>CM042220.1:5547500-5577500 GCA_023566465.1 Cottus gobio
AGGTTTTTTCTGGATGAGCTGCAGAGGTCGAATGGCACCAGCAAGTAGACCTGCCAGGAGGGAGTTACAGTAGTCTAAACGCCTTCTGGGTGAGAAGGCGACACATTCTCCTGATGTTGTACAGCATGTACCTAAAGGAATGTCAGGGAGAGTTGACTGTCGAGTGTCACTCCGAGGTTCCTGTCAGTCGGGACCAACACACGTAATAGTCAGGTCGTGGGTGGGAGAGTCTTTCCTTGGAAGGAAAAGTAGTTCAGTCTTGTCAGGGTTAATTTTCAGGTGGTGTGCAGACATCCACTGAGATATGTCAGTCAGACAGGCAGAGATTCGTGCTGATACCTGTATTTCCAATTGGGGAAACAAGAGGATCAGTTGGGTGTCATCAACATAGCTATGGTAAGAAAAGCCATGCGAGCGAATGACAGAGCCGAGAGAGTTGGTGTGCAGAGAGAAGAGGAGGGAACCCAGGACGGAGCCTTGACACAGATCCTCTCCAAGTTACCCGGTAAATGCGATCGTTGATGTAGGATGAGAAAAGGGAGAGAGCAGAGCCTGTGATACCCAGATCCTGGAGGGAGGAAATAAGGATCTGGTGGTTCACTGTGTCAAAGCGGTCTAGAAGAATAAAGACAGAGGAGAGAGAGAGGCTGCTCGAGCAGTGTGAAGCTGCTCTGAGACAGCAAGGAGGGCAGTCTCTGTTGAGTGGCCTGCCTTGAATCCAGACTGGTGAGGGTCCAGAAGGTTGTTCTGGTGGAGGAAGGATGGGACTTGGTTAAAGATAGCTCGCTCCAGAGTTGTGGAAATAAAGGGAAGGAGAGAGAAAGGTCTGTAGTTGGTGACTTTTGACATGTTGAGAGGGTTTCTTCAGGAGAGGGTTAACTCTTGCCTCCTTCAAAGTTAGGGAAACAGCCAGTTGAGAGGGAGGTGTTAATAAGATGGGTGAGAAAGGGAAGAAGGTCAGAAGCAATAGACTGGAGAATATGAGATGGGATGGGGGTCCCATCTCACATTCACCTGCCGGTGGTTGGGAAGGCAGAGGCTTTGATGATTTTATGAAAGAATCACGGTTGTATTCATCTGCCAATCAGTCAAGTAGCGGTTTACATGTCTTTCCAAAATCATCACTTCATCATTTTATCCTATAAGACATTTGTGTGAAATTGGCATAATTGGCATACACATTCTTGAGTTATGGCAAAAGCCATGTTTCATCAAGTCACAGTGACCTTTGACCACCAAATTCAGATCACTTATACTTGAGGGCCATTGGGCATTGGTGCCAAATTTGAAGAAATCCTCTCCCGGCGTTCCTGATATATCCGGTTCACGAGATTTAACAGGACGGAGAACCCGAAAACACAATACCAGTCTGTCATAAAAAGATATTCTTCTAGTATTTCTAGTTAAAAGTATAACATTATTGTTGATTGCTTGGCTGGATATGATAGACCTGTTTTGACCAAATGAACAAACTGCACTCCAGTCAACAAACAGTGCTCCAATAGTATTGGTTACTGCCCAGGCAACCTTTTCTGTGTGCTCCGGTCCAACGGGTAAAACCAGCTACTGTTTACAGCACATGGAGAGGACAGGGAGGAAGGGTGAAGCAGAAAATGCTGTCTGGTTGCATGCCACCAGTGTGTGCTCCAGTTTCATGTTTCTTGTTTCATAAAATAAACCTAGCCATAAACTAGTTGATGTAGAGTTGCTTCTATTTTCTTTTTTTTTGTAATATACTATTTCTTGATTGTTTTTTAAAGTTTCATAAAGTTGTGTTCAAGAGGTGGCTAAGGCTAAATGATGGTGTTGCTGGTTGGTTTTTACTCTTTTCCTTAGCGAAATGTAATTTCCATCACGAGCAGTGAAAGCTACCATAGCTCAAATCTTGTGGTAAGAATGAAGCAAACACTAAAAAACTAAACAAAAGTTGTAGCCAGATGCGCTTTACAAATCGGACTAATCCAGTACAAATACCCCATCCTTCTCTCTGACTGTCTTCTTCTTTAACCGATCCTCGTAAGGACGTGTCCTCCCTCCTTCTACAACCTGAGGATGAAAACCGCCTCAAGCGGCTCCACCACCCTAAAGCGGAACTTCGTGTCTGGAGTGGCGACCGACCCACAAAAAAATAAAACCCTTTCAGTTTCTTGTGGGCTGCCTGGCCCACCTGGCTACCAAAAATGTGATTCAACTTGCCATATTTTTTTAGATTTGCCTGGCCCACCTGGCTACCAAAAATGTGATTCAACTTGCCATATTTTTTTAGATTTGGCTCCCCCTCATATGTCAAATGCAGGCTCATTAGAATATACCACCACCATCCGAGTGTCTTCACCCACAGCACATCATATTCTAAAATATTATCACATGTTTGTAGCGTCTCTGTCCTGTAAGAACCACGTATCTCTAAAAAAAGCTGATCCGAGAGGCTTTTTAAAGAGTTTATTTAGATTAATAATTAGAAGGATTATCTCACCACATAAAGAAACACTTCATCCTTCAGTTTATGTTTATCATCCTTCAAACATTTAACATCAACAACATCTGGAGAGACATGGTTTTTCAAGTACTTCGTACAGCACTCCAGTTACCGTTCTTATTTGCATTCCACCACAGATCTCTTTCATGGTCATTACACTCACACACAAACAAAAGGCCTACTCTCTGACTGCCCCTGATGATGCAAAAACATTCATTGACAGACCACTAAACTGCAAGTGTAGCAACGAATAAGCGGAAACATGTACTTGGGCGCACGTGCATGTGTGATAATATCTGTGAGTGACTGTATGAGTGTGTCCATCTGTTGAGGAAGAGCAACTATGCAAATCTCCCTCTGTGTAAACCAGAACAGCAGGGCTGGCTGACCCGTTTCGAGGAAGTGTGCTCGCTTTACAGCTAACCTGCTTTGCATCAGCAACATTTACTGTTGAACCATTTGAGCGCAGCAGAGATTAGCGTGGTGTAAAGCCTGATAGTTCCCAACGTTGTCAACAAATATCCACAGATGTGCTGCAAACAGCCACTCTGCCACAACAGTCATTCTTATTGTATTAATTTATTTATTGTATTAATAGGACACAATTGAACCCTCAGAAAGGCCGCCATATTTGGACATCAATTTAAATTCAGGACAGGTTGTGCTATATAATAGTGGGTATAATTTTAACGAAACACAGTGTAGAGAGTCATCACCTACGCAACTTTTGGGTGTATAGTCTTTCTTATTTTGTATTTTCACAGTATTATGCTTCAACAGTATTACGACAAAATGCAGCTTTCTTGATGTGCAAAAGAATGTTTTCAATTGACAAACATGTTAAGATTTACTACTTACATATAGTGTCACCGTGTCCCATTTACAGCTGCGTATAAAGACACAGTGCACTGACTGTTAATTGCTGTACCGTACCATCGTCTTTATCATGGCACAATGCTGGTGTCTCGGCCATCACCATGCTACATTATTTAAGTAAAAAGTTGCATAAAAAAGTCGGACCCACCAGGTATCGGAGCTTGGATTAAGGCCTTGGCACAATGTATGGCCCTGGAAAAAATAACATACTTTGTTAAAAACGAATTGGGTGAATATGAAGAATTATGGAAACCGTTTATTGAGTACATTAACAACAATAATATTGGTCATTTATTACAGAATGTATAACTAAAGGTTTTTTCAGGAGGGGCTTGCTTCAGAATGTAACTTATGTGTAAGGCGCAGTAATGTATATTTGTTTTTTGGGTACCTTGCAATATTTGTTTTGCACTGAAAATGTCTTTCGTCTGAATTCTTTGTATTTTATTTTATATATAAGAGAGTGATGTGTTCTTTTGTAGGGGTGGGGAAAAATGTGTCAATGGAAAAGTGTTCTTTGATTGGTTACTGTCTATAAAATTAAAACAATAAACACATTGTTCAAAAAGAAAAGTTGCATAAAGCGGTAAGTGGTACTTGAGTAAATGTACTGAACAACTGTTCCAACACAGCAGGCTTTGCACTGCTAATGCTCAGGGTTAGACTCCCATCAATGAGTCCTACCTTTGGTCGTTCATGTCTCTTTCCTGCTGTTCTGTGAATGGATGTCTGCTGGTCAGTGACTGACTGAGTCGAGTATTCAAAAACACAGCCAATAGAAAGGAGTGAAACACTGATGATTTCTAACAGCTTGCATCACCTTTTTCATACTTGATTATTTCAGGTGGTACTGTCTTTGTTGAAAGTACCAGAGATTCCTGAGAACACCTGATAATATTTTTGGATGTTTTTGGTCAGCAACAAGGAAATAATGTTCTGTGATGGTAGATGGCAAAATGATGTACTATAAATATTACTATTAAATGTTTAATTTGTGGTAAATGCTGGATAAAAGCAATGAGACAATTAAAGCATTGCTGTTTTATGAATCTTGGTGCAGCAGTCAGAGAAACAATTATATTGTTTTATAACCAAATATGTGGCCACTGTGTTACTGACTGATGAATATGTGTGTGTGTATTTTTTTATGACTTGTGGGGACTTGCATTTACAGTCACATTGCGGAGACTCGTCTTTCTTATGGGGACAAATGCACGTCCCCATCATGTAAATTGTAAAGTTTTAGGATGAAGACTCGGCTTAAGGTTAGGGTAAGATCAATTCAATTAGGTAAAGGTTTGGGTAAGGGTTGGGATAAATCCCAGCGGTGAGTCAAATAAAAAATAAAACATTGACTAGAATAGAAATAAAGAAAACCAGTCTGACTATATAATGCCTAATTGAAGCTGATTCATGTTACAGACAGACTCTGTCCTTTAAATATTATGCTATAGTTTTGTCTAAAACTCAAGGTCTTAAAATAGTTTAGAACAAATGAAAATATAAAATTAGCACCAAGGGAGATGATCATTTATGAAGACGTTTGACTACTATGAACCATCAGCTACTGACAAGAATACTTTCACTTTTCGTAAAAACCACTTCCTCCTCAACCAATGTAACTAATATCAATTACACCTGTATTTCCTTTTAAACTCTACAACAAATGGCCGTGGAGTGCAACACAATATATATTCTACCAAGATAAACCCAACATATTAACGTTCATCTGCTCGAGGTCTGTACTGAAGTACAATTTTGATGTACTTTATACTTCTACTTGGAGGTACACTTTGTACTTTTTACTTGGATTTGATAACTTTAGATACTTTCCAGATTCAGATGAATAAGACGAAATAGGAACTAATATATTATTAATTTTACTGTTTACTGTCAGTATCGCATACCTTTACCAGCTGGAACATTAAAGTGATGAACACATTAATGCATCAGTCATTATAATGTGATATAATATATATGATTGTGAAATGGGCGAGGGTGAGTGTTTTAACTAAGTATATTTTACACTGTACCTGAATACTTCCTCTACTAGTGGTAAAGTATTTTTTACAGAGTACACTGCGAAGAACAGATAACTGAGCAACATGTAAAGCAGGCAGAAGTAAGACACGCTTGACTTTCCAGAAGTCACTGAGGCAAACATCCCCTTTATACTAATTAATTTACTTTAAATAAACCCTACATTTCTATTTCATCTTAAAATAAAACACAGTCTCTTCAAACTGTTTCAAGATTGAAGAAAATTAAGGAGATTAGTGTCTCAAATCTGGTGACAGCACAGGAGTTTAGAGAGGCTCTGACCTTGTAAACGTCCCCGTAAGTTCCTCCTCCGACCCTCTGCAGGATCTCAAAATCATCCTGAGGGTTCCTGGTGGAGATATCAAGCGCTGCCCTGTGTTGGAAATCCATTTTGACCTTTAACGTTGCTAATAATCCTCCTCGGGCATGCCACAAACACTCTGCGGCATCTACATTCACAGGCAACGAAACTGACAAAACTCTCAGAAGATGTGAGCTGCTCAGAAAACACACTTGGCCGTGTGTCGTTAGGCAGCCGTCACACACACACACACTCTCACCTTCCTGTTTCTGTGTCTCCGCCTGCTATCGATCCTCCTACCTCTGACACTCCTTCCCTCTCTCAAATCTCCCTCTCTTCTCACTCAAACATTAATTTAGTTCACAGCTCTTTGGCATAATCTAATTTAGTTTTTTTCTGTTGGGTATGTGTGTGTGTGTGTGTGTGTGTGTGTGTGTGTGTGTGTGTGTGTGTGTGTGTGTGTGTGTGTGTGTGTGTGTAACAGACAGAGAGTCTTGTGTGTGTGTAGTAGTGTGAGAATTCTGATGAGCTTTCAAGATGAAGAAATTGTATGAGTTATCACTTTTTAAAGAGCTAATGTGGGTGGAGTGAAGATTTTGATGAAAGGTTAAAACGTTCTCAACAGCAATAGAAAGATCGTTGTGTCTGTGTCACCAAGAGGAAGCCTTCTGACTAACCAAACACCAACCACTCCTTACATACCATCTCAGAACTGGGTCACAGGTGCACACTGCTTGTTTTTGTATAGATGCTGCTAAGGTACTTATAACCTTGGGAACTAAGAAGGCCTACTATGTTTTCTATTGTGTCACTAGTTCGTGATTTTGTGAATCTATTCTGCAGCACTGTTAATATTTGTGTCCTAATCGTTCTTCTTTATTTCAAAATTGTTCAAATGCGTGTGGTGTCTATATTCTGTATGCATGGCTTGTAGCTGATTAATTGCAGTTGTGCTGTTCGGGATTTTTTTCTGCGTAAGTTTCAGTCTTGGCTTCACACCCACTGAAATATGTGTGTGTGTGTGTTGCAGCTCTGCAAGACGAGTTACTCGTGCTTGGAGCTCCCTGTCAGCTTCCTGTTCAGAAGCGTTTCCCTGTAGATAAATAAGGGGCACCCGTTTACATCCTGTGGGTTAAAATCACTTCATCAGCTGTATGTCTGGTACTGAAAACGCTTTATTAATTGTTTATTGTATTTCATTTAATTTCTACTTACGTGTGAGACATATGAATGGCTTTGAGAGGCCATGGTGACATGCTGGCTGGCACTCGCAGTTATCGCACAGTAACGCACAGCGGCGTGTTCATTGCAGGATTTTAATCTGTTGCTCCTGACCAAGAGTTAAAAAGACACCCTAACATATAATTATGTGATTAAACAGTTAATATTTTGGGCACTAAACAAGGAAAGTAAAGAAAGTCATTGTGTAATGAACCCACAAGTCTATCATTAGGAGACATCGTATCGTAAGAGAGATTGTGAGGATTAGAGGAACAATAAAGCAGCTGAATAAGTGTAAGAGAGACAATGTAACAAGGTTCTTGGTTTCCCCCGGGATGCTCGAACGCGACGCCACAGACCACACGTATGAATGACGGTTTAAATCACTTTATTGGCAGTTTAGGTTTATAACCCCGGACGTCCTCTCTCCGGCGCTGTCACACCGGCTCTGCTCTCCGTCCTCTGCCCCGCCTGCTGCTACTGTGGGGTTTAAATGTCCTCACACCCACACACACACACACACACACTCACTCAGCTCCAGGTGCCGCTCATACCCTCCCGATTGCCCGCACCTGTTCCCTGAGCCGCCCTTCTCTCTCTCTCTCTCTCTCTCTCTCTCTCTCTCTCTCTCTCTCTTCTCTCTCTCTCTCTCTCTCCTCTCTCTCTCTCTCCTCTCTCTCTCTCTCTCTCTCTCTCCTCTCTCTCTCTCTCTCTCTCTCTCTCTCTCTCTCTCTCTCTCTCTCTCTCTCTCTCTCTCTCTCTCTCTCTCTCTCTCTCTCTCTCTCTCCTCTCTCTCTCTCTCCTCTCTCTCTCTCTCTCTCTCTCCTCTCTCTCCTCTCTCTCTTCTCTCTCTCTCTCTCTCTCTCTCTCTCTTCTCTCTAGCCGCGCTAAACCACGCCCCTGCCCCACATACCCCCACCGCCCGACTTAGGCCAGGGAGCCACCGGCCTAGCCCACTCCCCCCCCGCCCCCCGGGAGCGGGAGAGGAAGTCCGCCACGACTATCTGCGTCCCCGGCCTATGGACCACCTTGAAGTTAAAGGGCTGCATAGCCAGATACCAACGGGTGATCCGGGCGTTGGTATCCTTCATGCGGTGGAGCCATTGGAGTGGGGCGTGGTCCGAACAGAGGGTGAAAGAGCGTCCCAGGAGGTAGTACCGCAGGGAGTCGACCGCCCACCGGATGGCCAGGCACTCTTTCTCCACCGTGCTGTACCTGGCCTCTCTCTCCGATAGTTTCCGGCTGATGTAAAGGATGGGCCGGTCGACCCCCCCCACCTCCTGGGACAAAACGGCCCCCAGCCCTCTGTCCGACGCGTCGGTCTGCAAGACAAAAGGGAGAGAGAAGTTAGGGGTGTGGAAAAGCGGCTCCCCACAGAGGGCCTGTTTTACCGCCTCAAACGCCAACCGGCACTGCTCCGTCCACTGGACCGGATCTGACCCCCGGGGGGGTCTCGATCTGGTGAACGATGTGGTTGGTGCCGCCCGGCCGGAGCGAAAACACATCCGCAAACCGCTCCTGCAACTGGGCAATGTCTTCTCAGACCCCATGTGCCCAGCCATTGGGTTATTGTGAGCCGCCTGGAAAATTATTTCCCGGCGGCTCTTCGGCACCACCAACTGGGTGTCTTCCTCCCCGGTCTGGGTGTCACGGCTCACCCGGTATAACCGGTCTCTGATTAATGAAAAGTGCGGATATACCTGCGCTGCGTCAGGGCGCACCAGCTGACCATCAATCTTGATCACTTGGTCAAACGCCGCGCGCAGGGTCTCATCCCGCGACTGCTCAAGGGGAAAGTCCTCCACAGTGTGGAGCTCGGGAGTCGGTGGAGTCTCCACCGGATCTCCCCCCCCCGGCTGTCGCGTCGGATGGCCCCGCTGAGCACAGCGCACATATCGCACGGCCTGTCTGCCGTGACCGCACCCCCGCGGCCTGCCCCATCAGATTATCAAACCCTGGCCAATCCGTTCCCAAGATTAGGGGGTGCGTATGGCGGGAGCTAACCGCAACCTTCACCCTATGCTTTTTCCCCGCATAACGAATTTCCTTATCGAACACCTTATCGAACACCTTATCCGCACCCGTGATGCCTCCACCAATGCCCCAGGCCGAACCAGACTCTGGTGGATCATTGACTGCATGCAGCCCAAATCCACCATCGCCTGATGGGTACCCCCCTGGAGTCTTACCGTCACGCTGTACGTCGTTCCCGGGCCTGGGGAGGGTGCTGGAGGGCCGGCAACCCGGATCACTTGGCCCACCTCTATCGATGGGCAGTCCCTCCGGACGTGACCGGGCTGCCCACACCTCCAACACACCTGCCCTGACGTCTGAGGCTCCCCCTGTGGGTCAGGAAGGGTGCGGGCTCGGGTCTGGTCTGGTGCGTCGGTGGTCAGCGGCCCTGGCGATGGCTGGCGCGGTACCGGCGGCGGCAGTCTCCTCCTCGGCGCTGGTGTCGGCCGGGCCGGTGCCGCCGGTTGCCCTCCGCCCCCTCTATCAGCCGGGTACACCGCCAGGTGGTCCTCGGCCAGGGTGACCGCGCTCGCCAGGGTCGGGGGTCGGTGGCAACGGACCCAGGCTGCGGTTCGGGTCGGTAGCCCCTCCATGAACTGCTCCACCACCACCCGCTCCACGACCGCCTCCACTCCTTCCGCGGCCCCGGGCTGGAGCCACCGTCCCGCGAAGGTGAAGGGCCGGTCGTCGGGGCCCCAGCCGAGCCGCGCGGAACCGCCGTCGGTGGTCCTCTGGGGACAGGCCGAGCCGATCCACCACCGCCTTCCGGACCTCCCCATAGCTCCGCCGGGTCGCCGGTGGAAGCCCCAGGGCCGCCGTCTGCGCCTCCCCGGTCAGCAACGGCAGAAGCCGCACCGCCCACTCCTCCTCCGGCCAGCCGTACGTGGCCCCGCCGTGGCCTCGAAGGCGTCCAGAAACGACTGCGTGTCGTCCCCCTCCGCCATCCGGTGGAGCGCCATCGCCGCCAGCGGCGGCTCCCGTGGCGGCCCCGCCCACATACGGGCGGCAAGTTGCTCGAGGGCGAAGGTCTGCCGCTCCGATCGGTCCTGGAGAACCTCCAGGACCCGCTGCGTCGCCGGCGCCTGTTCTTGCTGCATGGCAGCGACGCTCGCCATCATCTGTCCCAGTGCGATAATCGGCTGGGCCGGCCCCTCCTGCTGGACGTCACGATTCATCCCCCGGAATCCCCGTTGGGCGCCACTGTAACAAGGTTCTTGGTTTCCCCCGGGATGCTCGAACGCGACGCCACAGACCACACGTATGAATGACGGTTTAAATCACTTTATTGGCAGTTTAGGTTTATAACCCCGGACGTCCTCTCTCCGGCGCTGTCACGCCGGCTCTGCTCTCCGTCCTCTGCCCCCGCCTGCTGCTACTGCGGGGTTTAAATGTCCTCACACCCACACACACACACACACACACACACTCACTCAGCTCCAGGTGCCGCTCATTCCCTCCCGATTGCCCGCACCTGTTCCCTGAGCCGCCCTTCTCTCTCTCTCTCTCTCTCTCTGCAGCCGCGCTAAACCACGCCCCTGCCCCACAGACAACATCATGAAACTAGAGACCATCTTCATCATTTGACATTTATCTTTAATCTGCTCGGTCTCATTTTTGACACACGGCTCATAAACACCCACATGTGACAGACACATTTCCCAGGCCAGCTAACCACATATAACTGCCTGAACTGCAAGTCAGCCATAGGAGCAACTGAATTACTGATTTAACTGATTTAATCCATAGCATACATGTTATGTTATATCATGTCCTTATGGATGCATTTAATAATCATTTTGATTATCAATTTATCAAATATTATAAGTTATTTATTCTATTAAATTATAGTCTGGTCAATAAAATAATGAATAACGAAGCCAACGCGGATGTGCCATTTGAGGCTGGCTCCAAAAATGAGTCAATCCCAATAGACTCCCATATGGAAATACCCAACGTTACAGCAGAAATAAACATGTTTACAGCCTGGTACAAAAACTGTTTTGATTCTTTTATCTTCACTGCCAGACTGTGTGAGGCAGGTTGCCACTTGGTTTTCTCCTGCTGTCATCCCTGAGTACGGTATTTAATATTTTACCAGGAGGAGTCGTGGGACCACGAAACAATTATACAGCATGAAGAACTGGAACTGGGGTTAATATTACAATGTGAAACCCTTTGAATATCGAGTGTGACATGATGAGGTGGAGAATCGAGTGTGACATGATGAGGCGGAGAAAGACAGTTAGCTAAGGGAATGCTTCCTTTCAACAGTGACGTAATATTAAAAAGTTAGAAAGACTATGCATGTGCGGTTCAAACATAAACAGGACTTTTGAGTAGGAGTTGGTGTGTCCGTGTTGTTGAATTCATAAACCTAACTAAGTGGTTTTGTTGCCTTTACCTAATCTTCTTTTGTTCGCTAAACCTCAAAGTTTACGTACTTATTTTGAGCCCAACCAAGATGTTTTTCCTGAACCAAACTCAGTGGTTTTGTTGCTTGGTTACACGACTGACGGACAGAAAGAAATGCAGTGCTGGCACAAAGGATACCAAAAGATACGGTTTGAGAATTCGTGACAAATTCCCTCTGTTATTCCCTCCTAATTGGTTTAAAATATCATATCAAAGAGCATCAAGGGTGAACGATAAAGTAGGCATTGTTATAAAGACCAGTAAAACAATTAGGGAGCACAGGAAGAAAACCAACCCCCGCCATTGTGTTATTTTTCCTGAGTTATTTTGTTTATTTTGCACTTGCACCCCCATTTTATTTATGGGTTGAGTGCGGCTGAATTACTAATTTACTCCACCAGTGTGAATGTACTTTAAGTACAACATAATTACACTTGACAAAGGCTTTTACTGCAGTAGAACTTCTAAATACTTTTTCATCCACTAATGACTTTTCAGGGATTTAAGTTTGTGAACTCACTTGACAAACAGTTAATGGACAAACTCCCCTTAACCCTTGGTTTCAGATCCTTGACCGAGTCCACATTCTTGTTCACAGTATCTACTATATTTTTCTCTGGTAACTTCTGTAAACACAACAGTATGATTAAATGTGAACATCAAGTTTGAATCAATTAGATCAAATGGTTTCATTTGAGCCATTTGTCACAAGAGATATGAAATGATTTGTAGTGTTATGTCGTCTGGAAAAGAAACGTATTCTTGTTCCTGTATATGGGACTTGTGACTAGTATACCAAAATAAATGTGTATGTCAGAATCAGAATCCTTTATTGATCCCAGAGGAGAGAGGAATATGTTAAAGTTGTTCTTATAAAGAAATATATTAAACACATTTAAATAAAGGACAAAGTAAAATATAACTAATAGACTACGTAAAATACAAGGTATTTTGTACATAAAGTATACTGGTATATCAAAAAATATAAATGCTGTAATATTGGAAGTTCCAATAAATAGTGTGTGTATGTCAAAAATACAGCCTTTTACAGTATAAACACCAGCATGCTTTTCTGGTTACCCTGACATCCTCTGCGCCGCAGAAATAAGCAAGAGGGTCAAAGTTCAAGGTGCCATGTTAGGACAAGTATGTCCCAACTGGATGCAGACCGCATGCAATGATACGTACTCTGTAAAGTGCACTAAAAGTAAATAACAAGAAATATGCGTATGGCTAAACCCCGGCTGCGGTTGATACATGTTCAAGAACATGAAGCACATAATATTCACCCCCATGTGATCTCATTATGGCAGGTCATACGGGCTACGTGAACGGCTCCTTCAGTGACGGGCTGCTTCCCCCGTGGTGGGAAGCAGAGACACCGCAGGTCTTTCCTTCCTGCTGTACATCTTTTTTAATCATTTATCATCGGTTTATTTTGTGTGTGTTTCTTTTGTATAAACCTGATGTTTCCTGTTATTGCACTATCCGCCTTGCTGCTGTAACACCGTGGGACGAATACAGGATTATACATATTATATATCTACTATTCTTTGTTTAGCATGGTTATGGGTAGGAAAGTTCTGTAAAGGCTCTGTTATAGTGACAAAATACAATATAATCTCAAAAACATTTGCTAATAGCCAAGTTAAATTACAATGGCCAGATTTCAACCACCAGAGGGCAGTCGCTGTGCATATCTGTAACACAACATGTAGAATTCAAACACCTTTTCTGTAACTCCTTAAAAAGTCTGTTCTAAACACATTCATTCAAGTATGTCACCTTTATGGTTTTATCTTAAGTGTTGGCTTCATCCAGTTTTTTACAAGTGCAAAGAGCTGCTCACTTAAAATGATTAGGCTTGTTTCAATCTTGAATTCAGCACTAATCTGCTGTATTTCATGTTGTCATGTTAGTGTGTATATTATATACTATTATGCACATTTAATTTATTTGTTGCTTTATGACGACTCCGAGGCAAGTATGTCTTGTTTGTCGCAATGCCTCAACTCTTCGACTCCTCTCGTCTTTACCTCCTTTACCTATATATATACATACATACACATACACACATACATACATACACATACAGTTAGGTCCATAAATATTTGGACATTGACACATTTTTCATTATTTTGGCTCTGTACACCACAACAATGGAGTTGAAATGAAAAAATCAAGATGTGCTTTAAGTGCAGACTTTCAGCTTTAATTTGAGGGTATTTACATCCAAATCAGGTGAACGGTGTAGGAATTACAACAAATTAAAATGTGGCCACCCTCTTTTTAAGGGACCAAAAGTAATTGGACAAATTAATATAATCATAAATCTAATTGTCACTTTTAATACTTTGTTGAAAATCCTTTGCAGACAATGACAGCCTGAAGTCTGGATTCCATAGACATCACCAGACGCTGGGTTTCGTCCCTGGTGATGCTCTGCCAGGCCTCTACTGCAAGTCTTCAGTTCCTGCTGGTTCTTGGGGCATTTTCCCTTCAGTTTTGTCTTCAGCAAGTGAAATGCATGCTCAATTGGATTCAGGTCAGGTGATTGACTTGGCCATTGCAGAACATTCCACTTCTTTGCCTTAAAAAACTCCTTGGTTGCTTTCACAGTATGCTTCGGGTCATTGTCCATCTGCACTGTGAAGCGCCGTCCAATGAGTTCTGAAGCATTTGGCTGAATATGAGCAGATAATATTGCCCGAAACACTTCCGAATTCATCCTGCTACTTTTGTCAGCAGTCACATCATCAATAAATACGAGGGAACCAGTTCCATTGGCAGCCATACATGCCCACGCCATAACACTACCTCCACCATGCTTCACTGATGAGGTGGTATGCTTTGGATCATGAGCAGTTCCTTTCCTTCTCCATACTCTTCTCTTCCCATCATTCTGATACAAGTTTATCTTCGTCTCATCTGTCCATAGGATGTTCTTCCAGAACTGTACAGGCTCTTTTAGATGTTTTTTGGCAAACTCTAATCTGGTCTTCCTGTTTTTGAGGCTCACCAATGATTTACATCTTGTGGTGAACCCTCTGTATTTACTCTGGTGAAGTCTTCACTTGATTTTCGATTTTGACACAGATACACCTATCTCCTGGAGAGTGTTCTTGATCTGGCCAACTGTTGTGAAGGGGTTTTTCTTCACCAGGGAAATGATTCTTCTGTCATCCACCACAGTTGTCTTCTGCGGTCTTCCAAGTCTTTTGGTGTAGCTGAGCTCACCAGTGCGTTCTTTCTTCTTAAGAATGTACCAAACAGTTGATTTGGCCACACCTAATGTGTCTGCTATCTCTCTGATGGTTTTGTTTTGATTTTTCAGCCTAATGATGGCTTGCTTCACTGATAGTGACAGCTCTTTGGACTTAATATTGAAAGTTGACCGCAACAGATTCCAAACACAAATACCACACCTGAAATGAACCCAAGACCCTTTTATCTAAATGAAATATCGAGGGAATTACACACACCTGACCTTGAAACAGCTGATCAGCCAATTGTCCAATTACTTTTGGTCCCTTAAAAAGAGGGTGGCCACATTTGAATTTGTTGTAATTCCTACACCGTTCACCTGATTTGGATGTAAATACCCTCAAATTAAAGATGAAAGTCTGCACTTAAAGCACATCTTGATTTTTTCATTACAACTCCATTGTTGTGGTGTACAGAGCCAAAATAATGAAAAATGTGTCAATGTCCAAATATTTATGGACCTAACTGTACATACACATTAATTAACCACCCAAAATAAATACACAAATAAACTTAGGGCTCATATTCTATCAATAATCCTGGTTATCCTCAAATACTGCAATAGAGCTTTTCAGCACCCACGTCATACCCAACCGTACCCCTTCCTTGCAGAGGCTTACAACTAGCTGCCTCCTTTCATGCTCATACCTCTGACATTGTTGCATGACGTGTTCTACCGTTTCTTCCTGCCCACAATAATCGCATATACCCGTGTCGTGTTTCCCTATTTTCCATAGCATGCTGTTCAACCCAGTGTCTCCAAATCGCAGCCTTGAAATGATAGTTTCTTCCCTCCTGTTCCCTTCTGCCCGTCTCATTTCCCCCACTTTACTCTGGACTCTGAAAAACCATTGCCCTTTTTTGTCCTCCTACCATTGCTTCTGCCACCTTTCCTTTAACCTCTTTTTAATAATAGCCTTGGTCTCTGTCTTACTGAAGTTGACTTCAACTTTTGAGTAGCTACTCTTCGCAGCTTCTTTTGCCACTCTATCCGCCATTTCATTTCCTCTAACCCCCACATGTGCAGGAACCCATATGAACACCACCGTCATACCCATCATTTGAATCCTGTATAATGTTTGCTGTATTTCAATGAGGATGTCTGGTCTACTGTCTGAATGACTGTTCTGTAAGCTGTCTAAAGATGAACTGGAGTCTGAACAAATGATAGCCCTCAATGGTCTTGTGTCGTCTATCCACTGTAGTGCAAACATTATTGCCAGCATTTCCCCTGTGTATATTGACTCTCCCTCTGTAATCATTTTCCCTATTTTTGTATTAAATTCTGGCACTATAACTGCTATCCCTACCTTGTTTCCTAAATTATTTGATGCATCTGTATAAACCTGGACATAACTGTGGTAACTGTCAATGTGTGCCTGTATTGTATGCATATTAAATGTACCCCCTCTATCCTTGCTCTTCTTTTTAAGTAACGCAAAGTCTACTGTTGCCTCAGGGAGTATCCACGGTGCTATTGCTGGCAATGGAACTGTTGGACTGAAGTTTAATTTGTCCATATTCATTTCTTTTGCTTTCGGTGCTGCTGTCCATCCAAAGCTTCTGGTCTCCCTCCTCTCCTTTTCCCAGCAAGGCATTAAGGTTGCCTTTGTTGGATGTTCTTCACTGTGGCCCTGTAGATTAGCCCAATATGTTAATGCCAGCTGTGTTCTCCTTAATTCTAGAGGCATTTCACCCATTTCCACCTGTAGTGCCGCCGCCGTTGGAGTCGTTTTAAAAGCCCCGATGCATATTCTCAATGCCTGAAATTGTATTTTATCTAATATTTTTAGAGATGATCTTGCTGCTGACCCATACACCACACACCCATAATCTAATATATATCGAATCCACAGTATATGGCTTTCAACGCACTTGACGAATAAGAACTTTTGGGACGGCCGTCAATATGGCGGGGCCGAAAAACTTCCGGTTCAGTCGAGGATCGAGGGGCGAGGAAATGACAATTAAGAGACTTGGCATGCACTAGGGCTGTCAAAATTGCTCAATGCGAATATTCCCTTTAAAAAAACACTTATATTCGAACATATTCGAATATTCGAAGTTGCGCATTAGGCACGTCAATAACAGAACAAATTAATACAACGAGACATACTTGTATATGTAATGTTTAAGTTTAAACATATTTAACAACATATTACCTACACGAAAATAAGTAAATTAACTAATGGCCAAGACCGCGAACCTCTCGCTCGCACACGCACTCTTTCTTTCTTTCTTTCTCTCTCTCTCTCTCTCTCTCTCTCTCCCGCACCGTCGCGCTCTCTGCGCATAGCGGTTTAAATTAACGACAACAATAAATTAATGCTGAGTGCTGATCAAGAGTTTTGTGCAAGCAATTTAAGGTCGCGATTCTTGTCCCAAATATGGCAGGCTTCATTCAGTGATTGAAACACCCGCAAAGCAGACAGTCGCGCCGCTGCTGCCGCTGTTGCCGCTGTTGTGTGTTTTCTTTTTTTTTAACATTCGAATATTCATTTTCACATTCGAAATTCGGTTTTAACTGTTAGCGTATTCCAAAATTGTATGCCTGGTAGAAACTCCGGAAGAATTCAGCCGAACAACTTCTCTCATTTTGGTAGATTTATTTCTCTGGTCACGAGCAAAGTATAAGCGCTGCACTTGCAAGAGCAGGGAGTCGTTTCGTCAACACCCAGGTTGGAAACCAAACAAACTTCCACCACAACCGGATGTTCGGCTGTTTTATACACAGATTTCCGTCACAGGTTTCATCGCATCATCCTAACATCTAATTGGCTCTAACCCTTCAAGGAGGAGGAAAGACACATGTCCTCTCCTTGTCTCACAAGACTGGGGCGTCCATGGCCAGTCCCACTGCACCTGGGGCCTGTTGCACAAAACTAGGATAAGGGATTAAGCCAGGATATCTTGGTGATCCTGGCTCAATTGATCCGTAATCCGGTTGCACTAAAGATGGATAGGGGGCAGGAGGATATGTTATGGTATAAATTACCATGGAGATTTATTCTTTGGAGCTAGCCTGCTCCAGACCAGGCTAAATTCCAGGATCTATTTAATCTCATCCCTAATGTCAGTCAGCAGTCACCACAAATGGAAACCAATAGTTATTTCACTGCTCACTATACATTGTTATCACATATAACTAGACCCACTGTCATTATTTAAACGTTTGTGATCATTAATTTCAATGATTTTGGATAAAAAAAGATTTTTAGATGATGTTGCTATCATTAGATAATTTACAGTTTCCCATAGACTATAAGGCTATATATAAAATGATAGAATATTAGGGCCACAGAGGGAAAAAAAAGACAAATCATAATATTGTAACCAGTTGTTTTAAAGGAGGACAGTTGTTAAAATGACAGATGTGGGGCATTTCGTGAAATTGTACTTCAGTATGGTTTCATAAACAAAGACATGCTGATGTGCCAGAATATTAAGTATCACATTGTCATAAGTATCAAAACTGTAAAAACAATATGTAGCTTTTCTGCAGAAAAAAACAGCCTCATAAATTTATGACTTTATCCTTTTTCTTCAGTGTGGCCCTAGTACTCTGTCATATAAACAAATACACATTCCATATGAATATAAAAACACAATGTGTAACATTATGTTCCTTTATTGAATAAGGACAAAACAAAGCAGGTAAACCATCAGCTCCTTTCGAAACTGAAGTCAGTGACTCTACAAGATGGAAAGCACAGAATCCAAGCATATTATACAAAATGATACATACACATTCAAAGGTCTGTATATAACACACCCTGCATGTCTGCACACTAAAATAAATGCAGGACAAATCCATACACATCAACTGAACAGACAAATGAATGGATGCAGTAGCCTCCCTGCAGCCTTGTATTACACACAGTATACCGCACAATCATCATAAGAGGCCAAATTCGTAAAAAAACGAACCCAAAAAAACCCAAATTCCTCTGCCACCGCAGGACATATTTAACCAAAATTGAAAGCACACATACTAACTAAAATAATTCAACACATATTGGTCCCTCAGCAGCCGACCACTGTCGTCATCAGGGAAGATTGCCGGATTGTCCCAGTCCATGGCTGGTGGCACTCTGGGGGCCCTCTCCTTCCTCAGGCAGGCCACATTGTGGAGGACAGCACAAGCCACAGTAATATCACATGCCCTAACAGGGCTGACCCTTAATTTGTGAAGGCAGTGAAAGCGTGCCTTCAGGAGGCCAAAGGTCATTTCAACTCTGGCCCTGGTCCTGGCATGGGCATGGTTGTAGGCCTGCTGTGCTTCCTGGGGGTCTGTGAAAGGTGTCAGCCATACCCCCTGTCTCCCAGCAACACACCAGAGAATTCACCTGTCAACACAAAATCTCATCATTACTACCTCATAAACACAGTGATATTCTTGACACAGCCATGATGGTTATAAATAGGGGTTGTGTGGCTTACCTTGTGATAGGCACTGATAGATTTCAGAGGCCCGAAAGATTCTGGAGTCATGGACTGAGCCAGGCCATTTTGCCACAACATTGCTGATCACACAGTCAGCATTGCAGACCATCTGAAATCATAAGATGAGGAATATTACACCAATCAATGCACATCACTGGCAATGCAGAGTGTTCGTCAATGGACAATATCAAAAAGTTATGTTCACCTGAACATTAATGCTGTGAAAGGATTTCCTATTCACAAAATGGGCCTCATGGGCACCTGAGGGGGCTTTTATCCTTATGTGTGTGCAGTCCACTGCACCAATGACATTGGGGAAACCTGTCACACAAAGTAATGAGTATCCTACTATGTGTTAACAGTTGTCCTGTAATTTGTAGATCCTCTTACCTGCAATCCTATAGAACTCCTCTTTGATGTCACAGTCTTCTGTGGCCAGGGAAGGAGATGAAGACATCTGCTAATGCTTTGATAGCCAGACACACACTCCTTATTGTGCGGCAAATTGTGGCCTTGTTCAGCTGTTCTGCATCCCCCACTGAGTACAGGAAGGCTCCACTAGCAAAAAAGCGCAAGGCCACACAAACCATTTGCTCCACACTCAGTGCATGGCTCCGTGCAGTGCGGTGCTTAATCCTGGGACCCAGTAGTCTGCATAGATACCTGATGCCATCTGCAGAAAACCTGTATCTTTCATATAGATGGTCATCAGGGAAGGCCAGTGGGTCCAACCGGTCCCTGAAGACCCTTTCTCGCCTGAAGGCTCTCCTCAGCACAAGTGCTTCTTCATCCACCACATCTCGCACGAATGGGCATGCCATTGTCAGAGCAGAAAGGAACACACAATTTTGGGCCTTCATATAGGCTAGTGGCCACACCTGGTGCTGGGGGGGTGGGCAAAAGAGGGCGATGCCTTATAACGATGACTTGGTTGTACTGATTGCTGGGAAAATAAAAAAAACCTTAGAAAGATGCCACCGTCCTGTGTGCTCACAATAAGAGCTCATATGTCATGGCTCACTTGACTTTACGAGAATATACCTAATTTCTATTTTGAGCTGTGTCATCTTCTTGGAGCTGGGGGAGGAAAGACAAATAATGATTAATACATTTGTGTTACAGTTAGCATACAGTGTACATTGAAGGCATATCTCACCTCCCTCTCAAGTTTTTTTATTTCAAGGTCCAGTTTCCTAATTGTCCTCTTTTTTATTTCGGACTCCAGTGCAAGATTTTCCATCTTTTTCTTCTTGTCTATGTCTGCCAGTTCTATTTGGCGCCGGAGGTGGTTGCCATACAACTTTCTGATAGCTTGTGAGCTCTGTGAACACAATACAATTAGCGCAGCTGGAATTTGGCAGGATGTGGTGTCCTTTTATTACATTACATTACATTACATTTCATTTAGCTGACGCTTTTATCCAAAGCGACTTACATGATATACAGTAGACCGTAGACACAGCAACGGTGAGCAATGAGGGTTAAGTGTCTTGCTCAAGGACACAACGACACAGACTGCCAGAGCCGGGGATCGAACCACCGACCTTCTGATTGAAAGACCGACTTGCTAACCACTGAGCCACAGTCGCCCCCATTTATTAATACGCACTATGTTGCCAGGCTGGTTTTCCCACTGTATAGCATCTGGGTCCTGTAAAAGAAATTAGATTTTTTGATTTTGATGAGGACTCCTCACCATTGTAGAGTAAATAGTACTTTCACAGTCTTAACATGATACCTCATGCCTTCTGGAATCCAGAGAGATGGTCTCCTCCTCATCATCGTCTCCATCATGTGCTGTTGCACTGGGGCCTTCACCCTATCACATTTAATGGGATTCATATTGAAGCTAGTAGACAAGACATGCCAGGCCTACAGTATGCCTTTGATGGAGTACTCACTGGATCAGCATCGTCTGGTGCTGGTGGCTCTAACAGGAACACAGTGCTGCCAGACACTGCAAGGCAATAGGTAAACCAAAGTCAGACAGTCCAAATTGATTCAATATGAATGTGGTTGTATCCCATGTAGAGATGGAAGGACATACCTTGAATGAAGCGGGTGGCATCTTGGGAGGAACCTATGCTCGTCTCTTTCCCCCCAGGGATCCCCTCTAAGACGGGCCTGCCTTTATTTAGCTCCAAGGCCATGTCCTCTGCTGGGGTAAGGTCAGCCTTTGGTGACCCACCACCCGTGCCTTGTCTGTGGGTATTCTTTTTCACTGCTAAAACAGTACAGACAATGTGTGAGCAGGCACCTTCTGGGTACAATATATGCTTGTGCTTTGTTAAATATTAGTCAGGGACCATACCATTCTGCAGAATGTTCTTGTATTTGATTTTGACCTGCTGCCATGTCCGTTTTGGCCCGTTCATGTTTAATCTACACACACACAACAGGCCCAGTGCAGGCCCCTGGGGCCTGTTGCACAAAAGTAGAATTAAGACATCCGGGATAAATGACTCAGCTGAGCTCAATGAAGCCAAAACATGTGCGTCCAGGCTTAATTGGTTGCACAAAGACCAAGCCAGGATGAGCAGACACGGATTCATTAAGCCAGGTGAAACCAATCCTGGATAGGTGCGCGCTCACGGCTCACTCAAATAGACCCCGCCACAGATCACAGATTAACTGATTTACCATGGCAACTAGAGCCGCGTACTTTTCCCCGTCGGAAGCACAAATCCTCATGGAGGCATACGAGGAGGTAAAAGATATAATTAAGAAGAAAGGCAACACCGCCACAGTGATAAAGCAAAGAGAAAAAGCGTGGCAAAGTATTGCAGACCGCCTGAATGCGTAAGTAGTGCACAATTACACACTCACCGCTCCGCTGAAACATCACAATTACAATTCAAATATTTAATTCACATCTCCAAAAATGCAGTTGTACTGTAATTATGAAACGGTTAAATTTTTAATTGAAATGCACTGCAGATATGAGTGAAATTGTGTAAAGTAACTCCATCACACTGTATAAAGCTATGATAAATTATTATTAAAGCCTTACATTATTATTTAACGTTACTACGCTCAGTACGGTTTAATCGTTGTACTCTGCTTCTTATGTTGTCCACCGTTTTTTTGTGTGTTTCTCCTGCTTTCATTAATGTAAAGCTGCTTTGACAGAATGAAACTATTGTGAAAAGTGCTATATAAATAAAATGTAATTGAATAAATAGATGAGCTATAATAATAATCACTTTAATTTATATAGCGCCTTTCAAAGGACCCAAGGTCGGTTGCTCACTGCACTGCAAAAATGTCTTTCTTACTTAGTATTTTTGTCTTGTTTTCAGTTAAAGAAAATATCTAAAAAAAATCTTAAATATTTTCTTGAGCAAAATTACCTAGGAAAATAAGCAAAAAAATCTGCCAGTGAAACGAGAACTTTTCTAAAATTAAGTGTTTATGGAAAAAGTAAACTTATTTCAAGAGAATTTTTATTATATTGACAGATTTTTTATTTGTTTGCTTGTTTTAAGCACACATTTACTTAAAGTTTATATTTTTTGTCTAAACTATACTTATTTTGCTAGGTCATTTAGCAAATCAAGAAAATACATCTTTATTTAAGTTTCTTTTTTTTGATATTTTGACTGAAAACAAGACAAAAATACCAAGTAATTTTTTGCAGTGTGACTCCATTAAATGTGTGTGTGTGTGTGTGTGTGTGTGTAGATTAAACATGAACGGGCCAAAACGGACATGGCAGCAGGTCAAAATCAAATACAAGAACATTCTGCAGAATGGTATGGTCCCTGACTAATATTTAACAAAGCACAAGCATATATTGTACCCAGAAGGTGCCTGCTCACACATTGTCTGTACTGTTTTAGCAGTGAAAAAGAATACCCACAGACAAGGCACGGGTGGTGGGTCACCAAAGGCTGACCTTACCCCAGCAGAGGACATGGCCTTGGAGCTAAATAAAGGCAGGCCCGTCTTAGAGGGGATCCCTGGGGGGAAAGAGACGAGCATAGGTTCCTCCCAAGATGCTACCCGCTTCATTCAAGGTATGTCCTTCCATCTCTACATGGGATACAACCACATTCATATTGAATCAATTTGGACTGTCTGACTTTGGTTTACCTATTGCATTGCAGTGTCTGGCAGCACTGTGTTCCTGTTAGAGCCACCAGCACCAGACGATGCTGATCCAGTGAGTACTCCATCAAAGGCGTACTGTAGGCCTGGCATGTCTTGTCTACTAGCTTCAATATGAATCCCATTAAATGTGATAGGGTGAAGGCCCCAGTGCAGCAGCAACAGCACATGATGGAGACGATGATGAGGAGGAGACCATCTCTCTGGATTCCAGAAGGCATGAGGTATCATGTTAAGACTGTGAAAGTACTATTTACTCTACAATGGTGAGGAGTCCTCATCAAAATCAAAAAATCTAATTTCTTTTACAGGACCCAGATGCTATACAGTGGGAAAACCAGCCTGGCAACATAGTGCGTATTAATAAAAGGACACCACATCCTGCCAAATTCCAGCTGCGCTAATTGTATTGTGTTCACAGAGCTCACAAGCTATCAGAAAGTTGTATGGCAACCACCTCCGGCGCCAAATAGAACTGGCAGACATAGACATTCAGTACAAGAAGAAAAAGATGGAAAATCTTGCACTGGAGTCCGAAATAAAAAAGAGGACAATTAGGAAACTGGACCTTGAAATAAAAAAAACTTGAGAGGGAGGTGAGATATGCCTTCAATGTACACTGTATGCTAACTGTAACACAAATGTATTAATCATTATTTGTCTTTCCTCCCCCAGCTCCAAGAAGATGACACAGCTCAAAATAAAAATTAGGTATATTCTCGTAAAGTCAAGTGAGCCATGACATATGAGCTCTTATTGTGAGCACACAGGATGGTGGCATCTTTCTAAGGTTTTTTTTATTTTCCCAGCAATCAGTACAACCAAGTCATCGTTATAAGGCATCGCCCTCTTTTGCCCACCCCCCCAGCACCAGGTGTGGCCACTAGCCTATATGAAGGCCCAAAATTGTGTGTTCCTTTCTGCTCTGACAATGGCATGCCCATTCGTGCGAGATGTGGTGGATGAAGAAGCACTTGTGCTGAGGAGAGCCTTCAGGCGAGAAAGGGTCTTCAGGGACCGGTTGGACCCACTGGCCTTCCCTGATGACCATCTATATGAAAGATACAGGTTTTCTGCAGATGGCATCAGGTATCTATGCAGACTACTGGGTCCCAGGATTAAGCACCGCACTGCACGGAGCCATGCACTGAGTGTGGAGCAAATGGTTTGTGTGGCCTTGCGCTTTTTTGCTAGTGGAGCCTTCCTGTACTCAGTGGGGGATGCAGAACAGCTGAACAAGGCCACAATTTGCCGCACAATAAGGAGTGTGTGTCTGGCTATCAAAGCATTAGCAGATGTCTTCATCTCCTTCCCTGGCCACAGAAGACTGTGACATCAAAGAGGAGTTCTATAGGATTGCAGGTAAGAGGATCTACAAATTACAGGACAACTGTTAACACATAGTAGGATACTCATTACTTTGTGTGACAGGTTTCCCCAATGTCATTGGTGCAGTGGACTGCACACACATAAGGATAAAAGCCCCCTCAGGTGCCCATGAGGCCCATTTTGTGAATAGGAAATCCTTTCACAGCATTAATGTTCAGGTGAACATAACTTTTTGATATTGTCCATTGACGAACACTCTGCATTGCCAGTGATGTGCATTGATTGGTGTAATATTCCTCATCTTATGATTTCAGATGGTCTGCAATGCTGACTGTGTGATCAGCAATGTTGTGGCAAAATGGCCTGGCTCAGTCCATGACTCCAGAATCTTTCGGCCTCTGAAATCTATCAGTGCCTATCACAAGGTAAGCCACACAACCCCTATTTATAACCATCATGGCTGTGTCAAGAATATCACTGTGTTTATGAGGTAGTAATGATGAGATTTTGTGTTGACAGGTGAATTCTCTGGTGTGTTGCTGGGAGACAGGGGGTATGGCTGCCACCTTTCACAGACCCCCAGGAAGCACAGCAGGCCTACAACCATGCCCATGCCAGGACCAGGGCCAGAGTTGAAATGACCTTTGGCCTCCTGAAGGCACGCTTTCACTGCCTTCACAAGTTAAGGGTCAGCCCTGTTAGGGCATGTGATATTACTGTGGCTTGTGCTGTCCTCCACAATGTGGCCTGCCTGAGGAAGGAGAGGGCCCCCAGAGTGCCACCAGCCATGGACTGGGACAATCCGGCAATCTTCCCTGATGACGACAGTGGTCGGCTGCTGAGGGACCAATATGTGTTGAATTATTTTAGTTAGTATGTGTGCTTTCAATTTTGGTTAAATATGTCCTGCGGTGGCAGAGGAATTTGGGTTTTTTTGGGTTCGTTTTTTTACGAATTTGGCCTCTTATGATGATTGTACGGTATACTGTGTGTAATACAAGGCTGCAGGGAGGCTACTGCATCCATTCATTTGTCTGTTCAGTTGATGTGTATGGATTTGTCCTGCATTTATTTTAGTGTGCAGACATGCAGGGTGTTATATACAGACCTTTGAATGTGTATGTATCATTTTGTATAATATGCTTGGATTCTGTGCTTTCCATCTTGTAGAGTCACTGTGACTTCAGTTTCGAAAGGAGCTGATGGTTTACCTGCTTTGTTTTGTCCTTATTCAATAAAGGAACATAATGTTACACATTGTGTTTTTATATTCATATGGAATGTGTATTTGTTTATATGACAGAGTACTAGGGCCACACTGAAGAAAAAGGATAAAGTCATAAATTTATGAGGCTGGTTTTTTCTGCAGAAAAGCTACATATTGTTTTGATACTTATGACAATGTGATACTTAATATTCTGGCACATCAGCATGTCTTTGTTTATGAAACCATACTGAAGTACAATTTCACGAAATGCCCCACATCTGTCATTTTAACAACTGTCCTCCTTTAAAACAACTGGTTACAATATTATGACGTCTTTTTTTTCCCTCTGTGGCCCTAATATTCTATCATTTTATATATAGCCTTATAGTCTATGGGAAACTGTAAATTATCTAATGATAGCAACATCATCTAAAAATCTTTTTTTATCCAAAATCATTGAAATTAATGATCACAAACGTTTAAATGACAGTGGGTCTAGTTATATGTGATAATGTATAGTGAGCAGTGAAATAACTATTGGTTTCCATTTGTGGTGACTGCTGACTGACATTAGGGATGAGATTAAATAGATCCTGGAATTTAGCCTGGTCTGGAGCAGGCTAGCTCCACAGAATAAATCTCCATGGTAATTTATACCATAACATATCCTCCTGCCCCCTATCCATCTTTAGTGCAACCGGATTACGGATCAATTGAGCCAGGATCACCAAGATATCCTGGCTTAATCCCTTATCCTAGTTTTGTGCAACAGGCCCCTGGTCTAACATAATGATAACATGTGAGTGTTGTGGCGGTGCCCGGCGTGTATCTAGTCTAAACAGTCAGCGGTTCCCCAGGGACCTCTCCAGCTTCATGATCCAGTATTATTATTATTCTGACCCTAAGCGACAGGTTTCATAGACAAAAATGTACAATTATATAACGAATGTCATGATTTATATTTTCATAACAACTATTCGAATATATATTCGAATATAGAATATTCGTTGACAGCCCCCTGTATTTGAAGTTGTACACCCTAAACGGCGCTTCATTAAGCTGGGAATGTGACCAAACCAACCAAGTTGCAGAGGATGTTGTTTGTTAGTTTTGTTTGCTCCATTGTCTTTCTGTGTTTTGTTTTGATCCGTTTGTCTCTGCCTTATGTGACGCGTCTTTGAGTGTTTAGAAAAGCGCTATACAAAATTAAAATATTATTATTATTATTATTATTATTAAGTTCACGCCCTCGGGGAATGGGAGGGTGCAGGATACAGACAACGGTCCCTCGGTCGTGCCGGTCCGTACAATTTCCGGTCCGCCATGTGCGTCGCCCTTTCCGCTCCGATTCTCTTCTCCCTTCTCCCTGTGCCTCTTTACTCTGCGGCCCACGTGTGGATTTTATTCGGTTTTCACCTTAACATTTTGCCTTAAAAGTTTGGACCAAATGTCGTCGCCATTCGAGCAGGTGCGGGCGAGCGTGGTTAAGCTCCTCCGGGGAATCGACAGGTATGTGCGACGCTCCCAACGAGTTGACACCCCGGCGCACAAGCTAGCGCTAGCTTAGCTGTTGGCTAATGATTTAAGCTAACATCTACTGAGTAAGGTCGGTGGGGGTTCGCTCATTCAAATCATTTATACGCTTTGTATTCAGTTCAGGGGTTGTCTTTTTTCTGTATTTCGCCAACATTTGTTTATGTAACGTTATGTGAACGTTATAACTGAAGAGCAGATCTGACAAGCAGCTAACGTTGGCTAGCTCTGCTCAAACAGTTTGCAAACATGTTTCCATTCACAGATTTGGACCAGCGGTGCAAGTACACCTCGACTTCTCTGAGTTTGATTCGCTTCGCTACATTATATAAACCGTGTGGTTTTTGGTACAGCATAGTATTAATCAGTGACAGATGTAACTACTATAATTAAGTACAACTTTGATGTTACTTTCGGCTCCAATACATTCCAGAGTTAAACATTGTTTTGTTTACTTAACTACCTTTAGTTATAATGAAATGCAAAAGTATGACTTTTAATAGAATTGGCTCAATTGCAGCCAGCTACAACATAAAAATGCATCTCACATGTTACCATATTAATAATGATGATCTAACTGTAGCTCTGCAAGCTAATTCTGGTTATTAAGTTACTTTTGTCTTGTATTATACTGTTTTTGGTTTGTGACTAATTCAAAGATGAAAGTTTGTTCCAAGCCGGTGTCTTTTTCACAGCGGCTGACAGATGTTACCTGCTCAATATGACTCTACCCCATCTGCCTCAGTTCACCTGGAGAGAATTTCCAGCAGCAAAACACTTTGAACACATAATTGTTATACCTGTTACATTCACCACCTTGCAAAAAACATTTAACCAAAAATGCTGAGTTACAAGGTGCATATTCTATATAAGTATAGAATACGTATATGCAGGACACAAAAAACAGATTCTGCCACACTTGATTGATGGGTTATGCTCTTGTCCCTCTTCACAGGTACAACCCAGAAAACCTTCCAACATTGGAGCGCTACGTGGAGACGCAAGCCAAAGAGAACGCCTACGACCTGGAGGCCAACCTGGCTGTCCTGAAGCTGTAAGTCACACCGAGAGAGAGAATAAACGGAATAAACAAAATAACGGTTTCACGATGACGTAAACAAATCTGTTCCTCTGCAGGTACCAGTTCAACCCAGCTTACTTCCAGGTTCCAGTGACCTCACAGATTCTGCTGAAGGCTCTCACCAACCTGCCGCACACTGACTTCACTCTGTGCAAGTGTATGATCGACCAAACACACGTATCCTTTTGGTGCCGTTTCAACCATCCGACATAGTCTGGCTTTTTGTAGCTCCAATTCACTAATTTACTGACAACAAGGCCGATACGTCTGGCCTTTGAAGTCAAAGGGAAGAGCGGTTGGTGTTGGGTCAGGGAGACGTTTCTCTTTCTGGCAACGTCCAGGCAAAGACGACCAGTTATTCAGTTTTTAAATGTATTTTGTGAAGATGTATTTATTCACATTTGAGACCCAGCATTTTACAAAGATATGATTAGAAGCTTAAAATGTAGGGTTCACTTAAAGTAGCAATGTCTATCAAGCGTTACCGTAGAAGTGTATGGAAATAGATACAGGGTGGGGGCTTTGGGTGGGGGGTGGGGATCCTCCGTCTTTGGGTCGGGAGCGTTTCCTTGACTACAGTGTCGCAGCAAGAGGAGCGCCCCATCAGGCAGATCCTCTACCTCGGGAACCTGCTGGAGACGTGTCACTTCCAGAGCTTCTGGGTATGTCTCACACACGCTCTCGCTCTCACACACACACACACACACACACACACACACACACACACACACACACACACACACACACACACACACACACAGGTTTACTGAGATTACTATTATTCATAATTTTTAACTGTAGGTTGGCACTCCTATATTTTGTGCAATGTCACTTGCTTCTAACTGCATGTAATTCCAGTGTTTTAGCTGAGTGCGGTTTGTACCTGGATAGCGGGACCAGAATCAGGCTTCATGAACGCTGACTAATCCATCACCACACACTCCTGCAAGGCTTCTCTCGTCCTCGTTCTGAGGCCTTTTTTGTTTTTCTTCTGTCCTCTCTCTCTCTCTCTCTCCCACCCCCTTCTTAATCATGTCCTTTCTCGGCCGTCCTGACAGACGAGTCTGGAGGAGAACAGAGAGCTCATCGACGGCATTACCGGTTTCGAGGACTCTGTTCGCAAGTGTGAGTGTCGTCCTCCGACTCAGCGGATATTAAACTCTGGCGGTTATTACGAACTGTCTTTGGAAGATAACGAGAAACGAGCGCACACGGCCTGAAAAGATCCACATTGAACTTGTGTAAACATCATCAGCGTCGTCCGTTATTTAAATTATTTGTTCCTCCTCTCCAGTCATCTGCCATGTAGTGGGCATCACCTACCAGACCATCGAGCACCGATTACTGGCCGAGATGCTGGGAGACCCGCTGGGTAAGAAGTGTAAAGAGATCAATGAACCACATCTAGAATACGCCGCGAGTAAAAAGCAAAAACCCGCTCATTTTGTCGACCTCCGTTCGTCCAGACACGCAGGTGAAGGTGTGGATGAACAAGTATGGCTGGACGGAGAACGAGGAAGGACAAATCTTCGTCTTCAACCAGGAGGAGAGCGTCAAGCCCAAGAACATCGTGGAGAAGATTGACTTTGAGAGTGAGTGTGCTGCCGCAAATTAATGGATGATCGTGTAACATACCAGAAATTTAGTCAAATTTTAAAATATTTATTTTTAGTATTTATCACATGGCCTAGTGC
>CM042220.1:6185000-6585000 GCA_023566465.1 Cottus gobio
GGGTTACCTGCATCAGCAAAACTGTCGAAAAACGGCCGAAGCTGAAAAGGGCAGGATTGGAACTATTTGTAACTTGAACTTAATGTTTAACTGCATACATGTGACAGCTTTAGACGGAGGGCCTCTTATTACTGCTGCTACTTCTGTGGGATGAGATATTGTATCCATTGATATCCAACAAACCGTGCGCTTCCCAGTTCAAAGTTAAGTCAAATTGTTGCTGTTTATTTGCATTCTCATGTTGCCGCTCTTTTCCCACTCACTTGGGGGCTCATTCACAAAAGGATTGCATAGCAAGAACAGGACGAAAAACACATCACCGTATAATTCTTAAATCACTCGCGACAAGTAAAATTGTAGGCTGTATACAGTAAGATGACGTAGTAGTCATGACATCACCCATTGGTTTGTGGACTACTGTTTTGAAGCCTGGACTTCGGCATTTTGGATTTCTTTTGCAAACAGTGAACAGATGTTACCATATTTGCACTGCGAAGGAGTGACGTAGAGACACGTATACAGCTCTGGTAACGCAGCGACCTGTCAATCACAAGGTAGCCCCGCCTAAAGCATAGAGAGTTGATAGTAATTGGTAGTAACTGAAGTACATCAGGGGGTTCCTTCAAACCCTGTTATTGTGGGATGCAATGAAAGGATGGAATTACAAGTGTCATTTAAAATAAATGGATAAAGCTCAAGCTAAAAAAATACATTTAAAAAAAACATGACAAATAAGGTCATCATATGATATTATAGAACATTATTTCTTCCTCCTGGGCTTATATTTTTTCCCTTTCCACTCTTTTAGTGGCACTAGCAAATGCAAATTTGCCCCTTCTCGATATATAAATGAACGTAAACATCAGAAATGACCGTTCTTATATCGAAACCCCTCAAATAAATTACTTCACTGTCTTGTTTGCACAAAAAACATGGAGAGAAAGTATGTGGCTTAATCAAATGTTGGTTGGTTCCATCTGCTTTTATTATTTTAGATTTTCCAGACATTTATTACGTCTTTATCCGATTTTTCCTTCATATAACTTATTTACTATTTCATAAGGGCTGCATTTGTCGTTTCCTGTCGGACGAGTTTTCAAAAGCAAACGTTGTAGGGAGCAGGTGGCAAGACAGTAAAAGCGAGAGAGGGAATCCTATTTAAACACTATTAGACCCAGGTCTGAGGCCTGTGGAGGTTCATCATCAGAGAAGAAAGGCTGGTAGGTTAGTACGGCTTAAGGAAGAGAAGGTGAGCGGCAGCACGGTCAGCTCAATGACCTTCATGTTCACAGCAAGAGGAGCTACACTGTCCAGTCACCAGCCGGTCAACATTCAGGCTTTCACAGGCCGCCTGCTATCACAGTTGGATTGTTAGCAACAATCATCAAACACATACAACTGAAGTTAAAGGTTAATTTGTAATCTATTGAGTTCTCCTCCTGTTCCTGCAACCCTCTCCTCCCCTTCTCCTTCTCCCAGCTTCTCCCCTTACCTGCGGGTCAACTTGGAGGTGAGTTTGCTGAGCAGGTTGGTCGTGGTCCGGGTCCTGGCTTGTGGCAACGGGCTGGCGTCGTGGGACAGCGTCGGGGAGGCCGGGGGTGCGTGGGAGGGGGGGCGGCGGTCTCGAATCTGCCCGCCGTGGAAAGTGCTCCTCACTGTGGATCCCCTGGAGAGGCGGGAGGAGGGCGTGGAGGACGAGGAGGAGGAAGAGGCACCGGCAATGCTGTGGGTTGAGGGGGAGGCGGGAGGCAGGCGGTGGGATATGGAACTGAAGGGAGAGCAGGAGGGAGAACAAGAGTTGTTATCAAAATCATTTCAAGTGCCGGAATCTACGACATGTATTAGATCTAGTGTAAGTCAAAAGAAATGAATAATAAATGTCGAAGCTGGAGGAGGCGGGGAATATTCCATGTCAAAGAACCACATCGCTTCCCCTCTGAATGTGGTTCCATCAAGATCATCACACCACGGATGCCTTTGGCCAGAATCGCCACATTAACATATGCATCAGTAATCATAACGTACAGAATATTTATTTTATGATTATTAACAAATGTTCACAGCACACCAAGTCAAGTAAGGTTTACTACCACAAACAACCCCAACAAATAATAACATGAAGACAGTTGCATCCTGTATTTCGCGCTTCTTCAATAAACCCTGAAATTATGGAAGGAAGGATCAGTATATAAAAAAAAGCTAAATGGCTTTTGCTTAGTTTTTTTTGCCAACCACATACATTTGCATGAGCTAAATATTATGTTGTTTGTGTTTAGAATTAAATTCAAGTGCATTTAGCATCTGTAATACATGTAATACTTAATCTGAGGTAATTTAAGACCATTTAACGAGCACCCACAGATAGGAAATATCAACAGTTGACAACAGTTAGTCCCAATCTCAGAACATTGACCCAAAATGCTCCCCCCATCCCCCACTGAGACCCTCTTGTCCAATTCCCTCACACTCACACACACCTCCACTGGCTGGTGGCCCGAGGTTGCTTTCCATAACGCTCTACATAACACCCTCAGTGTTCAAGTGGGGCACAACCATTAAATTAGTTAAGTTGACGTGAACTAGCAGCCGTCTGGAGCTATCTGCAGGGGAGGCTTGAGAGGTGAGGACCGGGGGATGGTGAGAGGAGACCATGAGGAAGACGAGAGGTCGACTTGGTGACAAAGAGGGGATGGGAGAGCGCAGAAGGGCGAGAGAGAGAGGCTAAGGTTGTTCAACTACCTTTCACAGTGAACTCCTCAGATGTCCATTTAAAAATACTGGAAAAAAAAAAAGCTTGACGCTTGTAAAAGTATAAATCATTTACATGCGTAGTAGGGCTGAGACTTTGATTTGTGATCATTCTACTCCACTGGATTTTTAAAAAGACAACTTTGTAACTGTACTCATTTCTAGCTGAAGATAAAGCAAGGCTCATTATGAGTGAATATAATAATAACATGAACTTCCAACCCTACACACATTATATATTATAACCGTATATTAAATAACGGTCAAGAGGGAGCAGGGCTGCAGACCTTTAGACTTATTAGAGGCTGCCAACCATTTCATGCACTCCATGATATTTTCTCATCCAAGTTACTGTGCGACATCTTGGTCACTACAACAGTCAAGCGTTTCGTGATGACACAGGATCAAGCAACTTTCATTTCCTTATTACATTTGCGTCTCTAAATAGCGACAGCATCGTGTATCAGGTGCTCATTGACACAGAGAGCATTCAGTGGCAATTGCAAGATGCCCTCACAGACTTGTATGTTCCAGTGGACCAACATGCGAAGCTCTTTACCTCCAGAACAAAACAAAAAAAAGGATTCTGAATGGGATCATTTTTTAACTCAAGTGTTTTTCTGAATAAGGGTTCACTCACGCAGTCATGAATGATCTGGTGATACTTTGTGTAGTTTGTGTTTCGTATTGCTCCGTCTGTATCTTCTTGTCCGGTTCTGAGTTCCCTACGCATTAACTGTTTTGTACCGTCTGCTTTTTATTTATTTTTAAAAGCCCATCAGGGGCCTCATGCTACACTACATACTTTTCCTGACACAAATAAACATTTAGTAAATTCAAAATATGATCTAAATTAAGTACACTTCAGTTTAGTAAAAGTATATTTCCTTTGTCTGCAGTACTGTCTGTCTTGGCATGATGTCACTTATCATCCGGTGTCATCATAGATTGGTGTCTGACGCAGCAAAGTGTTTTTCATGAACGGACATTAGGGCTGTCAACGAATATTCTATATTCGAATATATATTCGAATAGTTGTTAAAAACCGAATATTCGAATGTGAAAATGAATATTCGAATGTTAAAAAAGAAATTACAAATATAAATAAATTTAAAAAAACACAACAGCGGCAGCAGCGGCGCGACTGTCTGCTTTGCGGGTGTTTCAATCACTGAATGAAGCCTGCCATATTTGGGACAAGAGTCGCAACCTTAAATTGCTTGCACAAAACTCTTGATCAGCACTCAGCATTTGTTTATTGTTGTCGTTCATTTAAACCGCTATGCACAGAGAGCGCGACGGTGCGGGAGAGAGAGAGAGAGAGAGAGAGAGAAAGAAAGAGTGCGTGTGTGCGAGCGAGAGGTCCGCGGTCTTGGCCATTAGTTCATTTACTTATTTTCGTGTAGATAATATGTTGTTAAATATGTTTAAACTTAAATAAATTACCTATACAAGTAGTTATGTCTCGTTGTATTAATTTCTCCTGTTATTGACGTGCCTAATGCGCAACTTCAAATATTCGAATATGTTCGAATATATGTATTTTTTTAAAGGGAATATTCGAACGTCATTTTCGAGCAATTTTGACAGCCCTAACGGACATGCGTGTTTTATATCAACTAAATAGGATTAACTAAAGACACACGCACGTCACCATGTACATAGTCACCGTTTTGTGTCTCTCCTGTGCAACTTCGGCACTATAGTTCACACCGTTTTCAAGTCGATTTTGAAGAACTAAATGTGACTGTGTGTGTGTGTGTGTGTGTGTGTGTATCCATGCACATGTTTGTGCCATCAACCACTCTGGCATGGCATCACATTGACAAGGCCTCTGGGGCAAATGGAGGGTTATGCTGGCACAATGTCCGTCCTCACTTCATCCCGCTCCCCTCCTCTTTCCCGCCCCTCTCGCTTTCTCTACCTCACTCTCCTCCCTCGCTCTTCCTAACCCTCCTCCCTCTCTTTCCCCCCTCCCACTCCGTTTACCTGTCACGCTTTCCCTTCCCTTGCCGCTATGTGCGCCAAACAGTGCTCTATGTCTTCTTGAGCAGCTTTAACACAAAGTTCATGTTTTCTTCTCTGCTTTCCATGGAATGTTTTGATTTAACAACACTTTACTGGAGGTCAGATGGCAGACCTCCTGGCTCTTCCTGTGAGAGGCAACATTACAGAGTGACATAGAGGCAGAGGGACAGAAAAACAGGTCAGCCAGAATGGAAACACACACGAGAGAGAGAGAGAGAGAGAGAGAGAGAGAGTGAGAGTGAGAGTGAGAGAGAGTGAGAGAGAGAGGTGGCTGCCATGCTCTGACACCGACGAGCAGACAACCATCTGTCACAACAACTGACAGCTCATAATGGGCACATAAACATACGCGCGGACGAACCCACTCATGCACAGTTTAAGCTCTTTATCCTCTCTTGAAGAGACAATGTGTGTGTGTGTGTGTGTGTGTGTGAGGCCAACACCCTTTAAACTCTGTGCAGAAAGAGAAAGCTTTACCAGTGGGACCATTCTTTTACAAAACCCTTTATTATTATATTCACTATGAATATGAACGCATTTCCTACTTTGGGCAAGAACCAAATCTCTTGAGTATTTTTTTTTCTTGACAACCTTTTCCCCAACCTAAACCTAAATCCTAAATCTAGTCACAACCCCTTTGCAGTCCATCAGGGAGTCAAGATATAAGGTGGTGAAATGTAAAGCTTGTACAAAGTCAAAACTCCAAATTTGAAGAGATGATGCTGAAAAACCTTTCGGATTGCTTATTTGTTTTTACATATCAGCTCAATGGCCATTGGCTTTGGTGCAGATGTGTTGCATTTGAGGACAGAATAAAAAAAAAGAGAAAGAATGACGTCACTAACGTCACTAACTGTGGGTTTACTTTGCTCATCCTTCACGGTATGTGCGGCGATGCTCCTCTCACCTGTTCTCCTTGCCATTTTGCAGCAGTAACTGTCTGTCGGTGCTGGATCGGTCTGTGCACACATACGTGTTCCTTCGAGTCATGGCACTGGCAGGGATGTTATTCTGGAGAAATAATCAGAAATCCAGAGAAATCACTTGCTTTTACTGAAATGAAGGATGTCCTTGAATGATGAAGTGCTTTTCAACACAATGAAAAGAGGGCTTCAGAAGTGAAAGATGTATCAAGCCTTCACTATTTGAAAAGCTCAACTTGGGTAAAACCTGCCTGTCTGGGTTTAAAGAAAAGAAAAGCCTTCCTCGGCTTGATTGTCTGACCTCCGACTGTAACAAGTTTGGCCTGATTGTCCCTGTACAGAACATTAAAGAGTTAATCTCAGGAGTTAATCATCTCTTCACATTCCCTAAACTCCAGCTCGCTCATGCTAATCTCACGGAGCAACCATAATCGCTATATCCCCCCCACCCCCCCCATTGGGCGAATCCACAGTTAGTTATTCATCTATGCATGTAAAGTGCTTCACTGTTCAACTCCTCTCTAATCTGCAGAGGACGTTAATGTTTGCAGTCTCTGCAATATCTGTGTCAGTTTAGTGTAATCTCAGGTAATGGGATTAGGGAAGATTGAGGATTCTGCCATCTGCACCTGTTCTATTGAGGAGAGATTAAAGGTGACCGCTCTCGGAGTCGGGACGCTTACTTCACACCACGCAAAATATCCTTTAGGTCTTACCGGGGTCGCGTTGGCTTCCTTGCGCCGGTCGGGTATCTCTGCCTTGTTTGGGTTGTGGGCAGAGCTAACCATGGGACTAGAGGGCGTCGGGATGCTACGGGAGCCAACGGTGCTGGTGCTCGGCTTGCGGCTTGACAGCCGCTCCTCCTTAAGCCCCGCCCCTTCGCCTACGCCACTGGGGCTCCGCTTGGGTTGCGTGGACCCTGGAATAGCCGGACCACCTGAGAGATGGGAAACAAGAGATCTCGGTAAGGCCGATTTCTATCACTCATTTTAGAATGAACTAATCCAACTAATACTAATCACTACGTCATTCATCTGGCTTACAGAAGTCGGAGTGTCGTCTCTGGCGGTGGTAGGTGGAGGCGCTGCGCTGTGCCTTGTGGCCAGTGGAGGAAGAAGGCGTAGCGGAAGAGGAGGAGGAGGAGGAAGCAGTGTGTTTGCTGGTTCCGTTGGTGACGGTGCCGGCTCGGACGCGAGCTAGACTCAGACTGCTGCCCGTCCGAGACTCGCTGCCTTCGGTCTGAGAGGAAAATATTCACACGTTCAAAAGGACTTGAGTCCGGCATTGATTTGGTTGTTTAAGGCTTCAATACAATCAACAGCCCAAGCTACAACCATGTTCAGAGGCGGACAGTTAATTCCAAAAATGAACATTATGAACTCATCACACAAAAGGCACCACCTCCATCCTAAATCTGCTCTCATTCTGTGACATTTCTAACTTTATTTAGATATGAGCGCATCTGGCAAAAGATATAATATCCAATTCAGCCATAAACCATCAGCTCATACCTAAACGCAGAGGAAGCTGCAAACAAACCAACCAAGCAGGGCCAATGCGCTCACCTCATTCTTGCGTCCCAGCAGCAGGTATGTGGCAGTGACCTCGTTGTACTTCTGACTGGACAACGAGTCTCTGATCTCATCTCTGGTGAAGCCCATCCCAACCATCACATCTGGAAACAAATTAAATAACTGCATGGGAATCACAGCTTATGAAAGGTGCTCTGCTTGGTGTGAACCTTCCATGCTCGATCCATATGCAGGACCCGAGCTGAACACAGCAGCACCGTGCAGGTCAGCTTTAATGGTGACGTTCATGCAAATTAAGCTATTACTTTGAGGTGCAATATGCTGGATTACATTACATTACATTACATGTCATTTAGCTGACGCTTTTATCCAAAGCGACTTACAATAAGTGCATTCTACGGTTACAAACAAGAATCAGAACAACAAGAATCAAGAAGGTACAATTTCGTCAAAGGTTCGACTACAAAGTGCTATCAGTAAGAGCCATTTCAGTGCTACTATAGTGCTACATCCTTTATTCAAGGTATAGTCGGAAAAGATATGTTTTTAGTTTGCGACGGAAGATGTAGAGACTTTCTGCTGTTCTGATGTCAATGGGGAGCTCATTCCACCATCGAGGAGCCAGGACAGAGAACAGTCAAGACTTTGTTGAGTGTTTAGCTCGCAGCGACGGAGCTACAAGGCGATTGGCAGAAGCCGAGCGGAGCGCACGAGATGGGGTGTAAGGTTTTACCATGTCCTGGATGTAGACTGGACCAGATCTGTTCGTAGCACGGTACGCCAGTACCAGTGTTTTGAAGCGGATGCGGGCGGCCACCGGTAACCAGTGTAGGTCGCGGAGGAGCGGAGTGGTGTGTGAGAATTTCGGGAGGTTGAAGACCAGTCGAGCTGCAGCATTCTGGATGAGCTGCAAAGGTCGGATGGCACCAGCAGGTAGACCCGCCAGGAGGGAGTTACAATAGTCTAGACGCGAGATGACCAGAGCCTGGACGAGAACCTGTGCTGCCTTCTGGGTGAGAGTGGACGTATTCTCCTGATGTTGTGCAGCATGAATCTGCAGGAACGAGTTGTTGCGGTAATGTTGGCAGTCAGGGAGAGTTGACTGTCCAGAGTCACACCGAGGTTCCTGGCAGTCGGGGTCGGGGCCAAGACTGAGTTGTTGAAAGTAATCGTCAGGTCGTGAGTGGGGGAAACTTTCCCTGGAAGGAGAAGTAATTCCGTCTTGTCGGGGTTAATCTTCAAGTGATGTGCGGACATCCATTGTGAGATGTCAGTCAGACAGGCCGAGATTCGTGCTGCTACCTGTGTTTCCGATTTGGGAAACGAGAGGATGAGTTGGGTGTCGTCAGCATAGCTATGATAGGAAAAGCCATGCGAGCGAATGACGGAGCCAAGAGAGTTGGTGTACAGGGAGAAGAGGAGAGGACCGAGGACCGAGCCTTGAGGGACCCCAGTAGTGAGAGGACAAGGGTCAGACACAGATCCTCTCCAGGTTACCCGGTAGGTCCGATCGCTGAGGTAGGATGAGAGGAGGGAGAGCGCAGTGCCTGAGATACCCAGGTCCTGGAGGGAGGAGATAAGGATCTGGTGGTTCACTGTGTCAAAGGCAGCAGAAAGGTCCAGAAGGATAAGGACAGAGGAGAGAGAGGCTTCTCTCGCAGTGTGAAGCTGCTCAGAGACAGCAAGGAGGGCAGTCTCTGTTGAGTGGCCTGCCTTGAATCCAGACTGGTGAGGGTCCAGAAGGTTGTTCTGATGGAGGAAGGAGGAGACTTGATTGAAGATAGCTCGCTCCAGGGTTTTGGAAAGAAAGGGAAGGAGAGAGACAGGTCTGTAATTGTTGAGTTCTGACGGGTTGAGAGTGGGTTTCTTCAGGAGAGGGTTAACTCTTGCCTCCTTCAGAGAGTTAGGGAAACAACCAGTTGAGAGGGAGGTGTTAATTAGATGGGTGAGAAAGGGAAGAAGGTCAGGAGCAATAGACTGGAGGATGTGAGATGGGATGGGGTCAAGGGGGCAGGTGGTTGGGCGGGCAGAGGTTACCAAGGTAAGAACTTGATCGGGAGACAGGGGGGTGAAAGTGGAAAGCGAAGGGGAGGCGGATAGGGTTAGTGGAGCTGTAGTTATGGGAGGGGGATAATGTTAAAGGAGATGTAGTTATGGGAGGGGGATCAGTAAATGAGGAGCGAATGTCATCTATCTTTTTTGTAAAGTAGTCGACAAAGTGGTTCGGTAGAAGGGTGGAGGGAGGAGGAGGAGAGGGGGGGTCAAGGAGGTTGGAAAAAATGGAGAAGAGTTTTTGGGGGTTAGAGAAAGAAGATTCAATTCTGGATTGGTAGAACAGGCTTTTGGCTGCAGAGATAGAGGCAGAGAAGGAGGCGAGAAGAGAGTGATAGGCGTGCAGGTCATCTGCGTGTTTGGATTTTCGCCATTTCCTTTCCGATGCTCGCAAAGTGGCTCTCTGAGCACGGACCGGGTCTGACAACCACGGAGCTGGAGAGGAGTTGCGGACCTTACGTGTCGTAAGAGGACAGAGAGAATCAAGAGAGGAGGACAGAGTAGAGAGGAGAGTGTCCGTGGCAGAGTTCGGATGCATGAGTGAGAAAGAGTCGGTTGAAGGAAGGGCTGACAGAACAGACGAGGCCAGAGAGGAGGGAGAGAGGGAGCGAATGTTGCGACGCACAGGTGCAGAGTCTGTTGCTGTGGGAGGGTTGTCACTTCCCAAGAGTGGGAGAGAGTAGGAGATAAAGAAGTGGTCGGAGACGTGAAGTGGAGTTACAGTGAGGTTAGATGTAGAGCAGTTTCTGGTGAAAATATAGTCAAGATGATTTCCAGCTTTGTGAGTCGGAGGTGAAGGACTGAGAGAGCAAAGGAAGACAGTAGGAGCACCAGGTCAGATGACTTCTCGGTCTGGATGTTGAAGTCACCTAGAAGAATGAGAGGGGGGCCGTTTTCTGGGAAATTCGATAGGAGGACGTCTAATTCTTCCAAGAAATCTCCCAGGGAACCAGGTGGACGGTAGAGAACAACAATGTTCAGTTGAACCGGATGGGTAACCGTCACAGCATGAAACTCAAAAGTCAGTGGTGTAGGCAATGGAAGCGGGTAGAGAGAAAAACTCCATTTCTGGATCTCAGGCATACACTTTGAATGTCAACCACGACTTCGCAGCCACAACTCCAGTCTCTTAAATGGAGGCTCCATGCAGACGTTCCCATCTTACACTGGCTAAATATTTCTGCTTAACGCAACAGTTTATCATTTAAAGATCAATGATTAGGTTAAATAAATGAAAAGGTCTGTGTTTCTCACCGATGCGGCTGGTATTGTTCAAGTCCTCGACAGGCTCTGTGTGGGGCTTCAGATCCTCGCCGTCGTAGCCTATATTGATCCACTTATCTTTCATTATTTGCTGGTGAGAGGGAAGACGAGGAGAGCTCAATATTTAGATGCTAATGTGGTCAATTCATGCCTCGTTGTATGCGCCGCGGCGTTTCCTCCTCACCTCCAGCGAGCAGCGCTTTGTAGGATTGAGGACCAGGAAGCGGCGCAGGATCCCCTCGCAGTCAGTAGACATGTAGAAGGGCACGCGGTATTTCCCCCTCAAAACACGCTCCCGCAGCTCCTGAACGCAACACACAATTGACACAAAATTAATTTCTGCAGACACCGAATCAATGAAAGAATGGGACGATATTTAAATACTGTTAATTTCAATTTTGACATCCTGCTGTTCAATGGGACTATCAAACAACGTTATCATTTTACATTTATTTAGTTATTAATACTACTTGTATGTGTTCTGGCCTTCAAAGGAAATGTGCAGTAATAACGTCTCTGTGGAACATTATTTTTCTTTTCAATAATTCCAATAATTAAAAGAGGAAACCAACACAAGACTAGACAAAGCTATAGCTCTTGTGTCTCTTCCCGAGAGCTTTCAGTCACCTAAAATGTACTCAGGGCCATAGACTGTATGCACCCACCTTTAGGTTCTGCCCGTCAAAGGGCAAGGACCCGCTGACCAGTGTGTACAAGATGACGCCCAGGCTCCAGATGTCCACCTCCGGACCGTCGTACTTCTTCCCCTGAAAGAGCTCTGGGGCCGCGTAGGGCGGCGAGCCGCAGAACGTGTCCAGTTTACTACCCGCAGTGAACTCGTTACTAAAGCCAAAGTCGGCTATTTTGATGTTGGCGTCGGCGTCTAGTAGCAAGTTCTCCGCCTGCACGAAACACCATCGATAGTGAAACACAGAAAAATACAGGAAAAAAACAACGGCAGAACAATGATAAGCTGGGTGCTGAAATACAGGAAATTATGCTTTTTCTGCATTGAGTAATGGATAATAGACTTTGGGGGCTGGCCACAAAAGGCCACAGTCTGTTTAATATGTGTCAATGATTTAGACAGATTGACTTTCACATATGTTTGGCCATCCCGTTTCATTATTTATCTTACGACAGTGAGTAGTCACCTTCAAGTCTCTGTGAACAATGTTCTTCAGATGACAGTAGTGCACCGCCGAGACAATCTGAGGAGAGGAAACAATAGCAGACATAACTAGCATGTAAATCAGGGGTGGGCAAACTTTTTGGCTCAGGGGCCACATTGACTTTTAAAATTAGACAGACGGGCCGGGCCAGTATCAGATGGATAGAGAGTGTTTGTGTGAACCAATATACATTATAAATAAAAGCCAATAACTAAAAAGTAAAGAGAACTTACATTACTTACTAACGAATATAACTTAAATGACTCAGCTTTTTTGTTTAACTTGCTGGCTAAGTCTTCGTCAATTAGTTCTACACGCCGAGTCACTGTCCTGCGTGATAAACTACATTTTTCGAATTTGTTTTTGCTCTCTGGACACAAGAGACCTGTTGCAGAGGGGCTCCATGCAGGAAGCTGGCAGGAGGCTGGCAGGCAGAACCTTATATGTCACATGAGTCCCGTGGGTCTGATGTGCGTTCGTTATGCCGTATAAAACGGACCATGTCTCCGTGGCGCGCTTGCCTGTGGGGGAGGGGTGGAGGTGAGCAGCGCAGACAGCAGCAGCTGGACTCGCAGCCTGATGCGCTGCAGAAAGCACGGCACGTAAAGACCGCTGTAACGCTTCTCCGTTCCCGACTTGAGTTAAGAAACATCGATGCTGGTCTTTTGCCGTCATCGTGCTTCGGAAAAACACCCAACGGGCCGGATCCGGCCCGCGGGCCGTAGTTTGCCCACCCTTGGTCTAGACTCTAGAATTTGCTGCGGGCCAATAAAAACTGACCCGCGGGCCGCAGTTGGCCCGCGGGCCGTAGTTTGGACACCCCTGATGTAAATGGAAGATAAACTGGGAGCTCCATTCACACAATCCCCACGCCCTTCTTCAACAACTACATGACTCAACGTGACTAAAACAAAGCGGGTGACTGGATTTCTTGCTGTGCGATCACCACCTCCCGTTTGTTTTATGTGCTTCTGAACCACAGCTGAAGAATTCCCTCCATTTCTGTCTGCGTCTGCCCAGTTGCAAGCAAAGCAGGAACTATAAAGGATGAGTCACGTCAGAGCTCAAGGAGCTCCAATTTCAGCTCCTGTAATGTTTGGTAAGCATCAGATGTCTTCTTCTTCTCTTCTAAATTAGTCCAGAGAGTATTTTGTTTATGCTTAATTTTAACAGCTGGCTGGCAGATGTCAACATTTGACTGAGGACATGACGTAGGGACGACGGTGTGAGGTTTAACGGACCTGTCTGAACTTGGCTCTGGCCTCTTTCTCCTTCATTCTGCCGTGAGCCACGAGGTAGTCAAACACTTCGCCTGGAAGACAGAGGCAGAGACACACACACACACACGTTAGTTTCCGTTACCAACCCTGCCTTTAATTGCCACATATTCCATCAACCTTTTTTTAAATGACTACAAACTGTCACCAACAGCGTGTGCATACACTATTTATAAAAGAGTTCGGGCGATAATTCCTTCTGCCTACATCGACGCTCAGCACTGCCCACATCCGAGTGAATTCTAACACTTGCAGGAGATTCATGTGAATTCAGATGCCCTCAGAATGTGTTGACGCGCGTTTGGCTGTTACACAATCTCCTACAGTTTGGTCCGTGTCACGTTTACACAAATAAGTTTCCCAGCATCACAAGAACAAACTTGCCGATACCATAATGGATTGAAACCTGATAGAAGTGTCCCGACTAAAAATACATGGGTGTGTGTGTGTGTGCGTTCAAGCGTGGGAAGGAGAAAACGGCTATCCGTGGCATCCAATAAGCCTCCTGATTTTTTCACATTGTTTTTCAGCTTATTAAAATAAAACTGCAGAAAACTTCTGTCCAGTCAAATGGAATATAGGGAAAAGCATTTCTTGTGTGCATCTGCACTCCAAACATTTGACCCTACATATCCTCAGCGGTATAACGGGTCAGGGCTGGTGAGCTGCTACTGCTGCCTCCTTATTTGGTATTGGAAGCTAGAGATCACACAACGTACAGAGAGAAGCGGTGAGAGATTAAGGGATCGGGAGAAGAAAGAAAAACAGAGAAGCCGCAAAAACTAGACGAGAGTGCATGGGGAACGACGGAAGTTACAGAGCAAGACGAACAGATGAGCACAATAAAAGAGACTTTCTTTGTCACAAACCAAAATGGGGCCCAAAAATGGATTGGACCCAATCATTTGAACCCTAAATGAAGGAGTTCAGCGGCTGCGCTGCATCACAGTGATCCATCTAATTGGCTGTTGGCCAATAGCGCTGAGGGTGGCACGTGGACGTCACTCACCTCCGCTGGCGTACTCCATGATCAGGTAAAGAGTCTTCTCAGTCTCAATCACCTCAAACAGCTGCACTGTAACACACACAGAGAGGAAGGAGAGGCGTTAACACAAAGGCCAGCGGACACACACGGACGGACACACACACACACACACACACGGACACACGGACAGACACACACGGACGGACACACGGACAGACACACACGGACGGACGGACGGACGGACGGACACACAGTAACTCACCTATGTTGGGATGGTTGAGAGTTTTCATAATGCGTACCTCTCGAAACAGCTGAAAGATATGTGAAAAGGGGGCACATTAGTTGTTGGGCTCCATCATTCTTGTCAAGTATCAATTCAAGCATTACACAAAGGTCTTCAAAAAATATTTCAAAGATACATTATATAAAATATTCCAAAACAATACAAGAAATATATTAAGGATAATGGCTTTTCAAATTGCTATATGGCTAGAATTGAAAAGTTGTAACTACCTTCAGGCTATTTTACCCCACACAAAAAATATCAATAATATAATTATAACGACATTATCTCAACATCAATGCGTTGATACAGGCTCGTTAAAGGTTACATTTGTGTTCACTCCATTGAGTCTTTTACTAAAACAAAATATAATAATCAAAACAGATCTATTTACGGTACAATGTCATTTTTTCAGCATTTACACATAAGAGCAGTGAATTAAACCTACAATATGCAGAACATATGGAGAAACTGAACAATACTTCAGTAAAATGATCATTACATTCAGATAGATTCATGTAGAGGAGACGAGAAAACTACATTAAAATCGGATGTGTTTTATGGGCATTTGGTTTTGTACTAGTAGCGCTGGAGTCATTGATTGCTCTGTAAACCCCTCAGCAAACCTGCCTTGTTTAAAATTCACTAAGAATAAATTACACAAGTGTGAAAAAAAAAAGCACCAAAAAAAAAAAAACATTGAAAGCAGAGGGGAAAAAAAGGACAGAGACAAACAGGAGAGACGGGGACAAACACAAAAGCAGGAATGCACTGGAGCTGACACTCAGCTGCCCTGGGAGACTCGCTCCCTCACCCCTCTCCATTGCCGGGATTATAACATAAAACCTGGTACAATCCCCCATCTTTCATGTCCTTATTTGTATACAACAGTAGAATCTTACAACCAGCTAACATTTTTTTTTATTAAAGTTCTTTGTTCTATGACCTTAAAGGGATAGTTTGGGTGCTTTTGAAGTGGGGGTTGCATGAGGTACTGATCCATAGTCAGCCGAATGTCATTAAACAAGCTTTCGGTGCGTTTCCCGCCTCACTGCGTTCCTGAATGAACCAGTCCTCAGAGAGAGGAGCTCCACATATCACGGCGCGTTACGTCACACTGCATAGCCGCCATGTGTGGAGCGCTGGACCAGGTTTCCTCCGTCTAATGACATTTACGTGTGACACACACACACACACACACACACACACACACACACACACACACACACACACACACACACACACACACACACACACACACACACACACACACACACACACACACACACACACACACACACACACACACACACACACACACACACACACACACACACACACACACACACACACACACACACACACACACACACAGATGGTTTTGACGGTCGCGTCTGCGTACATCAAACTCCTGTGTTGATCCCTTTTGAGCGGCTAATTAACAGCTTTGGATATATTCTTTACTGTTTATGTGCAGTAAAGTAACATGTAACATGAGCCATGTCTCATACACACACACCTTTATATCTATGTAAACTAAAAGTGTTTTGGCCCGTTGGTCGGACAAAAACAAGACCACACAATGGCCCTTGGGGGAAAAAATACATTGATTATGAGCATAATGGTTAGCTGCAGCTATATAATTATCTCTATTAACTCCTCACATAAGAAGGCAGACGTGCACAGCCGCAGCAATTTGGCATCCCGTCAGTTATTGTTTTTTAAACCGGGACTGTGTTTTTGTCGGAGGAGCATTCCCACATGAGAACATACGGAGAACGTTCACCATCTGGGTGACGCGTCGTGTTCGCTTCTTGTTCTCCTCGGTGCTCCTAAAATGGGACGCTGCGGCGTCATAAACACACACACGGGTCCACTGGGAGTGTGTGTAATTGAATTAAGTGCATCAGCTGTTCATCTGAGCTTTAATAAGAAATTACCGGCTCAGCCTCTCCTCCCTCCCTCCCTCACCCTCCTGAACACCCGTTTACCTCTCTCTCCCCCACTCTTCACATCTTCCCCTTCCACATCCTCACTCCTTTTCCTTCTCCACTCGGTCCTCTAACAGAAATTGAATCTGTGACCAACTGGTAATTGTTTCCGAAATGGAGTTTGGCTGAAAAAGAGACTAAAAACGCACAATATGTTATCGAGGCAGCTTGGCGGTGTTGTGAAGCAGTGTGGGCTGGCGGGAGCCGTCGTCTCCACCGCCATCGCAGGCAGCTTCACCCAGTTAGGGTCCTCCTTCAGTCTGCATCTTTCAGGAGCTTTTTGCCGGGAGCAGAATTACACACCGGTCTCCTCCAAAAAACGAACCCAGCGATTGTTGTACAATATCTGGGAACATTTGGGCTATGGTATAAAGCAACAGAACTCACAACATAAGTAACACGTTGGACCTTTAAGGACCAGAAACCTCCGCAGCTGGCCACGCCTGTGTTGAGTCACAGGTATTGATTGAACAGCCCGATCCATCCTCAGCTCGTACTGCGTCATGTTGTGATAATGTTTATCTCACTTTTAGGTATTTCACAGGTAAACAACCTCACAAAGGTCAGATCCCCCCACTGCGTCCGAGTGCAGCATGTGTTCGCTGACCCAGCAGAACAACCGAGCTCTCCGGCCTTATTATGTTCACCCTCGCCTCTCCTGGTTATCTCCCATGGAGATGGGCCCCAGTGTCACAGTTGCCATGCCAACCCAGGAATTAATCCCTGGGCCCGGATCTCCGTGACTTCCCGGGGGATTGTGGGAAGTCATGGGACGCCGAGCACATGGAGGGGGACCTCCTGACACACGGCTGCTGCCATGCGGAGTCCTCGTAGCACAACATGTGTTGATTTGGTGAACTATGAGTAGCTTTAAAAACATCCACATAAAAAGGTGGCGAGTTTTCCCTTTAATTCAATTGTGTGTTCAAAACTCTTACATCCTTTTTTTTTTTTTTTACTCTTCTGGACAAAACATGAACATTTACTTACCACCTAATACACACAAGTGTGTATTATTAGGTGTATTATTACCAACATCATTCTCTTCCATCTTCTTCCGTCCTTTCAGGCAGAATTAATCAGCCTCTGAGCCTTTACATCCCCATCTCTCTTTGCCAGGAATTATTAATCAACTACCAAGTCGGAGCTCTCTGTGCTTTTCTACCACGAAAGCAACTTAATGACCGACTGTCAAGTTCTTTCTCTCCTTTTCTCTCTCGCTCTGAGTTCTGCTGCGTGGGTTTGATTCATGTGTCTGGTGTCTGTCGAACCTTTGACCTTTTCATCCAGACTGTGCATCCGTATTTTTTCTTCAAGGGGTGAGAGAGGGAGAGAGAGAGACACAGAGAGAGAGAGAAAGAGAATGAGACAGACAGAGACAGAGAGGGAGAGAGACAGACAGACAGAGAAAGAAGAACACAGCGATGTTGAAATGAGGAATTGATATTGCTTGCCGAGCTGAAACATTTAAACAGCCAGCCCTCTCTACCGCACGACGCGCAGTCGGAAAACACTGCAGCACTCTACTCGGCGTGTGAAACACAACACCCTTCCTCTTATCAGAAAAATACTGGTGTGTGGTGAGGGGCATTGAAAGAAAGAACGACAGAATGTGAGGGACGAATGACCACACAGGCCTCTCTACTCCCACGGCAGAGTACCTAGTGTGTGTGTGTGTGTGTGTGTGTGTGTGTGTTTGTGTGAGTGTGTGTGCGTTAACTCTGAATAAGAGATGTTCATTACTGTCTGCGGTTGAGATGAAACACTTCAGACAGTTTAAGTACGATGTCGTGTCACACTACTTACCCTAACCCCTCAGTCATCTTTCCTTTTTTCTAAATAGCAATAATAATTCATTTAGGTAATATTTTGAGTGTCAGCAGCCTACGCTCAACAAGTACGAATAAAGCATTTGTAAAATACTCGACACCATGGACTGCAAACAGGAAGTGGTCGTAGTTGTCGTGGCGCTGTTGTGAACTGCTGTTTTGAGGCTTTGAGTTCGGCATTTTGGACGGTCGTCATCTTTTTGGAACCAGTGAACGAAAGCGAACACATTTGGACTGCGGGGGAGAGACGCCGTCCACACGATCTGACTGGTCTCCTGCTGGTGTTTCTTTTGTGTGGTGCAATCAAACGTTGGCACTGTAGCTGCTGAGTGTTGTTCTGGTAGGATTACACAGGTAATGTCAGCCTAAAGACCAAAATAACACTTGTGGATTAAGGGGCTACAGGGGAGTTGCAGAGGCTTCATTTCTAAGTTAAAAACACAACTAGGGCTCATGGCAGCTATAGCCGGCATCACAGGGAGCAGACCGGTCGGTTTGGACTGGAAGTGTTTTTTCTTACATGTTTCTGATGCCGGTAGAAGACATTTCTTTTCCTAATATCTCTAGTAATCTGCGAAAACCCTTTCATTTGCCTTCAAGTTTCATAAATGGAACACATTCAGAACAAAAATATTTTTTAACTATTACTAAATGCATGGCAGTAGTGTCGTCGTAGTAAACCTTCCCAACAATACTTGATATATAAACTATAGCACGAAAAGTGAAAAAAAAGATGGTGCTGTCCACCGGTGAAAATCCAACGCTCAACTATGAATCAGTCTTTTTTAGCGCGAGGCCTTGGAGATTTATGGCATGTCCCACTTTTAGGTTTCATCCGCAACAAAGAATGAATCACAATAAGCACACTTGGACATAAATGAGTCCATAAATATAGTTGAGGTTTTACTGGGAAATGATTTACCTTATTAATACCTGATCGTAAAAGCCAGACAAACACTTGGGAATTGGAATGGAAAAGAGACACATAAAGCGGGCTAAAAGCCAAACCGCAGATGAACCAGCCGAATGCTCCGGGCTCTCTAATGAGCAACATCACTCAGGGATGTGCCCTCGCTCTTTTCCTCTTGTCGCTGAACAACTTTTGACCTCGCTTCTCCCTTTGTTGCCTGTTGCTGAGAGAGCTGCCCTTCTACATCATCCCATAAAACCCGCCCGCGATAAGAACACCTCCTCCGCCCCGTAATGCACCGCGGTCATTGGAGCTCCCGGGGGCCTGTCGATCGAGAGGAGCTGAATCATTGATGAGGAGGCGCCGGAGTAGTCGAGGCCCGTTTGACCCACATCGTACCAAACCTGACTCAGCTTGATTAAATGAGGAGAGTTAAATATAGTTTCACAGATGATGGAAGAGTGAAAGATCAAGGCGGCGCGTCGTGCTGCGCTTCTCTTCATCTGCAAATCTATTTTTTATTGCTTTGAACACTCGCTTGTGGGAAAGCCTTCTGCTCCCACTCTGTCCGCCCTGTTGTTCCTTTATCTTTTAATTACTCCCTTTTGCACGCAGGCACAACAACAACAGCAACACATACGGCGACAACAATGGGATCGTAGCGCAGACGCCCACGCGGGGGACAACGCGCCGAACACAAAAGCAACGCAGATAATGGCATTACACGTACACACAAAAGGCAGAGCGGAGACCGTGTCGGGCTGGGAGTTTTATCCACCGGTTATCATGCACGTAGGCACACACACCCACACACACTATCTCGTCTTTCTCAGGGTCCCTTCTTGTTCCAAGGTCTCAATAATACCAACCCCCCACCCCTCCCTTACCCTCCCCTAGCTGCCCCTTTTGTTTGCCTGTCTGGAATCCAGCTCCTGGTCGAAGGGGCCTGGGCGAGGGACAAAACCCACTTCACAGCATTAGTTTGTGGCCCAGTCGCCGTCCTGCACGCAACACACACACACACCCACTTCACTTTTGTGCACGACATAAGAGGGCCGCCCGCAGGTTTCTCCCGTTCTCAAAGTAGCACCGCCCCGTTTGGTAGGACCGCTGCACCTTCTGGCAGATTAACCACCTCGAGGTCAAGCAAGACACTTAACCCTAATTGCTCACCGTTGCTGTGTCTACGGTCTACTGTATAGCATGTAAGTCGCTTTGGATAAAAGCGTCAGCTAAATGAAATGTAATGTAATGTAATGAGGTCAGCAGTGGCTGGCTGTGCTCTAGAAACCTTTCCTCACGGCCCGACGTCCCCGGACATTGTGTGAGGAGTGAGGAGAACAGAGTGAGAGAGAGAGAGAGACACAGAGAGAGAGAAAGGGAGAGAGAGACAGACACAGAGAGAGAAAGAGAGAGAGAGACAGACACAGAGAGAGAGAAAGAGAGAGAGAGACAGACACAGAGAGAGAGAAAGAGAGAGAGAGACAGACACAGAGAGAGAGAGAAAGAGAGAGAGAGAGAGACAGACACAGAGAGAGAGACAGACACAGAGAGAGAGACAGACACAGAGAGAGAGACAGACACAGAGAGAGAGAGAGACAGACACAGAGAGAGAGAGAGACAGACACAGAGAGAGAGAGAGACAGACACAGAGAGAGAGAGAGACACAGAGAGAGAGAGAGACACAGAGAGAGAGAGAGACACAGACAGACAGACAGACAGACAGACAGACAGACAGACAGACAGACAGACAGACAGACAGACAGACAGACAGACAGAGAGAAAGAGAGAGAGACAGAGAGAGAAATGGGGCATAAAGCTACAATCCAGACAGAAGATAGAGTGAGGCGTAACAGAGAACCAGGGACTAAGAGGGAGAATTAGAGCCACTGTGTGCTTCTATTCTCAAACCAAATGTGAATATAATATCTTTTGAATATTAATGTTGTGAAAATGCTAATTATGGATATTTCCATGAGGGTACACTTGAGCAAATAAGCCTCCATGAAAGACCAATGGTCTGATTGATATTGGCCAAATACACGTCCTCATCTGAAGACTCACGTGTGAATAACTGATCCAGAGTGATTCAGTGGGTTAAGGCCACCGTCATTTAATCAGCAAATGCGTCTCCGTTTCAATCGATTGAAGTGAGGAGAAATCGCAAGTTTTAGCTTTTTTACTCGACACTAGAGAATTAACTGCCAGCTGTTTTGCTTTCAGATTGAATGTTTGAGTTGATGTGGAGGAAAATTGCCAAAAATCTACTGTTCCAGCTTATAACCTAAGAGCATTCGTTGTTTTTATCGGATGCATATCTGATTAAAGATGAATATTTTGGGGTTTGGAACAGTTATAAAAAAAAAAACATGCATTTAAATACTTTTTAAAAGATGTTTTACACACTAAAAACAAGTACGAATAATGAATTCACTCATAAATAGGCAGCCACTCTATTGACAGAGTTTTTTTTAGGATGGATTGAGTAATCAAAAAAAGAAATTGATGCATGTAAGACAATTAAACATTATGGATTACAGAGAAAGGGAAAGAAAGGTTGTGCAGTGGGTGAGAGGCTGTGAGTCAGACAAAGAGACAGTGTCACCTGGCAGCGTGTCCTACACGGACTACGATAATGCTGACAGGACGCGACTGGCAGCGCTGCGCTATGCAGCACTGGACCACTACCACTATGCTGCAGCGCACACACACACTAAAAACCAAGGTCTTAGCTTAAAGATCTGAAGAGCTCGTTCATGGTGTAATTAAGAAGGCATCTCACTGTTGGAACAGAGGGCAAATACGGTGACTGTTCAGGACAAGAAGGTCTGTGTGTTCCCACAGTGGGGAAAAACACACACACACACACACACGCACGCACGCACGCACGCACGCACTTCTGTAGAACGTAACTGCTGAACATTTCATAGCAGATGAAAAGTCAGTCTAATAAAGTGACTTAATAGTTAAAGTGGATTTCTGAGATTAAAAATGTATAAACTTCAGTTTCAAAACTGACAGCCTTTTGGGAATGAACCCTTCCATTCGTGGCCATGAGTGCACCGTTGCTATTTCCTAAAGAGTCCGTACTGGGTTATGTAATGTGTTACACCAGAACTGCGGTTACCTAAAAGGTTTAGATTGCACTAGTGGATACGATCTGGACCTTTTTACAGCTGGAACCAAAATAGTCAGTTTTTCTCTTCCTGTGTTTCTTTTCTCACAACAGAGAACATTTCAAGTGGCTGTGAGATTTGTAAATGTTTATTTTGATTATGTTCCATGGTTAGTATGCAGTATCTTTAATTGGTCTCATATTGAGTGAGGACGCTGCAGACTGTCGCTGCTAAACGGGCTAACGGCTAATGTCCACTGATAGGCTCACATTATATTAAAAAAAAAAAACTGTAAAGAAATGTCTGACAACATTATGGAAAGAACCATATGGAGAATAAGACAATGTTTTAATTTCTCTGTAGGGTTCTTTTCATAATGTTCTCGGTCACTTGCCGTCAGCGGCAAAAACAAAACACTCAGTGGACGTGCATCAACGCTGAGGAGCGTTCACATTATAGACGTTTAGCGGCTGCTGTCTACAGCGTTATCACGCAATACTAGACTAATAAATAAAAAAACACAGTCAGTATTTTTAAGGTTGAAAAATAATAAAGTTACCCTTTAAGAATGGAAATAGTTTAAACTAACCCAATGTTTCTATCTAGGTGAAACAGAATGTGGGGACAGGGAAAAGGACGGTGGTGGAGCCCGTAACAGATATGGTCATACTCGTCAGAGCGTGTGAACTGTAGGGACACACAACCACAGGTTCTTTTTTTTTTTTTTTTTTTAAAGAAGTGTGGGTTAAGAATTAGAGCCCACGCAGAGAACTATAAGGAAATGGGTCGTCGACAGCAGAATGAGAGAAACGGCATCTTTAGCTGCATGGTGTGCGTCCAGATCAGTCCAACAAAACAGGTTGTCTTTTTTTCTGTTCTTTTTACATCCAGCATTGAAGTGAACAATCAGAGCATCGGAGCGCTATCTAGGCCAGGTGGACAACTATCGCACTGAGCCAGAGACCATCAATAACCCAACTCTGTTATCAATAGAGTTAGAGCCCCGTCCCGGACAGCTAACCAGCAGAGTGTCCATCAATAGGCTGGCTGTGTGCGTATGTGTGTGTGCGTCAGTATCGATCTCCGTGATGCAACAGAGTGAATGTGTCGCAGTGACGGTGCTGATAAAGAAGACTCCCGATCAGACCCGGCCACAGTTTGGTCAGCAACCGAACAAAGAGAGACCTGTACGAGCTGTGAGAACACAAACTACACACCAGGATCAAACCCTGTCCAAAGGACAAAGAGCAAAGACGACGGAGAGGGAAACAAACTAAGACAAAAGCATACAGCACATAAAAAGGTCTTATAAAGGGTATAATTTCGAAATCAATCAAACCAATTAGTTATTGCGGTCAGTCCTAAAGCAAAAACAAAAGTGTTTTTCAGGAAGCAGCCTCATAACACAAGAGTGATTTTCTTCTTTTCAGTGTTTTTGTTAACTGTAAAACTCTGGATTTTCAATTGTTGGTTGGGAAAAACAAGTAATTTGAAGACTCCAGGAAATGGGAGAAGCTTAATTTTTATAGACAAAACTATTATTAGATCCATTTCCTCACCAAGCAGCCACGTTGGAGTTAACAACCCATCACTTTATCGTTTGATCCTGTTTGATATTTGTGTGACATTCTCATTCATTCTTGAGTTATGGCCAAGCGCGTGTTTCACCAGGTCACAGTGACCTTTTACCAATAAGTCCTAAATCAGTTCATCGGGTGGACATTTGCGCTGAGTTTGACATTCCTGAGATATCTCAGTCTCTGGAATGGACAACCCAAAACAAATAACCCCTCCAGCGCTGAGGCATAACAATCACTAGATTTTAATCAATGATGGAAATTAAAGTTCGGTCCGCTGCAACTCTGTGTGGGACGATATGTAAATGTCATGCAACTTTTATAATGGCCAAAATAACTGCAAAGTATGGTTAAAACTCTTCTCCTGTGAAGGATGAAAGACTTACTCTTTCCAGCAACTATCAGAGAGCTCAACCTATTTTTAGAGGTGACACAACCGACTGCTGGACCGAAGCGGTTTCTCACCCATTTTGTTTCAATAGATCGCTCATTACACGCACGCGCACACAAACACGCACACCTTAATCTCATTAGAGCCATGAGTGCAACACAGGTAGTTAGTACATGAGCCTAAACATGCAGACAGTGACGTACATTACTTATTGACCTAGTTAGTTCCAGTGGGCTGTGTGTGGACAAATGACGGTTAGCTTAACCGGAAACCAACAGCCCCAACCACTGAACTCAACAGGCCTCGATTACAATCAAATTGTTCATTTTAACTAGCATGAATATTACTTGTAGAAAAACTAGGCCATCGAGTAACATATCAATTACACCTTATTGACTTTGTCTAGCTCTGAGACAGCTAAAGGCATTCGGTGTACCAACACAACCGATTGCTTTATCCGCGCTTTATGCCTGTTCTGTTAGACTGAAAACGAAAGAAAGAAAGACGGGCGACACCTTTACTTTGTTGCCAGCAAGGTAACGAAAAACAAGCATCCCCAACGGCACGGTGCAGGAAGAAGAGAAAAAATGTGTTATGTCAGTCAAAGGCATTCTTCGTTCGCCGAACAAAACTAAGACAGGAAGCACTAGACTCTACGTGACAATGCTCATGACTTGGGACAATAGTATGAAAAATATCGAGGACAGGCCAAACAATGTGCAACATGTCCATATTGACAAAATGTGACCCAGTGTCTAATTAATGCCTGCCAAATTTGTCGAAAAAAGGGTGGCCACACCCGAAGAGTCTGTTTTTTGTAGCTTATACTGAACTCAATGCTTCAGCAGCTTATTGAAATGTCGGTATGAAACAATGCTGTTTTTTTACAAAAGAAATATAATACAAATAAAAACAAAAAGCCCCTGAACTGACGCAGAGTTTTTTCCTGCTCTTGACCAGCAGCGGCTTCCCCCGACACTAAGTTCTACATGACAACCCAAAAGTTCAAAGTTCAGATGACTGCTGCACGCAAGCATCACCCGGGAGTTACGGCCCGAGGCCAAACAACAACACGTGGAGACACCGCTAAGCTGCTAGCGGCGCAACACAAACAAACACACAAAAGGACACCCGACCGACTGACTCATGTTACATGGCACATAAACAGTAAAGAATATATCAAAAGCTGCTAGTTAGCCACTCAAAAGAGATGAAACAGGAGTTTGATGTATGCAGACGCGACCATCAAAACCATCTGTGTGTGTGTGTGTGTGTGTGTGTGTGTGTGTGTGTGTGTGTGTGTGTGTGTGTGTGTGTGTGTGTGTGTGTGTTTAATGGTCCTGTGACGGCTGCATGAACTCCTCTACGCGTTTCGTCTTCTCACACAAACGTCCACACGCGTACGGGTCACTCACCTTCTGTAGGCTGGTTGGGTTGAGTTGGGTTTTATCGATGATCTTTATTGCAACCTGAGAGGGAACCAACAGAAAAAGAGATGAACACAAACCACACGGGAAACACCTCCACACTCAAGAAAGTCAATCGTAGAAAATAACATGGAATGCTTTTTTTATGAAGTGGTATTAGGGCAGAGCGGTATACCGTTTCAACCGGTATACTGGTGTCAAATTTACGTACGGTATGAATTTTTCACATACTGGCACACCGGTGCCCAGCCGTAACATTTGTTGTAACTGGCGCTGCGGTCACACAAGTTACTTGTGTGACGTGCATTGGGTAAAACGCCACAACACAACGGTTTGTGACACATAAACAATTTGTAACACTAATAATTGTACATTTATTAAATTTACACTGCCGAACTGCATGCTGGGTACAGCCCGCCCACCATCACAACAAGAAGAAACTCCGTCACTACATTAAACAACGGAAAAGAGCGATGCAGGAGGAACAAGAGAGCAGTGTCTGCTGGCTGGAGGGTTTGAAAAGTCCGACGTAGTTTAGAAAACTATGTATTGCAAAGAAGCTGAACGTGGGGGGATTTAGGACCCAGGGGAATGCAGGTGAAAAAAACCCGGAAGAGACAGACCGGAAGTCACGCCACACAAACAGCTGTTCACAGCTTGCTGGGCAGTTGTGAGCGAGTCGGCCAGCGAGGGGTGAACAACGAGCGGTGAGCAGCTGTTCAGGTGGCCGCCGGTCCTTTTCGCCGTCAATAAATGAATGTGTTTACTTGAAAATAAATAACGTGATATACCGTGAAACCGCCAGAATCTTACAAAATACCGTGATATGAATTTTTGGCCATACCGCCCAGCCCTAAGTGGTATTAATTCATGGTGCTGGAATGCATTTCGCTCTTTAAAAGGTTGACATTGTTCTTTTATTTACTGTATGTTGAAGCAACTACATTTTTTAATTGGTCAGAAAATAACTTCAAACTGGCTTTACACGTTTCATTTATGAAATTAGTTGCTGATCACTTCAGTTTCAATTGTATTAATTATGAATTCATTCAATTTGCAAACGTCAGATGGGCGGCTCCTGAACAATGTGGTCGGGACGAGAGCATCTGGTATTCAAAGCGCAGCGTGTTTCGCGTCGTGAGGAAAACAAGCTGAAATCCACTAAACAAACAGACAGAGCTCCATAAGAAGCTTAACATGTGGTAGCCCGGTCAGCGTCCAACGGATATTGTAAACCACCATATATATGACCGTTAACTGCTTTTATATGGGAGGAAAAAAACAGCTCTCACATGATCGAGTTTCTGCTGAGACTGATCACCTCAGCTAATGTAGGCCAGGTTTTTATGAGGAGAAAGACTCAGCGTTGAAACACGTCACTGTGCTGTGAGACTAGATACTTTTGTATGACTGTACAGTGGAAGCTAACAGATGGATGCTTTGAACTCGGTGGACCGGCCCTTTAAATACTACTTCTGTGGGCTGAGTCACAGGGTGCTGCTCTGTTCTGCTCCGTAATGGCTCCCCAACCCTGTTAGTTCACCCAAGCTTCAACTCCTGAGCCTCATCAATCCCCAGCATGCACAACTGCAGGGTGTTTTCTGCAGTACCCCCCCCCCAACCTCTTCCTGTATCTCTGAAACGCACCTCTCTGCCGGTCAGTATGTGGCGCGCCAGCTTGACCTTGGCGAAGTTGCCCTTGCCGATGGTTTTGAGCAGCCGGTAGTTTCCGATGTGCGGCTGCTCGTCCGAGCACAAGGCGATGGAGTTGCGGCATCGTGCTCCGAGCGAGCGGCTCGACCAGCCGGTGCCCTTCTCCGAGCGGCTGGCCGACAGGGAGGTATGCTGAGGGGGAGAGAGAGAGAGATGCAGGTGAGCTAGCAGTATAACTGAGATGTTGAAAGTTTGCCATTATTGTTGCATTCAGGACCCAAAAAATATTATCCGCATCAAAGGTACCGGAAGAGTTAACATATATAAACAGATGATTAATGAGTGAAAGAGAGGCACCACATAGCCATACAGCATCAAAACAACCAATGACCACAATGTGACCTGACTGTGCTCCTGTAGTCATGTGACTGCAGCCTGGTACCAGGAGCAACCAGGGGGCACCACCTATGAATCTCATCTGACCCCTCTTAGTCCGCATTCCTCGTATTCAGGCGCGGCTAAGAGGTCGCGGGTGTCAAGCGTGCATTGCAGGTCGGTACGGCGTGAGGTGACGGCAGCACGAGCTACCCTGGACGCCATGACGCAACGGACGTGTGTCAGTGGGGGCCGACTTCAAACTTTGGAGCTAAGCGTAAAAAGTTGGTCCTCCTTTACAATCAGCAGAATAATGGTAAAAATCGGAGAAGTGACGGTTTAAATGAGGAAACTTTACAAAGGCCTCGATATCTTCCTTCTGCCACATGAACCCAAGGCTCCCTTAAAGGGGAACAGAAGGCGAAAAAAGCCATAAAATGAAAGGACAAAAATATATATCCTACAGTCAAGTTATAATATGTTACACTGTTGAAATTCACCAAAACTACTTTCATGCAAGATCTGCTTATGAAATATTAAAATAAAGTAATTGACTTAATTATTCCACTGAATGCAATGTCACATGAATACCTACATATTAAAGTTACATAAATGATAGCTCTGTGACTTATTGTTGATGTTGTCCTTTTGTATTCTGCGGTCACAAAACACACTTCCTGGAGTGGTACGAGATTACCATGAACTTTGAATAACAACTTAACGTGCATCAACATGATTTGCAGATAAAGATTGCGATTGCGTTTCACATCACAAAAGCAAGTTTCCATTGGAGCCCCAGAAAAGATATGAGTCCTTTACTATATAATATATTTATAATATTATAATGCAGTTTCCTCCACCCCTTCCCTCCACAGACACTCTGACCCGACCTGAACGCTTTGGGTTAAGCAGGGTTCTGAGGTCTTGCAGCAAAAACATTCCGAGCACCGAGCGGAAACAGAAACATCCCACAGAAGCGAACTAGCTTGAACTTCTCATCCGTTACTGGAGATGACACGAGGGAAAGAAGAGGGCAAAGAGGAAAAAGAGGTACGTTCGCACAAGATGAATATGAGACAGAATATGTTGTATATGTTGATGTATTATTATTATGAGACGGACTGGTTTGTTACTAACTGACCAAATTAACCAAAATAAAAATGTTAGATGCTAAAGAGCATGCCCAAAAAAAAAAAACAGACAACATTGGTCCAAACAAATGAGAGAAATCTCAAGCGACACAGTTCTGATATTGGCAAAAATCAATGAAGAGACCAAGATAAAAACACGGTGGGACCATCACAATGTGGATTAGGAGTGCAGGACAATATGGGATATTCTTTTTTACTTCATACTACAGTTTTGCTAACATTTTATTAAAAAAATATACTTACTGAACTGCAATATACAGTATCTCATTGTAACCCCTGTATCATGATACGTGGGCTATTCCTCTCAGGGTCTTAAACGCATCATCACCACGTCACTCTCCCAATCTTTCCCGTCCCAGGAAACCAGTGTGAAAATATGTAGTCTGGTCTTTCTTTCATTAGAGAAAGAGGCATGTAGAGAGGAAATGTAGAGCCACAAGAGAAACTCATGACAAGCCCTTGGCACAATGACTTTCTATTTCCACACTATGAGAACCACACACACACACACACACACACACACACACACACACACACACACACACACACACACACACACACACACACACACACACACACACACACACACACACACACACACACACACACACACACACACACACACACACACACACACACACACACACACACACACACACACACACACACACACACACACACACACACACACACACACGAAATGCACCCAATGTGGTAAACACAGCGGTAAGATCGCAGGATCAAATGATTTTCCAGCACACACGGGAAAGTACACCGGCTCAGACCTTTAATACCAATAATACTGACATAATGCAACAGTCATTGATGAAACATGAAAAATAAATAAAAAGGTAACCATTTCTACTAAACTCATGTGTGTAGTTTTCGTGGCACGTATCAAGGCTTGTTTGAGGGATTGCAGAGATACTATAAAAACATTTATAGTACTATAGCCAACATGGAGAATGTTCCATTTCTAGGGATGCACCGATACCGGTATCGGTATCAGGGCCGATACTGCGTTAAAATACTCGTACCGGTTTCAATTGCCGATACCAAGAACCGATACCACTCAACAGTATTTCGCTACAACAAACTGGTCGCGCTTTGTGGAGAAAAAGATTTGTTGTCCTACCTGACTTCAACGTCTAGGGCAGGGGTCGGCAACCCGTGATCCAGAGCCGCATACGGCTCTTTCGTCGCTCTCTTGCAGCTCTTGCAGCAAGGTGTGTAGAGTAATGTGCGTCGCGTTCACACAGTAAAAAATGACTGCCGTCCTGCCGGTTTGAATCAAACTGTTGCTGATCCACCAGAAGTAGCGCTGGCAGCGGCCTCATTCAGACGCTGTTGTGCGGCTACGGATGATATTATTGTAGCCGAGTGTCTGTTGTGTGTCTATATTTGTAATTATAATAAAATGAAAACACGCTGCAGGGTAACTTGAACCACTTTTTTATCTCCTTCACACACGTATATCCCACAATTCCACTCCTCTTTTCCTTTCCGTTTCTCCCTCCACAATAAAAGCACCGGAAACATAACTTGGAACACAGCTTCCTATATAATTGCTCGATCCCTAATATTATCGCTTACATTATGAACCCGGACACGGGGGCGTTTTATGGTCCGACATTAGAGGGACTTCCACGAGAAGTTTAAAGCTTGGGATAGCCTTCTGTTAATTTTGTACTATAGGCTTGACATAATCTGCAGAGGATAAAATAAAATCTGCCTCCAAATTAATTGCACTTTCATGGAGACCAAATCTAAGAAGTATCGGTATCGGTACTCGGTATCGGCAAGTACACAAATAAAAATACTCGTACTCGTATCGGTTTGTAAAAAGTGGTATCGTTGCATCCCTATCCATTTCCAAATGATTTATTCACCCCTTCTTCTTCTTCACCCCCTCAAGACAAATTAATTTGCCTCCCTTCCCTCTATTCTCCTCTCCGCAACCAGAACCCACCCCCTCTTTTGTCTCGCGCCGCTATCTTCATTTTCAGGGCGACCTCAGTTTAAGGTTTCGTGCCGCCCTCCATCGCCCATCCCCCAACCCTCATACCACCCCCAAGGAGTGCGGCCCATCGATCCCCCCTAACTTTTGATTACCACGTGGTTTCTTTCAGAAGGCCTCCCTCTCTCTCTGTGTGTGTGTGTGTGTGTGTGTGTGTGTGTGTGTGTGTGTGTGTGTGTGTGTGTGTGTGTGTGTGTGTGTGTGTGTGTGAGATGGGGTCTCTACTGGCAGCGGACTGAAGGGCCAGCAGAGGTATTTTGGGTGGGGGATCAGAGGGGGAAGCTGAAAGCGCTCCACATCATTACACATGTAGGGTGACATTTGGTATAGAAAATGGATGAGGGAACGGTGTGTGTGTGTGTAATTTGCATATTCAGCAAACGAGCTGCACCTCGCAAACTGTAGGAACTCGGTTCTTTGTGCCGATGTCCTGCATCAGCATCTCAAAACTCGCTCCGCCAGCCCGGGGTTCTTTGTTCCCCGTCGCCGAACACTGCCGACGTTACCCTCGACATAACAGTTTTAAAACACTGTTGCCAAACCATCTGTATGCATTGACTAAACAAAGTCGGTAGGCTGTCCATTCTTTTATATTCTTGAATGGAATGCAAGCTTGACGTTGTTTCAACAACAACACCATAAACATGCAAGGATGTCTTTGACGTGAAACAGAAAACGTGCAGCTGAATTATATTGCATTATAGCAAGCAATGTTTCTGTTATTTAGTCTACCCTCTTACGTCGACAAGTGCCAAGAAACTATTCCACTAAAATACCGGCACAAAAGTCAATGACAAATTCCACAAGTGTTTTTCTGATTAGATCAGGTGAAGGCAGGACTCGTCTGCAGGATGTTGATCATAATCATGTGTGACCAAAACAGATAAACATTTGTACTTTTCTTGATATTTCAAGCCACAGGCAAGAACAGGTTGGTTAAGTTTCCCTTCAAAATAAGAGACCCAAATATGAGTTTCTGACTGATACATTTCATGTGGCACGCAGTTTTTTTAACAGAAATTTAAGCTAAAAAAGACTAAATTTAGGCGCCGCAGATGGCTGGGAGGCACAACGTCTGATCTTGGAATCATCCATCAACCATCTCTCAAATACATTAAATATTATCTCCCACGCTTCTCAAAGTGGATCTGCAGCACACTAATCACATTCAATATGTGAAGTAAGAAAATGTAGTCCCTCGAGGCACATCACAGAGATATGAGTTGGAGTCGGGCACGGCGCCAGGATTTCAATGTTGGATGAGCCAGTCATTTTGAGCGGGCCTTTTAACTACAGAAGTTAATACTAGTTGCCTTCCTTTGTTTCCAACCGGTGGTCTCACTTAAACAGAAATGACTGATAGCATGCTGATGAAGGTCTGGTGGATTTGGAAAAAACTAATTCCCTACACAGCAGTTGGCATATGTATTTACAATTCTCATCGACATGTTGACTTATTGTTTTATTTGACTTTTAGTATGCCATTTTAGTCAAATCATCTCATCCAACCACTGTAATAAAAACATTTATTGTGTATCTAAATGTTACAAGACTACAAGTCTAGCAGCGTGAACAACACAAACATGTTTCTAAACAATGGGCCACGCCCTGCTGCTGCAGCCTGTATGTACTGTGCCGGGCCGAGTGTGTTGGTGTGTGTTTTGGTAGTGACAAATTGAGATAAAGACAGGATGTGTGACGCAGGAATGGCGTACCCTTGAGCCATCCTCCAGTCCCACATACACACACTGCCACTACAGTTTCCACTTCCTCTCTCTAGCCACACACACTTATGCAACACACACACACACACACACACAGAGTTATCTCAACAACATGTTGTGTGAACGTCACAAGCTCAACACACATCTGCACGCCGTCCGTCTGCGAGTGCTTTACTTCTTTTTTTAAACAGAAAACAAAAAAGGAACTGGCTGCTCTCTGCAGTCGACTGCCAAACATGTAATGAAAAGATCTTATGTGCTGAATAGAGACTACGGGCACTTGACTGGTTTGCTTATGTCGAGCATGCAACCCCCATCCATCAGCCATCGATGGCACGTGTCAAGAGCGCCGGGATGTTGCGCGAGCTCAGCCAGCGTCACTTCCTGTCTCGGGGACAGAGATGTCAGAGGAACGACAGCAGGAGTGTTGCAGCACCCGGCAAGTGTTTCCTGGCAGGGCCCCGCGAGGGAGAGGGAGCTGCCGGAAACATAACACGTCAAGTGATGGCGACAGACGGGCCCGTCTGAAAGTCGCGTGCTAGCGATCTGGACTTTTACCCAAAGCCCTTCATTCTTCGAAAAGATCCTAATCGCCACAGTGCTGAGTGCTTATGCACTACGAGACTCTTCAGTGGTTTTTACCGCTGAAAATACTGGACATCAGTCGTCCTCAGTGAATAAAGTAATTAAAGTATAAGACAATGTGTTCTGTCTTATACGGATTATTTGAATATTAATTTCTGGCCACCTAACGAAGTCTCACCACCATCTTTGTTTGGTTTACTTTCATCCCAGGAAATTGCAGAGGGTTTTTTTCAGGAATATTTAGTTATTTTATACTTTCTGCTCTAGCGGGAAAACTGAAGCTGGAAGAGCAGCAGGAAAGTTGGAAGTAAAAAAACATGACAAATAGAAGAAATTTCAGGTCGGATAGAAAGGCCTTTTGGATTTTCAGAATAATTAACGACAGAAAAACAGCCAATAGAATCTAAATAAATTGTATTAGCTGCTTTGAGTTGAGTTGCTCTTACAGGAGGCTCACTATTAACCTTCTGGTCTTTAGGCCAAAGGGTTTCTTGGGCCCTCGGGTCAGGAAACTTGCTAAAAAAACACAACACAAAACACTTCAGTTCATGTAAGAACATGATAATCATATGATTGCCAACATGAGCCAGGAGCACGACTACCCGACACTGTGGGTTTAAAGGAGGGCCTCCCGCCCTCCGGCACCAGTATGCAAAGTGGAACTGGATTCCACACACACACACACACAAAGATGCTTTCTGTTCCTCCTGTGGAGATGTGCCACATTACTCAGCATATCATTCACTGCAGGCCTGTGATCATCAGACCGGGCTGAGCAGAGGGTCAGATTTATTCCGTTCGGATCAACAGCGGCGGATTAGAGCGCTGAGTCACCACGTTGGCCAGACGTCGCTTTCTCTCTCCGTTCTCTCTGGAATGATCTGTTCTGTAAACCCAGAGTCACTCTTTTTAGAGCAGAAAGAGACTTTGCACACATCACACATTATTTTGTGGTTTTGCCCATCATTTCTACCAATAATGATAACACTGTACTCACAACAATGACTGCTGTGATGAGCTCGAGGCAACATTCCTAAAATGACGACAGACGGGGGGGAAAGAAAGTTGTTGTGGACCAGCCCACGGTTTAGTTTGTTTATCCCAGCGTTTTCTTTGCAGATGAAACGCAGCGAGCGCCCCCGTAATGTCTAATAACTTCACTGTGTGCACACACAATGCAACCATTGGGGAGATATAGTAGGTTTCAAGCTAAACCAGAGTCGAAGTGGAAATGGGATAAATTGGGAGAGTTTGTAACTCCAAGTTTGACTAAACTAAGGTTCGTTTAAAACTGACTGCTTGAGTTCTTCACCCTGTCAGGTCTCTTTTTAATAAGCAATGTTGCTATTGAGTGTTAAAAGATGCAGACATTTTCCCCAGTATTGGGTCAATTTATTATATAAAAACAACAGCCCTGACTTTTACTGGATCTTTACTCTCACTTGTTCACTTCGCTTTCTCTGCAATCTAAATCCTCTTTGCGCTGGTAAAACCTGTTTCCATAAATTCAGAAACTTGGTGTCAAATCATTTTGTTCATTTCACTCCATAATATATATTCAGCAGGCAGCTTCAACCATTCTCCCAGCTCCCAGTCTTTACCTCTGTCCACTCAGCCACTTCAGTCTGACCCAACCTCTCATGATAAGATTTGTTTCTTCCTTGTGCCTGAGGCAATTTAGCTGAAAAGCCATGCCACATAGGGGGAGGGGTGACAGACCAGCTTTATAGTATCTGATGAATTAAATGTAATGGTTGGTTAGTGCAGATCCTCTGTGGGCACAAGGAATTTTCATGTTTTGATATTTCTCCCAAAACAGTTTGAAAATGTGCCTTTATCTGGTTTAAAATGAAAACGTGAAGGGAAAACCAGGATTGTCAGGCCAAGAAGGTTTTGCTGATTTGCTGCCGCAGGAAGCTTTTAAGACGTCACCGGGAGAGGAAGTCATGACGCAGCAGTCGACAAAGCGTCTACGATGCACTACAGCATCGCTGCAGTCACCCATTCGACAAAGCCAATTCTACCCTGAAAGGGAAACTCAAAATACTCAAAATACTCTGTCTAAAGGACTCTGCCGAGCTTCCGCCTGCAGCAGCCAATGGACAGAAACAGTGATGACAAGAACACATGCACGCCTTCATCACATTCAACTTCGAGTTAACAATATGAAACATGAAACATGGCCCCGCGGCTTCCACGGTAGTTGCCCGCTGCACTGCTCGGTGAGGTTAGAGGCACGGGTCATTACGGTACCCGGGGGCGGTGAGGTGATATTTCGGGGGAGGGGGGGGGGCTGCATTAGATGGGAGGAGTGAAGTATGTTATGTGGGCTGTTAGAGGGCCTTGAGGGTGAAGAGTGCAGAGGTGCTTTGCTGTGAAGGTGCGGGGACTCTAGGGGCGAAGCTTGGAGACTGCTATGTGTTATGGAAAAGTGTTTTAGGTGTTACTGTATGGTGGCACTGGTCCGACTATTGAACATGTTATTCTGTTGATGTGATACGGGATAGTCAGAGAGGAGGGTCTATTAAACCCTGGAGAACTGTATTTAGGAGTGCAACGTTAACGTGAGTGAACCAGGCGGCAACCTCTGGTCCAGAGAAGGGAAGCCAATGCGGCTTTTTACTGACCAGCAGGGGGCGACTCTTCTGGTTGTATAGAAGTCTATGATAAAATTACTCCACTTCTCTATTTATTCCCTCAGTAATAAACATTGTAAACATGAGTTTAAGTCTCAATATCTAGTTTCATCATCACATCATGCTTCAATACAGCATGATGTGATTTAGTAAATTATGTCCCATTAAGAGTTTAACGCTTTAGGGCGGGGCTACCTTGTGATTGACAGGTTGCTACCAGAGCGGTATACTCTACGTCGCTCCTCTGCAGTACAAATGTTGTCACTTCAATTAATGGTTGCAAAACGGCAAGATGATGACGGCGAAAACGGCGAACTCAAGTCTTCAAAATGCCAGTCCACAAACCAATAGGTGACATCACGATGACAACGGCCCCTCTCCCTCCTTAGGTACAGTCTATAGAATAAACCCAGTTGAATTGTAAACTGTCTCGTGAACACAGTATAAAGAGAACAGGACGAGCAGACGCTGCATCTCCATTGGCAGCGGCTTCGAGGAGAGACACAGTACGGTAAGCTGACACCTGAAGAGCCCCGTCGCACAATGAACACAACGGGCCGACTGTGTGCGCTCTGACTGTCCCTTTGTACCCGTCAGACGGTTCGTTTTTGTGATTGTGTGCATCTGTGTGCGATAACGTGCGTGTGTGTGTGTGTGTGTGTGTGTGTGTGTCTAAACAGGGGCTCTGTGAACAGCGTCATTCTTCACATGGTAGCCTGATCTCCAGTAAACGCCACCTGTTCGGCACCAGTCTCTGACCATCCTTTTAACTAGAATTACATAATAGCTGGCCAGAAAACAATTTGTGCAGATTAAAAAAAAGCTGTTGCAGTTACTGCCATTTGTATCAAATGCCGATAACATTTAATTAATTATTAAGTGTTTAACCGAAACGTTATCCTGCGTCAGATGCTGCGGTCCTTTGATTTTGAACCTTCAAAAAGGCAATCCTTTTTATTTAAACAAACACACAAAAACATATATAGAGGTGCATATAGCAAACAGGCTCGCTTAGAGAGACATTATAAAACAGCAAGTGGGCAGGAAATGTGTCAATCTGCAAAAATTCAACAGCATAAAGACACAATTTTGAGACAAATCTGCCCGATTGTCAATAAAACTCTGTTGGAGCATAAATGTATGCCTTATTCAGAGAGTTTTACATTGTCAATACATCCCATCATGCTTAGCCTACCTTAAAGAATATGAGTTGAACTATCTTTGTCAAACAGCGTCATGAAAGTCGGGTTAAATGTCAAAAAACAAACATGAAACATTCACCCACTTTAGTACACACCTTTTATAAACAAAAGTAAGAGTAATAAGAGTCGTATGTGTAAAAAAAAAAAGAGCGCCACCTACAGAAGCTCATATAGATGGAAGAAGACCACGAGTGATGGGAAAGCAATTTAAAAATAAAATAAAAATGTAAACAGCGAGAGAAGCTAAGACGGTATTTGAGCAAGCATACTAATCTGAGCTGGGAAAGTAAACGCTTAAATGTCCCTTAAAAACGCCCCCCCTGCTGTGCTGTTGAGCAAGCTATTTACAGGGAGGGCCGTTAAATCTCTTAAGCTCTTTTCCCAGCACTGCCCTGCTTCGCATTCATACTTTCACGGCTGAACCTGCTCAGCGCAAACCATCGTTGGCTCACTGGCAAGTATCGCCGGGGCTGCAGGGAGCACGGGCGCCTCGGCAGTAGGTGGGACGTTTCCCTACTACTGGTCCACTTCTCTGACCTTTGGGCTATTCGCAGCAACAACAAAAAACACCTTTCGGCAAACATCAAGTGAGGCACCGTGTAGGTCACCGAATATCAACCCGCTTAATTTTCATACCGATCAGTGACCAAGATGATTAGAAGCCCCGGAGCTGTGTTTCGTGTCTGTGGTGCGTTTGTGGGGGTGAAACCAATGCCGTTGCATGGGGAACCTCCGGAGGTGGGTGGACGGCAGCTTTTTTACGTAACAAGTCAGGACAGCAAGCTCATGAATCTTTGGCTCGTCCAGGAGAGAGGGGTGGGGGTGAAGACACAAAAGCCTTGCTCTGCCCTGCGGATGCACACTTAAAGACTTCTTCTTTGCTTTTCTTAAGAGCACAGCAGCTGTACATGTGCGCACAAGCATTCGCCCACACCCACAGCTCCTTCAGCCACCGGCTGATTCATCCCCGCTGTCTGAAGGAGGGGTACCGAAAGTCCTTCCTTCCTGCTGCTGTCAGGCTGCATAACCAGCTGAGCTCCCAGTAGACCACAAAAACACTAACACTTAAGTCACTTTAATCATGTTCAACTGTGGCAATTTAAATACCGTGTATATACTTTATTCCGTCTGTATATTTGTTTTATTACTACCTGATTTTCTTTATTACCATGTGTCTCGTGTGTGCACCTGCAATTTCCCCACTGAGGGACAAATAAAGGATTATCTTCTCTTCAACCCAACTTCCTCCCTCTCACACACAAACCCCAAGCAAAATAGTTTGGTCTTTTCCCACTGGTTCTTCACTGACTACATTCCAGTTCAGAGGGTCCAAGCTTCACCACCACACAGATCACTCTCACTCAAACTTTACTCACGCAAAGAAGTTAACATTAGAACTTTAAAGTTACGAAATGTCCTCACTCAAAAAGGACTTATTCCTCATTCTTATAACCTCGACTAAACACGCTCAATCTCCAGAAAAGCGCGGCAAAAATATTAAAAACAGACATATCTTATAATAGATATTTACGAAGTCACAATGGTTACCATGAGAAATGTACTTTGTAGGGGAATCTTTTTTTTGTAGAAAATGACAACGGCATTTTTTTTTAACAGTTCTTTTAGGACAAAACAACTTTCTCAAGCAACAGAGCCTGTGGTCCTGTCATTTATCAGGTAAAACATAAGTCAACAATGGCGTTAGGATTCTTGTGAGGATGATGATGATGATGATGATAGTGGCATTTGTCTGATGCATATCATCTGGGAATGCCAGCATAATTTGTTCTCCGTCATGGGGAAAAAGATAATAGCCAATAGAACCAACACGCAAATCCAGCATCACGATGTGAAAAGCTCTGCGAGTGTCCTTCTCCAAGATAATTTGTTTACCACGTTGGACTTCAAAGTCCGGCTGCGTACATCATGTCCTGCAGAAGGTCACAAGACCACATTCTCTTTTCTGCGTTACATGCACAATACATGAGTGCGTCACATGTTACTGCATGCCCAGAAACGTATATTCAAAAAGGCGTGTACCACTTCTATATAAAGTCCTTTATGTCTTTCTTCTGACCTCCATAGCTCTCAAACCACGGTGCACATTAGAACCGGCAATAATTCTACATTGAACTCCAAATAAAACCAAAATGTACCCAATTTGACACGGCGGGAAAGCAGTGAAGACTGTTTTTGAGAGAATGAGGCGAGACTTCAACCTCGTTTGAACCCAGAGAGAGAGCGGGAGAGACTCTTGGATCAGAATAGCTCACATCACTTGTGTGCATCTTAATTACGTCAGGGATCAATCCAGCATTCGAATGTCAAGCAGCCGTTAAACTCTTGTGCCTGGGCCAAGGAAACGGAACAAACGACTGCGCTCACTTTTCATACTTGTGTGAAAATAAATGTCCGTGTTGCGTTTTGGTCGAGATGGACGAGGGCGGGCGAGGGATAGGGAAATATGGAGGACTCCCCCTTTCCTATGTGGTTGCCATGGTGAGGTTGCTAACAAGACCGGCTTGTGGCTGTGGAGCACAGCAATCTCTTCTGCTGTCCAGCTCACAGACAAAAATAGTTTATCACCCCAATGCTTTTTTTAAATGTAAATAAAAGATGCATTTCCTACCAGCTTGGTGGCAAATCAATGCACAATAATATCAGGGCACTGAAATATATATGACCACATCTGTCCTGTAAGGAGAAAACAACCAACTAAAAACTGCTACTCCGTCAAGTGCTATTCACACAATTTCTAAACTTATCCTGCCATTACAGTCAGAAAGAAGCGCTCTGTCATCTGTGACGTCAGAACTCGAACACAAGCACAAAAAGGTCGTACATTTGGGCGTGTCCTGACAGAAACTGTCCAAACCACTCACGCAACGTGAGGATGGAAACACCTCGTGGGTTCTGCTACCTTGTGGGTGTTTCTGAGTCCTGGGAAGAGCCAGAGGCAATAATGACCTCACTGTAACTATGTAGCAAACCACCTGGGGAGGTGAGTAAAGAAAGGTGGCAGCATCTCTCCCAGGGGGCTAAAAGTGCATACAGTACATGCACGCTCCAAGATGGGAAAATGTATTTCATTCACGTCCCTCTTTTTGGTTGGAGTGGTCCCACCCGAAATTAGAACCGCAGATACGACAGCCTTGGTGAAAAAAAGGTCACTGTTGGAAGCTCCAGGAAAACCAGCCCAACAGTGAATCAGCACTGGTTACAATATCACAAGAGACAGTCAAACATCTAAAAACACACACACCCTTTAAATTCAATTGGGGGGGGGGAAGTATTCCTGAGATCCAAACGAGGATGGTGTTACAGGCTTAGGTGTGAACCAGGTGCCCTTGAGATGAGATAGGTGGGGACTCTCCCTGCGGCTGCACTGCTGATGTCAATGTATGTGTGTGTGTGGGGGGGGGGGGGGGGGGACGGCAGCTGCGAAATGCTTTGGATAAAAAAGAGCCATGCAATTGAAAAAGTCTGATCTAACCTCAGAAAACCCAGACAGACAAACACCAGCAGGCGAGCAAACACCAGGCTAGCCTGACACAGCATATTCTGCCATATCAGGCTGCCCACCGAGCTGCCATTAAAGGGGAGGGGGGGGCGACAAGATGAAGAGCTGGAAATAAGGTGAAGTGGCAGAGAAAGGGGGGAGGAGGGGTGGGTGCAGGGCAGGATGGGCGTGGAAGCTTTGGGTGGCCTTGCATCAGATGCATTCATTATTGATCAGCTGTGTTGGTGTGGGGGGCAGTCGGCACACATGCGCACTTAAGTCACCGGTAGGTGAAGGAGGTGGACGATTTTATAAAAAGGCAACTCATTGAATAAATGTGTGCATTTTGCATGTGCGTGTGTAATTACTGAAGCACAAATGCATGGTCTGCACCCAGTCCAAGGCACCCAAACCTCCCCCACCTCGCTCCCTCCTATGTTCCCCCACTCTGTGTCCAATTGCAATCCGTCCCAAATGAGCTGGGGGGGGGATTAGTACGTTTGTGTTGCCTTGTTTGATTGCAGCTGCTCTTTGCACACTCATCTCGGAGCCAGACGGCTGAGGAAGGGGGTGTATAGGTATTATGACCATAACACCTAATGGTTACCTATTCCTGCTGCTGAAGGTGACAAATACACGTTCTGCATCTTGAACGGTCTACTTACATGGTCCGGGTTCCGCTCGGTCCCAGGCAGCGCCGTGCGTACAGACATGTTTCGTCCCTGAGTGCGCTTCTTCGTCCGAGAGAAAAAAATAAATAAGTGGGCTGTAGGTTTGTGTTCACACTGACCCCAGATTAGACTGTCCGTCAGTCACACCGGAAGAAACAAAAAAAAACAGCCTCAATTCTCATACAATCCTCATTGTCACAGTCCGTGAAGGCAGCACAGTTAAGTCCAGCTTAAATTGATGCGTTAAAAAACAAAAACAAAATAAACTACATCCACATCGTGCCTGTCTGGTATCTCATCTGAAGGAAGAAAAAAACAAAACAGCCCAGACTTCCCCCCCACCCCCACCCCCACCCCACACTTAGCCTCTCACTTTCCCCCAATCCTCCCCAGACGCTCTCGTACCATTCCGGGGGACGCTGGCTGGCTCGCTGGGCAAAACAATCCCGGAGGGCGTCGGTTGACGTTCCGCTGCATCGGCCTCGTGTTGGGAAAGGAAAGAAAACTCCACCATTGAGGCGACCGGCGAGGGTTTAAAAACCAGCCGTGGGCTCTGGGCGACCACGACGGGTTGAGTTGGAGGGGGGGGGGGGGTCTGTTTTCCCGTTAGCTAGCTAATGTGATTGTTCTGGGTGACATTCGTTAAAACGGCGGCTCCCACGGAAAAAGTAGTCACGGACACGGAACCGGGGACCGTGTGAGCCCGCATTTCAAAACACCCCGAGATGTGCGGAAGGGGGAAACAAATAATGGCAAATAGGGGTTGAATTGGAATAAGCGGCGAGTGTGCAGCGCCTCCCAGTCGGTCTCCGGTTCGTCTCTCAGCCCGGTCCGCCCTCGGCTCGTCTCATTCGTGTTGGTTCCAACTGCTTTCGGAAAGTGGCCCGGATGAGCGGCGGCGGAACGCGATGTGTCTCCCCGCAAACATTAGCTTTTTTTCGGGAAGAAGACGTAAGAAAACGGACTCCCTCCCTTCCGAAAAAACCCACGGAATGACAAGAGAAACGGGGAGGTAGAAGGACGTCAGCAGTAATAATAGGCTGGGCCGCTCACAGTCGCTTGCTGCGTCGTTAGCCGCGCACGCGCACACGCACGCCCTTCTCCCCATCCCTCTCGCCCATGCTGCTTTCAAGTACTGGTCGTTGAATCTGTCCTTCCGAGTTTCATAACCAGCACTTTATTGTGTTTTAATGTCAATAAATAATTGACTGAATGATTACTTTTTATGTTTACTTTTTCAATAGTTTTAGATGCACACAAAAAAACAACAAAGTGCGTCTGTTATTTTCATGTCAACATTGTATGAATTTAACAATTCAACAGTTTCTTTCTTTCTTTTTGAAGTATCATTACCGCCTCCTGGTGGCTAAAATCACAAAAAGAGAATATATATATATATATATTCTCTTTTTGTGATATATATATATATACTTTTTTTATACATTTTTTATTTTCACTTTGGCAGTAGTGGATTTTTCTTTTTCACTTCCTCTCTTCCTTTATTGTTATGCTACTGGAAAACAACACAGCGTATACTTCTTTCTCTTAATATGTCATTTTTGACTCCCGTTGGCTCAAATCCTTTCAAGTGACAAAATATGTGTCTGTTTAATTCTGATGATGAGTATTATTATTGTTTTTGTTATTGTTATTATTATTATTTATTTAATTTGTATTGTTATTGCTACACTTATTACTAATATTGTTACAGTACCTTCCCTGAATTAACAAACATATATTTTGCATATTTTTTAAATATCCTTATTGTAAACCATTCTGTTTTATATATATATATATATATATATATATATATGTATTATATATTATATATATTCTCGTCTTTTGGAGTACTTTTTTTTTTTTTTCTCTAATGTTTATCATTATGCACCATTAATATGTCATATTGGTCAATAAGATTGTTCTATTTAAAAAGATTTCTTTGGCCCAAATTTAGAATTAAAATATACTTTCTCCTATAGGTGCTTTTCTCTGTCTTGGCAATTTGGCTAAATATTCAAATTGCCCATCACATGTGTCCATGTGTGGACCCAGACAGAAGGTGGGGGAGCCCTAAAACTCATCAGCATGCTTAAAATGTCAGATATTCACACCCTTGAGCACACAAACTCATATAATGTATCCATGAATAAATCAGAATTCTCACCTGGACTGATCTGGACCGGTTGGAGCGAACCCAGGACCTCATCTTTTCCCTCGCACACCTACTTCCTTGCCTGAGACGAAGACCTTCAGTGACCCAAAACCCCAGCAGACTGAGAGGCTGACACTGGAACTATAGCAGGTGAGCGACAGACGAGCTGATTCACTGTCATCCCCTTGGAGAACAGTGGCAGAGGAAGAGAGGAGGTTTACCAGGAGGGCAGAGAGCTGCCGCGGAGAGAATCAATGCTGGAAAAGAACAATCAGAGCAACAGTCCATATTTCCATGGATTGCAGGGCCGGTTCTGAACACTGTGTTACACCAGCATCATCAGCATCGCTATCCGGTCAGCTGTGTATAAACCTATTAGAGGGGGGAACAAAAAAAAAACACTGGACGTGGAATCATCAATACATCTAATGGAGTATGGAAAAGGAAGGGAGGGGGTGAGGCTGTTTCTGTTGCTTTCTACATTTGGGTAGTGTGTGTGTGTGTGTGTGTGTGTGTGTGTGTGTGTGTGTGTGTGTGTGTGTGTGTGTGTGTGTGTGTGTGTGTGCAGCAGCTAGTGATTTGTGCTGATCCGAGCACGTCAGCAAGGATTGATCCAGCCGTCGGCTCATGCCGACCCCGAGGACATCAACACCCATGTTTGTGTGCTTTGATACTTGGGAGGATCCTCGTTGACATGATGTGTTCCCAAGCTCTTGAGTGTAACCACGACAACTATATGCCTAACCCCCACCCTGACCCAAACCTTCGCACCAGGAATTGACCCTCAAGTAAACATTCACTTTCCAGCAACACACGTTAATGATGTATTCATGTTTGATGTATTTTAACTTCTTTACTGACCTCAAGTCTCTGTGATTTATGTTTTAACTGGCTGCAAGAAAACCTTCCCCTCAGGGACAATAAGGTAAATATTATGAGATTTTTTTTTTATTATTATATTTTTTAGAACAATGTCATGTTCAAAATATCCAGATACTAGGTGAACATTTTTATATCAAATATCAAAACATAAAAAAAAAAAAATATAGCTTTAAGTCACTTAGTCAACATTAAGCTTGGATACTAGGCTCAGGCTCAGGCTCAGGCTCAGGCTCAGGCTCAGGCTCAGGCTCAGGCTCAGGCTCAGGCTCAGGCTCAGGCTCAGGCTCAGGCTCAGGCTCAGGCTCAGGCTCAGGCTCAGGCTCAGGCTCAGGCTCAGGCTCAGGCTCAGGCTCAGGCTCAGGCTCAGGCTCAGGCTCAGGCTCAGGCTCAGGCTCAGGCTCAGGCTCAGGCTCAGGCTCAGGCTCAGGCTCAGGCTCAGGCTCAGGCTCAGGCTGGATAGCGCAGGCATTACAGGGAATATACTGCAGGGCTTGTGAGAGAAAGTGGAAACAGGTAGATGGGAAACAAATGTGACTGAGACCAGTGGAACAGTCTGAGGCCATCTGGTGGACGGATGTCAGAACGGCAACAAAGGAGGCTGAAGTGAGAATGTGAGTGATAAGGAGGTAAAGACAAAAACAAGAGCACATACAATGCTTTCTGTTTGTGAGGTTTAAAGTTGTGGAAGGCAGTCTTCTTACGTTCAATATTGACCAAATAATATTCTAAAGTCTATCTACGTCTCTGTGTGTACAATGTTTTACCAACTGGCCACAAGACATATTTGACGGCGGGGACAATGTAGTTAAAGTTTAATATTATAAACATCAACTCAGATTTTATGCATGTGTCCAGTTCAGTGTATTCATTTTGGACAATAAAATGTGAATCCTCTTCTCTACTCTCCTTATAGCCCAACTCTAAACCTACAAACCATATGCATTCTAGTGTCATATTAATACATTACTAACTTCTTTTCCCTTTCTCTTTCAGACTGGTGGGTTTGGATCGTACTACAGCCTTTAACTTTTATCTTACTTTGCTCATTCTCCCAAAAATGTATCCTACTTACATGCAAACATGTCCAGTAAAGTTGTAATGTTAAATGTTGGGACCTTTTAAATAAAAAATTATGCTCTTTTCTTGTTGCTCTGACCAGTGAGGAGTATGATATTCATGTCCTGTGATGAAACACAAAGCACAACAATAAACTGCATGCAGTAGTTTGAGAATAAAGAATATCTCCACAGTCAAACACAGACGTGATGGCTGACTTTGTCAAAACAGAAACACAGCAACTAAGTTTATGGGTGTGTTTGTGTCTGCATGGTCAGACTATTTCTTTAAACAACAGGATGCTGTATTATGAATATTATAAGCCCACTCCATATTGAGTCATCTCGTGATGGACCCACTGATGTGGTTTATCTGTGCTCAGTGGGGAGTTTTTTGTTTTACTGCGCAACAGAAACTGTGCCACATCAGTTTGACCAAACTGTTTGTTTTTGTCGCTGCTCTAAGAAGTCACTCCATGACTTCCTCTTGCCTTTCACGCAGCCTCCTCTGCAGTCAAGTATGAAGACGCTCTGCACAGAGAGCTTTTAGCAAAACCACCCTGGAAACCAAACGCAACTTCAAGCACGACAGCGGTAAGTTTTGATTTAGAAGAGAATAAGGACGTAATGCTTCAAAATTATTTTTACTGAATACATGATTGAACACTTTTGACCCTAAAAAATGTAAATCTTGAAACTATTTAAATTGTAATTTATACAGTTTCTTGTAAATAACCAAAGTCTTAAAAAGAACAACTCTCCAAGAACAACAAATTATCATGAATCAATGTATTTCATAAATGTTCCCAAAGCCAAAACAAACATGAAATCCTATTTGTGTTTTAGTGTTTGGTTGTTCGGTGTGTGTATAAAACACTTTGGAAAGTGTTAAGTTCAAAAATCTTTGGGCGATTGTGCAAAGAGAAATCCCAGATGCAGAAAGTTATAATAAAAATTGATTTAATGAAAAGATGATGAGCAGCATTTCAAATTGAATCACACTAATAACTACACCTAATATACAAAATATATCCCATGGGAAAGAGATATCCCATGAGACAGAGATCCAGTGCTCTGATTACAGTAAACTTAACTTGCTGTTACAACTGCCATAATCGTCATTCACTTACAGACTAAATTATGTCCCCCCTTGATAAACAGATGCATCAATCAAAAGCTTATTTCTTCATCTTCAACTCTTAATTGATTCCCTTGAATGTTGTTTTACTAAATGCAGCGTGAATCAATCTCTACAGGAGTCCATGGATGCAGCAGCATCCTCAGGGGATCACGACTGTAGTGGCAAGACAAAGTGTGGTTATTATGGACAGAAATGCATTTTCCAAACATACTGTCCAACCAGCTTGTGATGGGATCATCAATCCCAGCATTCTCTGCAAGGTTCTGACTCAATGCCATACGAACGGCCAGCGCTTCGGTCACTGATCCGTCAGGAGCTGTGTTGCTTGGGATGAAAGTAAAATAGGCAGATCCAAACATTTTGAGACTCTATACCTTTCTCAGCATCACAGGTAAAATGAACAATTTCCTTTGGCTAGTGTCAATCAGAACGGAATTGTTCCCAGCCGTGGTCTAAATGGCTCCATATCTAGTTGTTCACCTAATCAAGCGAGCGCAACAATTCGCCAACCGTGTCTCAATGTTACAGAGTACGACCCGTCAATTCACCTGGCCGACTCAAACTATATTCTCTGCCTCAACTGAAGAGAACTCTATTCACTTGAATGGGCAAGAAATAGTTTGCCTCCATGAGGAGGACCTCAATCGTACTGCCGACGCCGCTTTATCTACCACGAGGCGCATGCACTCGTCCAGATCAGACGGACAGCGTCGTTGCCTCCAGCGAAGCTTCCAACAAACATACACTGACGTCAGCTTTCATTCAACATATATATACTGCACCACTTTTATTAGTTGAACATTATCCTTATGTGTCATTTATTACACTAATAATTTATTACCTTGTCCCGATCGCCTTCGTTCCACTCACATCTAAGTTGGCTTAGTCTACCTATACAGAATTTGGTTCATGACAACAGGCTTCTGCGTTACCTTTTTAGTTGAGGCCTCATGTGAGTAGGGAGGAGGAATCATCCAAGGGGTCCCAGAGAAAAGTATGATTCTTTGTTTAAATCGCTATTCTTCAGCCACAAATCACCACAAAGATCACGTCCTGCGTCACCAATTGTTCAGTTAAAGGCACACAGAGATCTGCCGATCTTTTCAGAATGTCTCAGCCTTGCCAGTTTAGGGTCAGCCCCCTTTCCTCTGGCTAGCACCTCTTCCAGTCCATCGATTGGACAAGACCTTGTCCTGTTTTAGTCAACCTAAAAACCCTGTTCGCATAAACAACAGGCCTTCGATCAACCCCCACTCAGGCACATTCCTGAGTGCGTCCTCTTTATCTGCTCCAATCTTCAGGCTGTGTAACTGTTTTGTGGGCTTCTGATGTTTTCAGGATTCCTTCCACAATCACTTAATACATTCCATAATTCCAATTGATTCATTTGTGTAATACATACAGTGTCATTCATTTGATATTTGATAATCCATACAGAGTTATTTATTCGTCTTGACCCTCCAACATAAACTCACTAGCTCTCACTAGGAGCACTATTAAACATGCTTTTCTTACAAACGGATCACATATTGTCTCACTGCTCCATGTTTGTGTTTTCAGCCGGAGCCGACCATGCTGGCAGCCTTCACCTTGGCCTCCCTGAGCCTCCTGGTGCGGGCATCGAACCCCTGCCCCCCGATCTGCCAATGTCTCCACAATCTGACCATTGTTGAGTGTCAGGAGAAAGGACTGGACCGGATCCCCGAGCTGCCAGAGGGCACAGAGCAGCTGTACGTCTCATACAATGAGATAAAGGACATGCCCAGGCGGGGCCTGGAGGAGCTGCAGGTATGAAACATGCGGCGGCCTGGAAACTGTAAAGGGATGCAGCGTTGTACTGGTTAGAGACTCCTGCAGCAGGAAAGTCCCGGGTTTAAATGTTCCATGTACTCAAGTGTCCGCCTACTGTTGATTTCCTGCAGCAAGACAGTGATTAGATGAAACTTCACTAAGAACCATGCTGGTGGTTTTGCTTGGTTTTCACCTCTCAATGCTCACAAATGACGTCATGTGACGTTAAAAAAGGTCAGTAGACAGTCCCACTGTACTGTATGTAACAAGCAACACACAGCAGACTAGTTAACATCGAGCAGCTAGAAGACCAGATGATTCTGATAGAGAGCAAAGAAGTAGAGGAAATATTAGAGAATTATTTTTGTCCATTCGGTGAATGGAGGTCTAATATTTCTTCTACTTTTTACCTACAGATGTTTACCCATGCTGGATGTGTGACATTTGTCTACATTTGTCTAACACATTAACTTTAGAAAGCAAAAGCATGTACAGCTATGTTAGCTTGTTTCTTCAGCTTCAAGAGATAGTCAAACATTATGGGGAATACATTTGCTTGCCCAAAGTTAGATGAAAAGATCAAAGATCAACACCACTTTCATATACAGTATATGAGCAGAAATATGAAGCTACAGATGGCAGCTATTTAGCGTAGCTTAGCACAAAACGTAGAGGGAACAGAGGAAAATAGCACATCTAAAGCTCACTAATTAATATGCAATATCTCCTTTTTTATCTGACTATTTCTACCAGTTGTCAGACAGCTAACGGAGCAGGAAGTTATTTCTAGACAAGAAGTAGTCTGGCACATAATCTCCAGATTTCTTTAAAAGTATAAAAAATGCAAAAGCCACAATGACCATATGAAGTGTTGAAATTCTGCTTATGTAAACCAAATATCTGTCCCGTTGGCTAATCTCTTCTGAAACAGACTTGCCCATTTGGGCTTCCAGGAAACATGGCGTTTGATGTATTATCTTACACTAATAATATGATTAATGACAGACCAGTCTTCTCTCCTTCCTGTATATTCCGTAGGTCCTGGACCTGACTAAGAATCAGCTAAGTGTCTTCCTATCAAACAACACAGTATGGCCCACTATGACGAAGCTGTCTAAGCTCTTCCTACGCAACAATGACCTGAGGTTTCTACACCCTGGTCAGTTCCTTAACTGCCCTGCCCTCACTTTACTGGACTTGAGTGGGAACCAGATCGAATATCTACCGATCGGATGCCTCCGCGGATTAGCAAATCTGAAGACGCTGTATATGGACTTCAACAAGATTCAAACGTTACAGGTTGGTGGATTGGAAGGGGCCTTTGTCCTCGCTGAACTCCACCTTAGCCATAACAACATAACAAAGTTAGAGGAAGGTGTGTTCAAGAACTCCACTGCGTTGGAGAAACTCGTTCTATCCAGAAACAGAATCACAAGTGTGGGCGGGGCCAGCTTCAGAGGAGCGACGGGTCTCCAGCAGCTTGATCTGAGTGGCAACATCCTGGCCGCTCTTCCAGCTGAGGCATTGAAGAATGTGGTCATGCTCAGGTATCTGCATCTACAGACCAACAGCCTCACCAGCCTTCCAGAGGATTGCTTCTCCTCACTGGGCCTACTGGTTCATCTGGACTTGAGCAGCAACAAGCTGGCCACTCTGGCTGAGGGGTCACTGAGGGGTCTGACCACGCTGGGCGAGCTGGACCTCAGCTCCAACCTCATTGATTCTCTCCCACCACAAGTCTTCAAGGACCTGATCAACCTCAAGGTACTCGATTTGTTCAAGAACAGACTGACATCTCTTCCTTCCTACATATTCAGCAACTTGAAGAACCTGCAAGAACTCCAGCTGGACTGCAATCAGATCTCCGTCATACCACTCACGGTATTCGATTCGCTGTCCAGTCTCAACGAGCTACAGCTGTCGGACAACCGGATCCTGGAGCTCCACCCTGCTCTGTTCAACAAGCTCAAGTCCCTGCAGAGCCTGTACTTGGAGAGCAATGCTCTGAAGCACCTTCCCGAAGGCCTTTTCCACAAGCTGAGGGCCCTCAAAGAGCTACACATTGACGACAACCACATGAGGTCTCTGGATAGCTCTGTCTTCCACGGTTTGGTGAGATTATCTTCGCTGAAGCTCTCTCGCAACCATCTTACCTCTCTACACCCGGACCAGTTCAGAGACCTCATCAGGTTGAAAGAGCTTAGACTCGATGAAAACCGCATAGACAACCTTCAGCCTAAAGGCCTGTTCAGGAATCTAACAAATCTTAACACACTGGATCTGGACAATAACCGGATTTCGGAGCTGTCTCCCGATGACCTGGTAGGGTTGACGCGCCTCAAAGAGCTCAAGCTGAGCTTCAATCAGCTCCGCGTCATCCCGTTTAGCACCTTCTATCCCCTCCACTTCCTCCGCAAGCTCCTGCTAAAGAACAACAGCCTGAATAGTTTACACCCCCAGCTTTTTGCCGGACTCTCAAAGCTCACAGAACTCAATTTGGACGGGAACATGCTGAGTCACCTGCAGCCGAATGTATTTCGTGGACTCGCAAACCTTCAGAAATTGAGTTTGAAGTGCAACCAGCTGAGAGCAGTGGAGAATGGGACTTTGGAGCCTTTGAGAAACCTTAGCTCCGTCTATCTGTCGGGTAACTTGTGGGACTGCACCTGTGCACGCATCCTCTACATCAGCGGATGGGTCCACAAGCACAGAGATAGGCTCGGAGACCAGCCCGTTTGTATCTCCTCCTCTTCTTTCTCACACTTAACCAAGGACAGACCCCTTTCCGAGGCAGCTCTATCTCCCCAGTTGTTACACGATCGCTGCATCGCAAATGCTTCAAGTGGCTTGTCGCCTTCATTTCCTGTAGAAATGCTGAATCTGCTCATGATTCCTCTCATAGCCGCCGGCCTGCTATGACATCCTCTGTAGCGGTTTCGTGCTCTCTGAATGTTCCTTCCTGCCTTTGCTTTTTATGTCTGCTCAAGTTATTTTGCACCCTAATCTCAATATATTTTAAGTTTGAATAGGTTTAAATGCATTCAATATTTGTGGAGGAATAATGTGATCATGCAAAAGTGCAAGATGGATTTTGGGGATACAGGATTTGATGTAGATGTGAACATATATGCTTTGGTGGCACAAATAAGCCTCAACATGGAGTTTAGTTTAGTGATTTGCATCAGTTCCAGCATGCCTTCCTAAATACTGTAAAACTGGATTTGTGACAGGAGATGAGTTGTGTCTGCATTTGATTTTCTATATTTGCCAATAAAAGAAAACAAAACCCTCTATTTAAATAACGTTTTATCAGTTTGACTCAGTCACAAAGTTGAGATTCAACAAACGTACACTCCACAAGAGAAGTCACAGATACAAAATAACTGTTTCGGTATAGTTCTGTCAGCACATCGGCTCTTCCAATGCACACAAGGCAACTTTGTTTCCAAAATCTGGATTTCATCAATGTATTTGAGATTATAATCGAAAACTAGAAAATAAAATCACAGTTCAAGTAGTACCTTTTATAAATACCAGACGTACAACTTAATTAGTGTTTAAAAAATCCTGAAGAACGCTGCATATAATAAGTCAGTCCCACTTTAGTTTTTACAATTATGCTCAGTGGTATAATGTAACATCGGTCAGCAAAATACTGCTTAATTTAATTGTGACTGGTTTGTTTCTGATCCCTCTAATCAAAGTGGGGGAAAGTAATGAAACCGATGTAAGCTAGTAAATCAATCTGCCAATTGCCAATCTTAAACTTTCTGTCAGACATTTCTAACACCGGCCAGTAAATTCTGCTGACAGATACATTCAGAGAAGAACCAAAAGGCTCATGCAGGTGCAAATATCCCGATATGTTAAATCAAAGAGCAAATTAAAGTTTTCCTGTGCACTTGTGTTCAGTATGTTGTTTTGGTCCATGATGATTTGGTGCCATTTCAGAATAAAACAAATTGCATCAATGACATTCACAAAAATAATTCATAGCACTCATATTGAAACTGACTTTACAAATTGCTGCACTAAAAAGGGCTATCATCAAAAGTTGACAGTGAAAGAAATGCCCAAATATAAGTTGATGATAATGTTCATCTCGTCATTGATTTTGCCTTTAAGTAATACTTAATTGCAATTTCATGTTCTGGTGCCTTGTATCTGAATTATGTTCCATCGACACCAAGTGATACAAGAAGTTGTCACAAGCTAAGACAGTTTAGTTGTGCAATCTTACAATCAATAGTAATTGTAAGTTAAAGTGCAGCAATAATGCAACTGGTTAGAACTGCAAGTCAGGTGAATGCCTTAAATTCAAAACATTAAAAAAAGGTGCTCACTTAAACCCATTTCAACTTCCACTAAATGGTTAATTTAGGGTAAACATTGAAGCCCTATTACATATCTCTGACCATCCCCAGACAGTCAATCATTTTATTTGGGCAGCTGCATCTGTAACACCAACCACATTATCATCAAAAAGGCCCAGCAAAGACTGCCCCTCCTCAGGCAACTGGTTGGTCCATTTCTATAAAGCCATCATCACAGAGACCTGGCGATGCCAAGCCGTCGAGGGGGGGCACACGTCTCTTCAGAGTTCAGCTTCAGACGTAGAAACACTTGTGGTCCTTCAGGTTCCTCAGGTAGGAGAAGCTCTTTCCACACTTGTCGCACATGAACTGCTTCTCCCCGGTGTGTATCTGCTGGTGGGCCTTCAGGCTGTTGCCCTGGTTGAAGCTGCGGCCGCACGTGTCGCAGCTGAACGGCTTCTCCCCGGTGTGGATGCGCTGGTGTCGGTTCAGGTTCCCCGTGTTGCTGAAACACTTCCCGCAGGTGTTGCAGCTGAACGGTTTCTCCCCGGTGTGGACGACCTTTGGGGGGAGGTTGAAAGAGAAATTGTAACCGGATATAATTTTCAGATGTAGGACTTACGATAGTAAAGTCTTGCTTTACGCCACATGCTAAAAAACGTTTTGTATTCTAATCGTGCGTTCACTCGAATGTTCATAACAATCTTAAGTTACACAGTATGTAGATTTTTGGGCACAGTACTAGACGAGAATAAGTCCACTCAGACCAGCCACGATGACGATATGAACACTACATTATAAATAAGTTGGTTTTATTATAATATCTAAAATGTATTCAGATTAAATCATAATTTTAAGCCAAAAGAGTGAGACGGTATCTGTACAGGACACGTACTAGGTGTGGACCAATTTCATCGGTATCCAAAAGAAAATTCAATGTGCGAGGAAACTAGTGAGCGCCAGGAACTCTCTTTAAATCCTGTATACGCGCAACTGAAGAACAAATCTGTTCGTAAGAGTGTTTTTGTTCCTAATTTATACAACCAGCATCACTGTTACATGCCGACAGGAAGTGTTGCATCTGTAACCACACAAAAAAGCAACGTCAGCAGCGTCTGGGGTAGACGCTGTTTTTCCAATAACAAAAACGTATTCATCATTTTAAAATGAGTCTATAAAAAGTCTGCCTTAAGGCTGTTAAAAGCAATATTCCATGCAAACCCACCTGATGTGATTTGAGGCTGCTGTGCTGCGTGAACATGCGGCCGCAGATGTCGCAGGCGAAGGGCTTCTCCCCGCTGTGCGTCTTCATGTGGATATTCAGGTAGCTGGACGACTTGAAGCTCTTCCCGCACAGCGCGCAGCTGTGCGGCCGGTCCACTGTGTGGTGCTGCTGGTGCGAGCGCAGGTCCGTGATGGAGCTGAGCCGCTGGCCGCAGAGCACGCACGTGCACGGGATGGCCGCCGCGTGCGTCAGCAGGTGCTTGCGGAGCGAGTCCACGCAGGCCACCGCTACGCCACACGCGACGCACGCCAGCGCTTTCCGCTCCCCCGAGTGCATCTTCTGGTGCATCTTCAGGGCGCTCTTCTGAATGAAGCATTTGCCGCACGTCTCGCAGTTGAAGGGACGCTCGCCGGTGTGGATCCGCTGGTGGCCCTTCAGGGTGTCTGCCTGGTTGAAGCTCTTCCCGCACGTCTCGCACCGGAACGGCTTCTCGCCCGTGTGTATGCGCAGGTGGCGCTGCAGGTTGCCCTGTATCGTGAAGCTTTTGTTGCAGTACTGGCAGTTGTAGGCCCGCTCCCCCGTGTGGACCATCTGATGCATCTTCAGCCCGTGGGCTCGGTAGAAGCTCTTGCCACACTGCTCGCAGCAAAATGGGCGGACCTCAGCGTGAAGGCGCTGGTGGTTCCTCAGCAGCTGCTTCAGGGTGAAACCCTTCCCACAAACATCGCAGGTGTGTGGTCTCTCCCCTGCGTATGGGAGCAATGAGTATTGTGAGTGTGACAGAATGTGCTTTATAAGTACCATGCTCCTATACAGCTCTACTAATGAACATTTTTAATGAGTATAAATCAAATGACTGGATGTAATGTGTCATGCACTGACTGTTACTTCTGAGCTTTTTTGGCTAATTGTTTTGATTTTAAGGCACTTTAATGGCTTTTGATAAACCCACTGTACACTACATTATTACATAATGGATTTACATTCATCAGACCTCCAAATTAATGCTAACGTCATTGTGTGCTTCTTGCGCGCTGTATCGCCACACTCACCCGTGTGAAGCAGCACGTGTGCATTGAGGCTTCGCTGGAACGAGAAGCCTCTGCCACACTGAGAACAGTGGAAGGGCTTCTCGGCGTTCGCCCCGTGGACGGCCTGGTGGGCCTTGAGCTGCAGCAGCTTGGTGAAGGTTTTCCGGCAGTGTTTGCAGCTCAGAGGCGGCTGGCCCTGGCCCTGACTCTCCCTCTTTGCTCGACCCCGATGGGGCTTTGGGGGCTTTGTGACGCGTTTAGGTCTTGTGGTGAATCCTGGGTCGCCGTCGTCCGGATCTTCTGGCTCCAACTAACAGAAAAGCAGAATACACAGATTGTTTGTCAATTTCCTCCTAACTGCCATGCTTTTTTTTTTCTTTTCATTTTTTACAAAAACACAAAATGAATTGGGTACTCGCGAAATCAACCTGGTAGTCCGGGTCGTCATCCTGGCCTGGATCGTCTCTGTACGGACCGGAATCAGAGGACGCCTGGTCAGCGAACTCCTCCAGTCCTTCCTCCTTTATTATCACAGCTTGGACACAGTCCTGAGAGAATGGGACATATTTAAGAGTCAAAACATGGTGTTTGGGTGGCTTACATGGCCGCACCTCTCCACATAATATTGTGTCATTTTGCAGCTTAATTCCAATGAGAGAAAATCTTAACCCTACAGCATACAATGGAATGTCACAGCACGGTGTGCAACTTTGTGGAAACGGTTTGAGAAAGACTTCGCTGTGCACATAGCCAGCTCAAAACGTTTACTCAACTGCGGCCCGCCGATCATTTTCAAATGGCCAGCAGTGAATTCTTGAAAGATAAACTAGAACATGGCTTGAGCATATGTCTAAAAACATTGATATGTTAGTTATTTCTGTTCTGTTTCTCTTTACCATTTCTGCCTCTTTGTTACATCTTAATATTATTATTAGGCCACCCCTAATCGACATAGAAGACAGGATTTCACCTCATAAGTTCTGCCTTTCCACAGGTGAATTATAGGCGATCTCTTCACTCCAGCATCCCCACAAGCCACAACTGTTGGAATTCAAAAAGTTGTTTATCAGTACTTTTGTGACAAATGATGACAGTAACAATGACAATCAGACAAAATACGACGGAGACCACAAGATCTTGAGGTGCCTGAAGGGAGCTGAGATCAAGGAGACACAGCACACCACCGTGTCTCCTTCTCAATGTGTTTGAACATCAACTAAGTTCAGTGCTGGTGGTAGCAAAGATAAATTAACTAAAAGAGTTGCTGAAGAATAAAGTGTTTCATTATCTCGTGGATATGTGGGAACTCTAATGCAGCATTCCCCGCCTGCCATACAAGGCTACGTGGCAATTAAATAAGACTTAAACAGATTAATAAAATCTAGTGGCCTATTTATTCTATTTGCATTACATTACATTTAGCTGAGCAATGGGGGTGAGCAATTCGGGTTAAGTGTCTTGCTCAAGGACACAGCGACAGGGACTAGCGGAGCCGGGGATCGGTAAGGACGGACCTGCTAACCTCTGAGCCACAGTCGCCCATATTTAACTTTAAGTTGTGAAAAACACAAAATGTAGTTACTGTTAGTGGTGGAAGAAGTGTTCAGATATTTGAACGAGTTAGATGTAGCAGTACCACAGTAGAAAAACTGTAAAAGTCCTGGAGTCCTGGAAGTACTTAGGTATCAGCAACAAAATATATTTGAAGTATGAAAAGTATCATTTCAAATTGATATATATATATTAGGGATGCAACGATACCATTTTTTACAAACCGATACGAGTACGAGTATTTTTATTTGTGTACTTGCCGATACCGAGTACCGATACCGATACTTCTTAGATTTGGTCTCCATGAAAGTGCAATTAATTTGGAGACAGATTTTATTTTATCCTCTGCAGATTATGTCAAGCCTATAGTACAAAATTAACAGAAGGCTATCCCAAGCTTTAAACTTCTCGTGGAAGTCCCTCTAATGTCAGACCATAAAACGCCCCCGTGTCCGGGTTCATAATGTAAGCGATAATATTAGGGATCGAGCAATTATATAGGAAGCTGTGTTCCAAGTTATGTTTCCGGTGCTTTTATTGTGGAGGGAGAAACGGAAAGGAAAAGAGGAGTGGAATTGTTGGATATACGTGTGTGAAGGAGATAAAAAAGTGGTTCAAGTTACCCTGCAGCGTGTTTTCATTTTATTAGAATTACAAATATAGACACACAACAGACACTCGGCTACAATAATATCATCCATAGCCGCACAACAGCGTCTGAATGAGGCCGCTGCCAGCGCTACTTCAGGTGGATCAGCAACAGTTTGATTCAAACCGGCGGGACGGCAGTAATTTTCCGTCGCGTTGAGTGTGAACGCACCATAACTCTACACACCTTGCTGCAAGAGCTGCAAGAGAGCGACGAAAGAGCCGTATGCGGCTCTGGATCACGGGTTGCCGACCCCTGCCCTAGACGTTGAAGTCAGGTAGGACAACAAATCTTTTTCTCCACAAAGCGCGACCAGTTTGTTGTAGCGAAATACTGTTGAGTGGTATCGGTTCTTGGTATCGGCAATTGAAATCGATACGAGTATTTTAACGCAGTATCGACCCCGGATACCGATATCGGTGCATCCCTAATATATATATATATATACATATATATATATATATATATACATATATATATACACATATATACATATATATATATATATATACATATATATATTACTGGGTTATAATCAAGTAGAAATTAGAATGTAAATCAAATTATTTTACTGTTGCTGCTTACGCTGGGGTTATTATTTTTTGTTGTATATACCGCCTTGCAGCTTAACCTATGATCATATATGTATTTCATGGGGGGCAGAACATGTTAATGAACACCAGTAAGCTGCAAAGAGGCTGGAGTTAGCAAGAATGCTAATTTACATCACACAATAACTCAAACATCTAACTGATGTAGACAGCAATAGACCAGCAACTCCTTTGTTCTGCAAGCCATAAAGAAGTAGAGTTTTCTAAATATAACCTAAACTTAAATCAATATTGATTTTCCTAGGTGTCTAAAATACATTTGTCTACTGTAACACATCGACTATGAATGAGTACCTTATGCAACCTCACCATCACTTTAATATCATCATCATGTGTCATAACATAAGCAACACATCCAAAGTCAGATTAAGAAAAACAACCCAGTAAAAAGGATAATCTCGTCACCTCTGCGACTCTTCCTCCCCGATCGCTGGCTCTGGACAGTCTCTCCTCCTCCTCCTCCTCCTCCTCCTCCTCCTCCTCCTCCTCCTCCTCCTCCTCCTCCTCCTCCTCCTCCTCCTCCTCCTCCTCCTCCGTTGGTCGGAGCCCCCCCGCCCTCCTTCTCTCTGCCGCTGTGTTCTGTCAGCTCGTCTGTCAGCTCCTCTGCCTCCTTCTGGCCTCCGCTGCCCTCCAGTATCAGCTTCAGCTCCGTCTCTGCCACCTCCAGTCTCCTCCTCAGCTCCTCGATCTCTGCGACACCCTGCGTCACCTACAAAGACAAATGGGCAATGTGACGACTTCATAGTTCTCTGGTTTTCTTTTTTGTTTTGTTTTCCATTGTTGGATCATAAAGGTTATTGTAAATGTTCTTGAGCAAGCTGGATCACCTCAACCCAGAAATGTCATATAATTAAAACATTACAGCGCTACTTCAATGACTAATGCCTGCGCCTTCTCGTGGTCATCATTATATTTTGAAGTGATAAAGAAACTGATAAAAATTAGTTTCAACAGTTTCCTCTTACACGTCCACATCCGTCATGACCTGAGCACAAACACACCGACGCAGTGAGGCGACGTACTTCTGTCTGAAGCAGAGAGGAACACTGGAGGAAAAGCTGGCAGATCTTCTCCACAGCTTCCCGAGCCAGAGATGCCAGGAAGACGCTGAGCTGGATCACCTGATGGGAACAGCACAACGGTATTATTTGTGCGATACATTTCGGGAAGAGGTGATGAAAGGGTGGTGAGGACATGGTGCAATAACACTTTCATTTTAGATCTTGTTCCTGTTTTCTTACTACAAGATCAATTAGAATCCGTTTGCAACTTATATATTACTAGATGTCAAATTTTAGAAAAATGTGATTAAATCTAAACACTATATTACACAATACTTATGTACAAATAGTAGTACCAGACAGTTAAAATACACTTGAGCAACGTCCAACATTGAGCACTGAAGTGAAAATACTATTAGTATTCTCAGCAAAATGGTACTTAAAATTGGAAAGGTAAAAGTACATTTGACACTTTTGCTTAGTTTTTTATTATATTACACAGAAGATTGGTGTTGTTATTAACAGAATGTTAATGTTGTAGCTGGAGCTCATTGCTTCTATTTTATGTCTAGTGTTGGATAGTTGTATCGATCTCAATACATCGCATTTTATGGAGCTGAAGATCAAGAATAAACTAATGGACAATTTAAATGAGTAAATAATTAAATAACCTTTTAAGTCATTTGAATACAAAACCATCTGCTGGTTCAGGCGTCTGGGAGGAATTTCTGCTCTGCTTCATAACATTAGAAGTTTAACATCTTTGACAAAACAAGAAACTTGAAGACAACCTTGGGTTGACGACTTTTGAAAAATAAATAAATAAATAGACATCTTAAAGACTTAACAATGGACTACTTAATGAAAAACAACTAACATTCCTATACAAAGTAACAGCGCAGTGAAAGCTATATAAAATTCACTCGGAAACGTGAAAGAGTAGAAGAATAACGCAGTTTAAAATACTATTAAATGCAAGAAGAACCAACCTCAAAGTTACACTTGAGTAAATGTACATAGTTGCCTCGAACCACTGGTTATACTGAAATGTATGTCAATGTTGATAAATAACTCGTACTTTCACCCAAATACTGTACTTGTACTTGTTCATTACTGTCATAGTCTGCTACTTTATACTTCTACTCCACTACATCTCAGAGGCATACATATGGTGTACTCTTTACTTTTTGACAGTTTCAGCTACTTTGCAGACGCAGATTAATAAAACAGAATACCCTCAAATATAAAAACGAAACAAAATTCTGCTACTTTAAATATATTTTTATGAAAATACTTATATATTTTTAGTTGAGTAAAGTTTTGAACGCTGACTTTTTAGAATTTCTATTTTCCGAAGGCTTTTGATATTAGCTAAACACACAAGACATATTTAACGGTCACGATATTGTGACGTTAGTTTTCATTAAGACTCTTATCCTCAGTGTCCTCATGGTCACAGTTGGCTCCAATGTTAATTAACAATTGTTAATTGATAATTTATCATTGTTAATTGATAATTTATCATTGTTAATTGATAATTTATCATTGTTAATTGATAATTTATCATTGTTAATTGATAATTGATGGTGGCCCCTGGTCCCGCAGGCGGTAGCGGGTGAAACCTGTAGCTGAGGCGCCTCTAGACATACAGCAGATAGAGAGGCCCGGGCCTGCTGCCCGACTCAAAATGGCGAACAAGATGGATTCTTCTCAGTTGTCCTTCAGCCAGAGTGACGTGTTTGTTATCAATTTAGTCAAATTGTGCACTCAACCCGGTTTAGCGGCGCGGGAATGAGGGGCTGTGGACCTGATAAAGCAGCGAGCTAGCTAGCTCTTCTATTTCTATGTTCAGCCGGCTGTCTGGACGCCAGAGGAGGGAGCCGAGACAGCGGGGACACACCGGAGAGGACGTAACCGACACGGCTCTCACACACACCGTAAACCGACAGTTCCACATACCTTCTCCTCCGAGGACCCGGGAGTGTTTTCGGTCGTGCATGGCGATACTTCTGACTGTGCTTGAGCGGAGGCGACGATAACTTTGGTCATTTCTGTCACCGCCGTGCTCACCATTATCTCCAAAATGGAGACCACCTGCACCTCCAAGTCCGACATTCTGACTACGTCAACGTGTCCGCTTGTAAATGTAGTTTCAGCAATAAAACGCTAATTCTGGAATGAAACAAACAGCATTCACTGCTGCAATGTTGTTGTTACGGTGAATAAAACAAACTCGTGCTGCTCACAACACGTATGTTCCACTTCCTGGTTCGTGTTCTTCAAAGTAAGAGCACGAGGACTTACTACGGTCCTCGCCACAACTCAGTGGACATCAGCGATGGCGCAAATATACAGATACTTCAATTACCACTGTTATAACCATTACAGCATACAATAGTCTGTTAAAAGTAAAAGTCGTGCATTGAAACTGTAAGTAAGTAGAATCAGCTAAATTTACTTAAAGTGTTAAAAGTACTCAATGTAGAAACATGTCTGTTAAAATATTAAAACATTGATAATTATTACTCATGCATTGATGTAAAAGCAGGACTTTTTCAGTTGTGTGAGATGGAGCACATTTTGAACTATTAACTAATTATACTTTTAATTATGGATTCATCTGCAGATAGTTGTTGATAGTTGTTGTCTGTTAAAATAAAAAATACTTATTTTTGAGGCAGGAACAAAGTAACCAGAAACTAAAGCTGTAAAACTAATGTAGTGAGGTAAAACGTACAATGCATGATCTATGCCATGTCATGGATTTTGTCATTATCTGGACAGCTATAAAGCATAAATTGAAAAGAAAAAAATCTGAATTGATCCAGAGATTTTTTGTTTTATTCAGACGTTGGTTTTTGTTTGTTGATCGACGTTGAATGTATGTGAAGCTTTCATACATTATCAGGGGGTTTGCCTTGACAGGAACACAGGAAGGAATTATATTCAAGGGTTTAAGATGTGTAGAAAAAAGTGTATCCTCCAGTTAATTAGTATCTTTATGGTTGTGTGGTTATAATTGCTGTCACACTCAAGAGGTGTGCATGTTCAAGTTTACCTGGTGGAAAAATTATTCCAGTGTTTAGCTAAGACTAACAATGCAGTCTCCTCAAAGTAAAGTATCATAATGGTGGTATAACAGTATGACATGATATGGTAAAATTTATAAATTACAAAAAAGACTGGTACATTATACATATTATAATGTATAAACATATTATACATATCAAAACATTTGAGCTGTCCCGAGCTGGCGTATACCGTGTTGGAACCCTGAAGGACACCTCCAAGGTTGGAGCAGGTGAGTCCAGGAACATGAACACCTGGACGTGCTTCAGTTTGGGATCTTTACGTCAAAGAGGTGAACCTTTCTCTTGTAAAAGGTCAATATAAATGTCTTGTCTTGTTTTCATACTGATGCATAATTCATATGTTCACCTTGATTCTCTCAAGATTTAAAATTTGCATTGCGTTTGAATTTATTTATAAGGAGAGCGAAAAGAGGAGAGGAGTTTGAGGGCCCTCCTCTCGTAAAAGATACATTATTCATTATAATGCTTATAAATAATTGGATTTTTTTTCTGATACTGAGTGATAATTCATACATATACTTTTATTCTTTGAAGATTTTAATTTGGCTTCAAGTTTTTTGTATTTAATTTTACATGAAGAGGAGAGGTTAGGTTTTCAAAGTCCTTTAATTTATCTACTGCAGGGAGACACCAGATCACTGTCACATCATCAGTTCAGCCTAGAAATAAATAAAACAACTCATCCAAGCACAGAAAAATATCAAGTTATCATAAATTAACAATCAGCACTCCCTCCTCCCCCACGGAGCATAAACCCCCCAACAGTGTCTGAAAGCCATCACATTGTCCATCATTTGGTAATAAGTGTACTCCACCCTCAGTCGGGCCTTCAGCAGTCCCTACAGGACCGGTACCAGCTCCACACTACCGGCACCCGGAGCCAAATGGCCAACTTTGCAGTCCCAGACGAGGAATTCACCAAAGTGTCTTCAGTTTTCCTCTTAGCAGAGCATTCGGACCAAATATGAACAAAGCAAATGAAAAAACTTCCCAGAGAACCTGGAACCACCTTTTTTAAAAGGAGGACCACATCAGGCAGCCTGTTCAGGGACATTTCTGGCACTACCGGTTCTGTTGACTTGGGACAAGTACACAATCTGCGTGACAATATGTCAAGATATGTGCTGAAGAAGACACTATTGTGAATGATGATGCCTTCTTGTCTGACAAACAGTTAACTCAGCAACTGGAAAAATTATGACGTGTTTGAAGAGCTGAAAGATTAAGACCAGAAATGCAGTTCTATGAGGTGGGGATTTTAATTTTTTTATTATTCTTTATTAGTCCTCTTGAGGTTCATTAGAGGACGAGATACAAGTGCAACAAAGCATTTGCATAAAGAATCTACAACCCATGGACCCGAACAGAGCCACACAGCGAGAGGCTCCTCCAACAGACACTGAAACTGACACTTTAAAGTCGAAGAGGATGAGGAGTTGTCTGAAGCACTTTAGTAGGAGAGACTTTGGCACTTGCAGATGGCATTCACAGTGTAGTCGTTTTTGCTACGGAACAATTTACCCATTGTGTGTGTAACGGAAAATCCCTCTCTTCTTGATGCTGTCAAGTTCACCAAAACCGTGCCTGAAAAGAGACTCCGCCTCGAAATCAGCAGCGTCAAGGAGCTGGTCCGGTCTGTGACATACATCATGTGGTCAGCCTCCAAGGAACCACTCGCTGACTGCTTGACTAAGACGGGGACGTCTGCACTCGTCCTGCTGAGGCCTCCCAGCGAAGCTGTCTGGCAACCAATGGCTAAACCAGCTAATCACAAAAAGCCTTATTCTCCTCAAACTCTAGTCATTAAAGTTGCAACCTATGTTTATCTGTTTAAGGTTCTTACATTTTTTTTTTTGTGACTATGTTTTTCTTTAATGAGAAAGGGGAGCTTGAGAAGTGCTGAGTTAACCAGTGTGCATGTGTGTAACAGTTTGTTCTAAAGGAACAGACGACGTGTCGCCATTGTTGTAAATGTCAAGCATAAGTTTTGAGTAAAGTCTTAAACATCGTCGCTGGAGTTATTGAACTAACATGGTGCATATATAATATATATATATATATATATATATATATATATATATATATATACTATATGCGTTGTCATTATCCTCACCAGCTGCTTGGCCTCAGGACGTACAGCCAGCGCGCGCCCTAACATTTCCTGGTATTTCTCAGGCACAGTTGTGTCTCTTGAGCAGCCTCGAGTCAGAAAATCCAAGTCCACAGCTGCCGCAGGAATACGGCCTCTCCCCCGTGTGGACCTGCATGTGAAACTTGACATGTCCGAGCTGCCTGAACCTCACGCCGCAGACCTCGCACTCGTAGGGCTTCTCCCCCGTGTGGACCCGCAGGTGCCGGAGGTAGTTGGTGTAGATCCGGAAGGCCTTGCCGCAGTGCTCGCATTTGTGCGGCTTCTCCCCGGAGTGCTGCAGCTCGTGGGACTTGAGCGCCTGGCGGATGATGAACGTCTTCCCGCACACGTCGCAGCTGTACGGCCGCTCCCCGGAGTGGATCCGTCGATGGTAGTCGTACGTGGCTTTGTAGAAGAAGGACTTCCCGCACGCCTCGCAGCTGTACTGCATCCGCCCCGTGTGGATGAGCTCGTGTCTCCTCAGCGAGCCCGCCGTGTCGAAGCCCTTGCGGCAGGTCCGGCAGCTGAACGGCGTCATGTCCACCGTGGTCTTGTCCCGCCGGTAGATGACTCGGCGGTTGCCCAGGGTCCGTTTTCGGATGACCTGCCCGCGCCTCTCGTCGTGGGTCACTTTCTGGTGCCTCTGCAGCTGGCAGTTGTAGAGAAACGTCTTGCCGCACAGGTCGCACATGAACGACTTGGCAGCACCGTGGAGGAGCATGTGCGCCTTCAGCTTGTTCTGGACGAAGCTTTTCCCGCACACGTCGCACCGGAAGGGCTTCTCGCCCGTGTGGATGCGAATGTGCCTCTTCAGGTTGTGCTGCAAGGTGAAGCCTGCGCCGCACGTCTCGCACGTGAACATCTTCCCCCTATGGACGGACTGGTGCGTCCGCAGTGACCTCCTCCGGATGAAAGCTTTGCCGCACACCCCGCACTTGTACGGGTGCTCCCCTGTGTGGACGCTCTTGTGGCACTGTAGAGTGAACGCGTACCGGAAACTCTCCCCGCACTCGGTGCACTTGTGCGGCTTTTCCACGGTGTGCACGACCCGGTGGGCCCCCAGCGCGTGCTTGGTCTTGAAGGCCTTGCCGCAGGCGGGGCACGCGAAGGACCTCGCGTCCGTGTGGACGAGCTGGTGGGTCTTCAGGTACATTTTGGTCTTGAACGTCTTCTCGCAGAGCCGGCACTCGAAGGCGGCGTACTTCCTTTCCTCGTGCCGCAGCAGGTGGTGCTCAAGGGTCGCCGCAGTCCGGAATTTCCTCGGGCACTGGTCGCAGGCGAACGGCCGCTGCTCTCTGTGGGTGTTTGCGTGCTTCGTCAGATGAAGCTGCCGGTTGAAGCTCTTGTTGCAGACTTCGCATACAAAGGACTTCCCTTTGCTCTTGACTGCCGCGTTCTGGCTGTCCGTGTTTTGGGATTCTCCTGTTTTTGTCGGGTTGTAATCCTCTGCAGTTTCTAGACAGAATGTATATACAAATTGTCACACAGGAGTTAGAGAGGCAATTGCAGTATGAGGTTGGAAGACTAGAAAGGCGTTCCTTCCACATGAACAACTTAAATTCTCACCTCGTCGACTGTCCACTAAGGACTCGGCTACAGAATTCACCTCCTTCGTTGCCTCTCCAACATCTGAAGAAGAAATAACACACAGTCATCAGTCAACTAAAACACTGGAAACAAAAATTATAATTATATGCTGTCTGGGTCAAATTTTCTTGAAATCATCATGCTCTTAATCATTGCTGCCAATAACATTATTGTTTTCTTTTCAATTATGGGAAATTAAACTCTTTCTCTAAAAAGTAATTCCCCTTTTGTATCAATGTGGTTTGATGAGTTCTTCTCCTGTGTTCCTTATGGAAATAAATATATACATAATTTATCGGATTATCATAGGACTATCTATAATGAATTTTATACAGTTTGGGGTAACTTTCCATCCAGTTGAGATAGTGTATATTTAAAGCATTTCACTTTTAAACTTAAAAAAACTTTGAATCTGACGGCAGGAAGTCCTGCACATGCAGGAAGCCATATTTGTTTTTCTGAGATGGCGAAGGCGTGACCTGCCCTTCTCTGCCTCTGATTGGCTTACCCAGATATACATAACCGATCTCACTCCTCATGCCTAAACCTAACCAACCCAACCAAAGAAGGCAACGGGCACCAACCAATCAGATGCAGGGAGCGTCATGACTCATGAAAAAATAAAACAGGGAATATTTGTACACTGTTTTTGTGAACTGTTCAGTGAATCCCAGATGGAAGTAGTGTTGAAGTGTTTTCAAGGAACCCAATTCCCCTCCGAGTGCCGTGTCTACTTCTCGTTTTGCCCGTTATTCCCCACTTTTCCCAAGAGGACATGAGCTCTTGATAGGGTTTCTTTACCAGTATCAAGTCCACTCTCCATCTCGGCAGCGGGCGCCGTTTCTGTGACTTCCTCCGTCAACGCACCGGCCTTTCTTTTCAACGTCCCGAAGGGCTTCAAGATGTAGATCAACCCGGTCTGCTCGAACAGGACGGGGCAGCCGCTCAGGACGTTCTCCCTCCACGTTCGGGCATTCTCAAAGTTTTCCGTCGTGACCTTCAGCTCGCTCTCCAGCCGCCCCGCTTCGGCCTTCAGGTTCTTGTTTTCGTTGCACAGCGTCGAGGACAGCTGGAAGAAAACAGCGTTGATCTTTCTCGTCGCCTCGCGCGCCAACGTTTCCGCGATGCTGTCAAAATCTGTCTATGGGGATGAAAATTAAAATGTTCATTAGTGGACACAAGGATGTGCTGTTTGTTGTGCATAAGATGACAACAGAATTCAAACGCCTACAAATGGTTTAAAAATGTAGTATAAAGCACAATCACACAACACAGTGAGTGTTGACAAATAAGAGTTTCAGCTGATATATCTTAACATAATCTTTATAATGTAATTATGTTAAAATGACAGATGCAATGGTTCTCTGTGTGTTAGGAGTTCATTTAGGAAGCTAGTTTCGGGAGTATTTAGACTGATGTCAACGTCAGCAGATAAGACACTAAATAATTACTTGACCATCAAATTAAATGAAAATTTTATTAATTGAATGGCTTTTTCTCAAATCTTAATTGTTTTTAAATAAAATAACAGATGATTAGAACTCTTTGGGCCTGATCCGTTATGTAAATTAACCCAGTGACTATTTTATATAAAGTGGTGCAGGGGGGGACATACTTTTGTAGGCCACACCAAGAAATCTAATAAAAAAGCAGTAAGGGCGAGCTCCCCCTTGTGGCACTGGGTGCCAGTGCCACAAGGAGTGTTAAAGAGTGTTGTTCGCTTGGGGCTGTCCTGGCACTTGAGTGGCGACTGCCACTGACTCGCCGCCGACTCTCCGCCGACTCGCCGCCGTCCTGGGCGCCGGGCTGGCGCCGGGCTGGCTCACGCTCACCACGGAGTCTTTGCTGCCAGTGATCGCACTCGCTGTCTCTCAAAAGAAGGCAGGGTCATTATGTCATTTCCCTTTTGCATTGGTGCCTTTGGTTCTATCGCAGTTAAAGGGGGCTGTAACCCACATCTGTGTTATTGATCTGTTTGGAGACCCACAATCACAAACATGTACCCACAAAGAATGTGGGTACATTCTAATAAAAAAACATCACATAATGTGTTTTATTTTTACTTTGGAAAAGCATTTTTTCAGTCAAACATATATTGCCTTGCCAGTCAGATTCACTGGTAGAAATGCTCATTTAGATCAGTCACCAGACTAAGCTATTGTATAATAATATCTATGTCTTTAGGTTTTAGGCAAGGACTCATTCCTGCACCACTCCCTACGGGCGTGTAGCTTAATACTCAAGTTTAAATCGTGGTTTATTAGTCGACTCATATTTTCTATTAATAACCTGTATTTGGACCTCCAAATCGTAGTAGGTAGAAGGGGAAAGTATCATACAAACCAAACAACACGTGAACTGTTATCCGAGTACTTCAAGATAGTACTTCAGTACAGTACTAGAGTAAATGTGGGCTCCTGAGTTACCGTTACGTCCCACTGCTGCACAAACTAATATCTAGTACGGGTTATCTTGAGCAGTCAGTCCACCCTTCATATCACTGCGCAGCGGTAACGCACCACGTATAGCTGACGCCATTTGTGAAAAACTAAACAAAAACAATGAAAAAACTGTAATAAGAGCCTACACCAATATTAAACTACCAAATAATTAGGATATTAGGGACTAAGACTTTGTTTACCCTTGGTACATATGTTACTGTTAAAAATTACAGTCCCCCATCTTTGTTACGCTACGTGATTTCATTCCGGTCGTCCCATCTCCCCAAAAAGAGTTTCTGGAGCCCAACACGTTCACTGACCTCTCGTCTCATTTTGGGCTCCGTAGTTAAGTTTTCTTCTTTGGAACTTCCGATATCAACAGCGGTCTTAATGACGGTCTCAATGATGGCTTTAGTTTCTGAATAAAACACTGAGTTTTCTGACATTTTTACCTTCATAGCTAACAGCCTACTCTTAACAACAGTGCTGGTAGACAGCAGCGCCATTGATTCCGGAAATGGAAGTGGCACAAAGGTCGTCATATTTCAAAATAAAACTCTTGAAAGTTGCTTCGAATGCAAATGTTCTTTTATTGCAATAACAAGAAAATAATATGACATTATACACAGCACTCGACATTAGAAAGTAGTTTGACAATTTAAATTATTTTCTTTGAACATTTTTACATCTTAATGGCCTTTCGTTGAATATTTGAATAAACAAAACATAAATTAATACAGATTAAAGAAACTAATTTTACTTCACTGAAGCACCAACTCAACTAGAGGAGATAAATCGTTTCAGCTGCTGAATATTAAGGTCATAAAACAATTTTCTTTGCTGCATTTGTCCCTTAAAAACATTTATATTATCTCATCTTGACATTTGAGGTTTCACGTCTTGCGATGTTAAATGTTTTCTGACAACATAAGTATCTGTTTTTAACAGCTGATGTTATTGAAACAAAGAAAACTAAAAAACTAAAGATACCATGAACAAGGCTGCTAATCTTCACTGTGAATGGTAGTGTATGGTACAATCAATTACTGTATTAATCACTGCGGATAAATCCCTAGCCTGTCACGACTAATGAAAACTAAGAGAATAAATTAGCATGTTCATTTTGTGAATTGTACCAGCTCCCGACGACAGATTATGAAGATGAAACTAAAGGCACAGAGCCACACACACACCATTTGGTTTCCCTTATTACAACACAAGTGCTCCCCGTTTGGTTGTGTGCCTAAGGTCCGTCGCAGCTGTGTTTCTTCAGCTGCCTCGAATCCGAGAAACCCCGGGAGCACTGCTGGCACGAGTAGAGCTTCTCCCCTGTGTGAATCTGCATGTGGGACTTGAGCTGGTTCGACTGGTGGAACTTCCGGTGGCAGTACAGGCACTCGAACTGCTTCTCGCCCGTGTGGATCCGCAGGTGTCTGTAGAAGTTCCCGTCCGTTCGGAAGGCCTTGCCACACTGGTCGCACTTGTACGGCTTCTCGCCCGTGTGGATGCGCTCGTGCTGCTTTAGGCTGCCGGTGTGGAAGAACCGCTTGCCGCACACGTCGCAGACGAAGCGCTTCTCCCCCGCGTGGCTCCTCTGGTGGTAGCCGAAAGAGTACTTGTTGTGGAACGACTTCCCGCAGATGCCGCAGTTGAACTCCTTGTGCTCGCTGTGGCCCCGCTCGTGCAGCTTGAGGGAGCATGCGGCGCTGAAGCCCCGCAGGCATATTTTGCAGCTGAACGGCTTCACCAGCGATTTGTTCCGCTTCCGGGTCTGGAAGAAGCGCTGTGTGCCGTCCGCATCCTCATTCCGGTCCGCGTGCACGTACTTCTGGTGGATCAGCAGTCTGCAGTTGAAAAGAAAAGTCTTTCCGCACAGATCACACATGAACGGCTTCCTGGCGCCGTGGATGAGCATGTGGGACTTCAGCTTGGTGTTGTCCGAGAAGCTCTTGCCGCACTCCTGGCAGGTGAACGGTTTCTCCCCCGTGTGAATGCGGAGGTGACGCTTGAGGTTGTTGTTCAGGCTGAACCGGGCGCCGCAGATGTGACAGGTGAACGGTTTCTCCCCTGTGTGCACCACGCTGTGCCTCTTCAGGGCCGTGCCGGTCCGGTACGACCGGTTGCACACAGTGCACGTGAACGGCGTGACGCCCGTGTGCTTCCTCTTGTGCACAGTCAGCGAGTGGGCGTACTTGAACGTTTCGTCACACATGGCGCACTTGTACTTCTTCGAGTTGGAGTGGACGATCTGGTGGAAGCGGAGCGTGTCCTTGCTCTTGAACTCCTTGCCACATGTGGCGCAGCCGAACGGCCGCTCCTCCGAATGTACGGCCATGTGGCACCTCAGCTGCACCGACGTCCGGCAGGTCTTGTCGCAGAGCTGGCACTGGAACATCTGCTTCCACTTCTCGTGGCGCAGCAGGTGGTTTTCCAGGGACCGCTCGATCCGAAAGGTCTTGCCGCACTGGTCGCAGGCGAACGGCTTCGGAGGTTTGGACCGCTGGTGGCGCTTGAGGTGGTTCTGAAGCGACTGCTCCTTCCGGAACGACCTCTTGCACTGGTTGCAGGGGAAGGGGAGGGGCGCTTTGCTCGCCTCGTGGCGCGAGAGGTGATTTTCCAGAGACTTCTTTTCCAGGAAACTTTTGCCACACTTCTCGCAAGGGAAAGGCTCCTTGTGGACCTTTGTGTGTTTCTTCAGGTCGCCCTTCCAATGGAATGAGGCGCTGCAATGCTCGCAGGAGAACCGCTTCGCCGTCTGCGAGTCTTTTCGGCTAACCCTCCTCCCTCCTTGTTTCTCTTCGACGATGTCAGCGGAAACTGAAAACAGACGGGGAAAAATATTTTATTTGAATAGTCCCCCCCACCACCACCACCATTGCATCCTCTACCTATTCACGGTCCTTCCAGAACTTTAATGTTGTAGATTTATTTTCTACACAAGAAGCAGCCATCTAATCGTACCTTCTTCCATTTTAAAAGTTGCTCTCCTGGTCCTCCTCGGTCTCCCTGAAGGTGCCTCTTCTACAGCTTTCTGTGATGCATTAGAAAATACGTTTTAATTAAAAAAAAAATTGGTTCCATTATGTTAATTTAGAAACATGACAGAGAATGTGTTTTTGGGCAGTCGGACAGTTTTCCCTTGAAGTACACACTGCATCTCCACCAGAGTGGGAAATGAACATCACCGAGATGCAGCTGGAGAACACGGACATGTAATAGTTCAGACATTGCTGCGTTCAGACAAATCACAGGCACATTATCAAAACTGCACGCAAAAAACACTCAAACCTTTTCCTGTGCCGAGTCAACGCCGCTGGCGCTGCTAGAGTCCGGACTGGGGGCGCCCCGGGGCCCAGACTCCGGCGAGGCGGCCCGTTTGTGGACGAGCTCCTGCGGCACTGTGGGAGCGATGCTGTCGTCGCCGACACACGCCGCCGTGGCTGCCGCTGGTTTGGGGACAGTGACCGATCCAGCGGTGGGGCCAGGGACGGCGTCGAGGCTCTCCGTCGTCCCCGGGGCTGACGCGGATTCCTTCGCAGAGACCAGAGGGTCGGAGACCAGGGCTCCTGTGTTGTGTCAAACGATAGATATCAAGCACGTGAAGCAGAGAACTGACAAAGATCCCGTTGCTCAACTATGCAGTGTTGGTACAGTTCAATATTGAATATCGTTGTAAATGAAACGTCGTTAGGTTTGGGGCTTTAAGTCGGACAACATTAGAAATCTGACTTTGTCTCTGAATTGCAATATTTGTGGACCAATCATTAATCTACAGTAACTATACTTAGCATAATATAATTGTTATTGCAGACTTTTGCACACGTATATACACTTCATGGCCTTGTTGACCCCAATCTCCCTACAAGTTAATAATTGATGTTCTTTAAACTCAACTGACGGATGGGTCACGTGACCACCACAGGGATCGATCGGCTCACCTATCAGCGAGCAGTCCGGGTCACCTCCCGGCCCCTTGGTGCCGCCGTCCCCGATGCTCCTCAGCTCCTTCTCCAGCTGCTCCATCTCCCGGCCGAGCTGACCCACCCTGGCCTCCAGTTCCTGCTCCAGCTGCCCGGCTTTTTTCTGCAGCACGTCCTCCAGCTGCTCCACTTTGGCCCGCAGAGCCTCGTTCTCCTCGAACAGCTCCGAGGAGAACTCCGTGAACACCTTGTGGATCTGGACCACCAGGCACTTCTCTATCTCCTGGACTTCGCCCAACGTCGCCTCCTCCCACTGCGCGTTTGGCGCCTCTTTCGCCCAGACGTCCCGGAAAACGGACACGGTCGCCTGGATGGCGACTTCCACGACCGACGCCACTTCGCTGCCGAACCTCGCCTCCATTTTTTTCTTCTTCAGTCAGACGCTAAGCTCGACTCTTCGTGTCCGCCAGTCCGCGGGGCATCTTGTTTGAGCGAAAGTAACTTGAACCAGTCGGTTGTGCTTGAAACACAACACTCTTCCGTGTAAACGTTAAGTTCTCATTGGTGTCCTACATGGCGGACTGTGCGTTACTAAACAGGTTCCGTACTGCACATCCGCTTCCGGTGTCACGTCCGCATTTCAAAATAAAGGCAGACAGACAGACACCCCACTAAGCGAAAACAAACCAATGGTGGAAGAATTATTTAAATATTTCACTTCAGTAAAATACGAAATAAAAACAAGAATAAAAGTCTGGCATTCAACATTTTAATGAAGTAAATTTATTGGCATCAAAGCATACTAAAAAAGTACCCAAAGTAAAATAACTCTTGGCACTTTCCAGATGCATACATATTATGAGTGATGTAATTATATGTACTTTAATGTTGCATATGTTAAAAATGGGACTAGTTTTAATTACATTGTACACGGCTGGTTAGCTTAATGTATTATATTATAATTGATAAGTTAATTTATATTTTGTTTTAATGATCTGAACTAGAAAGTAGTAACTGAGGGTGTGAGATAAATTACCAGGAGAGACATTTGTCTCCAAAATGTGGTGGAGTAGAATCAGAAGACTTAAGTAAAGTACTCTCAAAAGTGTACTGCACTTGAGTAAATGTACATAGTTTCATTCCACCACTTATAATAACTCCAACATAGTGTAGAGAGGAAGAAAAAAAAAAACATAATTGCACGTACAGTGATGTTGAAATATATTTTCTAGACTACCTCATTTCAAAAATGTATACTCGCTGACTTTGAAGTGTGCTATATTTTTGTTAATGTAATGTAACTAGTGCTGGTCCTCTGTGGTCCTCCCCGAACCACACAAAGGACCCTCAGACCTCAATTAGCGTTCCACAAAAACACACTGGCATGTCGGTTGGGGAGAGAACTCCCCAACCGACATGCCAGGGACTGGTAAGCCATCTGAGCATGGCTAGAAAGGGAAGAGAGCAATCACAGCTGGTACTAGCAGCAACAGGGAAAGGTAGCGGAAAGGAGAAGAAAAGTTTGGAGCAAGCAGAAGAGTTTTTGACCGATTGTAATTATTTCCTGGGGGAAATGAATGCAGTGATAATGGGTAAGACGGCAAGGCAGATGCCGCAAACAGTGAAGACAATACTTAAAACTGACGACGAGCCCCCACTTGACATATGCCCAAAAGGGCTAAATTCAGAGCCATCGGTACCGCCTCCATATTTATCTAAGCCGTATGAGGAGGTTTCGCATATGCTGGTAACCGTGGCTGCACCCTCAAGGTCACACTCACCACTCGCACACAAACACTCAGATCTGTGCGGAGCACACTCGCTGCCTGTACGCACACACATAAATCCGTTCCACCAAATGCCCTTAACGCAAAGCAGAGGAGCTGAACCGGAACAGACACAAGTGTTGTTAGTTCATAAAGGGCTATTGCAGGTAACCGCTCAAGAGCCAGCAGAAGAGGGACAGATAGATCAGTATCTGGAGGAGACAGTGAAAATGCCTTCTTCTCCCTTCCCTCCTCCACATTGGACGACTATCGATGAATGGGAGATGGAAGGAGAGACAAAAGAGTGTGTAGATAGAGGAGGTCCCGTGACCGGGCCTAGACCCATAACATCCTGGACTGGGGATACAGCGAGAGGGAGAGCTGGAGGAACAGGGAGAGAGAGAGAGAGGGGGTTATCTAGACGGGAGGTTGAGCCAGTAGGGGGAAATGCAAGGGAGAGTTTAGCGGAGGAAGAGGAAGAAGCAGAGAGGGAGGAAGAGCAGGTGGTTAGAGATAATGAAAGACGGGAAAGAGATACTAAGCGCGCTGTGGTACAGCATCCAGGGCCAGGAGGTTTAAGGCGTGGCAGGGATAGGTATTATCAAAGAGGGGAAGTTAGAGGAGAAAATGTACACCAATGTGCCGACATGAATAGACCAGTTGACCGGAGGGTCACTGGAAGTACAAGCAGAGAGCCCCAATATCAGTTCCCACTCCTGACTGCTGTAGGAGCTAATGGTAATGAAAAGACAACATACTCTCCCCTTGCGCTGGCAGACGTGTCAATGCTGAAGGAGAAGCTGCCGATAATTGAAAAAGGAGGTGCAGCTTGGATCCGAGGGTTTTTGGAGCAATGTGCGGGGAGTGTACCAGGGGTGGGAGACTTTAGGAGAATTTTTGTAGCCTGCGCCTCATTAGCGGAATTGCAGCATTTAGAGAGGATTGCGGGTACATCAGATGTGGCTGATGGGGAACCATTGGCACACTGGGTCAGTGATTATTGGCCTGAGCTTAGATATAGGTACCCGACAAAGATGGTGACCGCGGAGCTTACAGTGGTGCCACCACTGGATGGTGAGGGAGGAGCAGCTTACTTAGGTAGGGTCAGAGGTTTATGGAACAATAATCTGGGGGAAGACCCCATTGGAGTGAACACGACTGAGGTGTTGTTCAGAGTGATAATAGTAGCATCTTTGCCGGAGGCCATACGGACCCAGCTGCAAGGGACAGTGGGGCTAGCAGGTATGAGTTACAGTGACTGGGAAGCTCAGGTGTCACACCATGTTGATGTACAAAGAGACGTGTGGGATAAAGATAAAACGGAGATGAACAGCGTACTGTTGCAGTTAGCTAAAGTGCAGTTGAAAGAGAGCAGAGAGAAGGTGAACCAAGCCAAAACAGAAGCAAAGCAAATGGCACAAACTGTTGTGCAGCAGCAGATACCGGAACAAACACCTGGACCTTGGGTTCCGGTTGGTTCGTATCCAGCCCCTCAGCCGGGTCCTTATGCACCGGTCTACCAACAGCCATGGCAAGCCCAGTTTGCACCACCTCAAGCCCTGCCCCCTCAGCCATATGTCCCGCAGCAGGCGGAACAGCAGCCTAGGCAGGGGGCCCCATCCTACGGAGGGTTTAGCCAACCGAGTGGACGGTGGGGAAAAAGAGGTCGGGTGGTGGTGGTAACAGAGGCCAGTTTAGGAAGAGAAATAGTGGTTGTTTCAATTGTGGGCAGCAGGGACATTGGGCTATTTCCTGTCCTTATCCTTGTGCGCCACAGGGACCGCCCTCTCAGTTGAGTCTGCCTCAGTACCCCCATGTTGTCTATCCCCCGCCACAGAACGCGATTACATGGCCCGAACAAACACCCTCCACACAGCAAGGGACACAGCCACAGGGCAATAGTTGTCCGTGGCATCAGGCCCCAGGTCAGACACAAATGCCATAGGGGTGCCCAGATCCGATGGCTGACGGCGACCTGTATCCAGAGCCTTTGGTAACTCTCACGATAAATGGAAGGGACTATATGTGCATGCTGGACTCAGGAGCCAGGTATTCCACAATAAATACGCCACTACCAGCTTCAAGGAATACCGTGCCAGTAATCGGATTTTCGGGTCAATCAGAAGAGTGGCCGCTATCGATAGAGGTTCCATGTAGGTGGAAATCACTCTGTTTTGACCAATCCTTTTTGGTATCTACTGCCTGCCCAGTGAATCTGGTAGGAAGAGACATTTTGTGTGCACAAAACGTAACCATGCAGATGACGAAAGACTGTGTTATTGTGACATTTCCTGATGGAACCCAGCAAAGGTGTGCCACACCAAGCTACATTAGTCACCAGATGATCCAACTGGAGACTAAAGAGACATTGGAAAAGGAAGCGGAGGTCTGGTGGGGGAAAGTAATTGATTATGATATTTCATCTCTGCATGACGCCATACAGCAATGGGGACCTTGGTTCAAGGTGCTGCATCCGTACTCACCGCCAGAGGACTCACAACATTGTACCTTTAACTACTCTCTGATCCAAGACGAGAATTATGAGATCCTGTGGGAAGGCCTGGAACACGAGAGTGAGGTTCATGGACACCCCACAGTGAAGGTTCGGGAGATCTATGCAGGGAAGCAAGGAGTAGCGGCGGCTGTAGAGTTGACCCCGGAGTTGCAGGTTTTGTTTGCACTCAGTGACACTTCAGCCCCACACGTCACAGTGTTGGTGCGGAGTGGTGGAGAGGCGAAGAACATGGGACCAATGGTTAAAGCAGGGGTTGATGCTACGGACTGGGTGCCCACACAGAATAAGAACATGCATTACTCCCCATCTATCGACATGTATAGAATTGCACACACATCGGAGGTTCAGTTAGGGCTGGAGACACATATGCTTAGTCGCACACATGGTAGAGAGAACACTGATCATGGGGGCACTGAGGGCATGTTAGCTTTGTTTCCAGACACCTTTTGGACAAAAGGGGGAGCTGATGTGGGGCTGATTGAGATGGCTCCCGTTGAAATAGAGCTAAAGCCAGGGACGATTCCAATTTATCGTTACCAGTATCCCTTAAGGGTGGAACAGACTGTAGGGATTTCTAAAACGATAGAAGGGCTGTTGAAGGCAGGTGTATTGGAGAGGACGAGGTCCCCCTGGAACACACCTATTAATCCGGTCCCCAAACCTGGAAAGCCAGACTACAGGATGGTCCACGATTTGAGACCAATAAATAAAGTAGTAGTGCCAACTAACTATGACACTCCAAACCCTTATACAATGTTGAATGCTGTGGGTCCAGACAAGACTTGGTTCTCATGCATCGACTTGGCAAATGCTTTCTTCTGTGTGCCATTGGCTGAGAGTTCAAGACAGATGTTTGCATTCTCATATCAGGGGAAGCAGTACACTTACACGCCTACCACAGGGCTATTTAGACTCGCCCTCTATATTTAACCATGTGTTAAAAGGCATTCTGATGAAGCTGGAATTACCAGTTGGAGTGGTGCTATTGCAGTATGTGGATGACATTTTGCTAGCAGGTACCAGCTCGGAGTCCATTATGGAGGCCACAAAGGGGGTTTTGGGGTGGCTACAGGTGAATGGATTCAAGGTGTCCAAGTCGAAGTTGCAGATTGGGAGACAGAGAGTAACGTTTTTGGGAAGAATAGTATCCAGAACAGGGCAAGCTATGACTGAGGAACAGAAATCGTCGATTTTGCAGCATACAAAGCCAGGAACAGTAAGAGAGATGATGACATTTTTAGGGTTGGTGAACTGGAGTAAGAATTTCATTGCTAATTTCTCAGAGGAAGTGTCCCCGTTGAGGAGACTTATACAGGGAGCAGGGTATCGGAATTACTCTAAACCGTTGATATGGACCCAGGAGGCAGAGGCCGCGTTCATAACAACTAAACAAGCCATGGCCAAAGCGACCACGTTGCACCCACCTGACTATTCTAAGCCATTTCATCTTGATGTTGATGAAAAGGACGGATTTGTGAATTCCGTCCTGTTTCAAAAGGGGGAGAGTTGCGGGGATAGGAGAGTTCTGATGTACTACAGTGGGAAATTAGACAATGTGGAAATAGGGCACCCCACATGTGTAAGACACGTAGCGGCCATAGGGAAAGCACTGATAAAAACAGCCCATATAACGATGGAGCACCAGACTGTTGTACATTCCACACACGGAGTAGTGGCGTTTCTACAGTCAAATGCTTTCACACTCTCCGAGGCAGGCAACTTTGCAAAGCCTTTTGACTAAGACACACATACATTTTGAGGCCTCAGCTAAAAACATGGCAACACAGATGGGCAATGGGGAGGAGCATGTATGTGCAGAGGCAACAGACCATGAAATGAAGGTGTACCAGACCTTAGAAAAAGAGCCACTGACTGATCCAGACGACACCTACTACTGTGACGGCCACAGCCATCAGACACAAGACCGAGAGATGGTTGCGTCTTATGCGGTAGTGAGAAGATCATCTGAGGGTTGGGAGACAGTGAGAACAGGCATAGTTCCACAACCAGCGTCAGCACAAACTGCAGAAGTGACAGCACTAACAGAAGCATGTAAGGCAGCAAAGGGAAAGAGAGTGAATATCTATTCAGATTCAGCATACACCCTACAAGCAGCACACATAGACCTCTGCCATTGGAGACGAAAAGGTTTTGTGACCAGTAAAGGTACGCCAGTAAAACATTTGCAACCCTTATTGGACCTCTACTATGCCTTAGGGGAACCCAAACAGGTAGCAGTGATGAAATGCAAGGGACATCAGACAGATGCCTCTGAGATAGTGAAGGGAAACAATGCAGCAGACCGAGCAGCTAAGATCACAGCAGGGTATGGACCCAAGAGCCAGATGATGCAGGGAACAGAAGAGCCAGAGAGAGGAAGATTAGACTCAGACCACATCAGAAGATTGCAGGAACAGGCAGCACCGACAGAGAAACAGGCTTGGATGGAGAAGGGAGCGAGAAGAGATGAGGAAGGGATATGGAGAAACCATGAAGGGAAAGTAGTAGCCCCCGCAGGTCTGTTGAACATGTTGTGTCAGGAAGCACATAGCAGAGGACATGGTGCAAGTGGTAGGATGGTGACATTGCTTTCTCAGAAGTGGTGGCATCCATTCATGAGGGATATAGCTAAATACTATGTCCAGACTTGTGAGATATGTTGCCAACACAACCCCAAAGTTGCACTCAGAGCTGGGTTGGGGAGCTTCCCCTCCCCAACAGCGCCTTGGAAGGAGGTAGTAATAGATTTTACAGACATGGGAACTGAGAATCGCGTTGAAGGGAAAATATATTTGTTGGTATGTGTTGATCCATTCTCGCGGTGGGTAGAAGCTATCCCCACAAAGTCAGAGAGGGCTGTGGAGGTGGTGAAATGGTTGACAAGGGAACTCATACCCCGATTTGGCATTCCGGAAATAATAAGATCAGACAACGGCTCACATTTCTCTAACGCAGAACTACAAGAAATAGAGACGACATTTAGCATCACCCACAAGTTTGGAGCGGTATATCATCCAGCGTCTCAGGGACTGGTGGAAAGAGCAAATAGGACCATAAAAGAGGGGCTAGGGAAAGTATGCGCAGACACTAAGTTGAACTGGGTTGAGGCTCTCCCCATAGTACTGTATGGAATTAGGTCAAGTCCAAACTCTAAGTTAGGGATAAGTCCCCATGAAGTACTTACGGGTAGGAAAATGCCATGTCCACTGACCTCTACCTTGCCGACCACTGTGAGTCAGTTGCAATACCAGCATATGGAGATATCCGATTACATGAGGCGGTTGAACAATGCTGTTATGAGTATCTCTCAACAGGTGACGGAGATCCTGTCCGAAGAGCAAGAGGGGGAGGGTGCTTCGGTTGAAGTAGATGACTGGGTACTGAAGAAGGTATACCGATTCAACTGGACGGCTCCCCGCTGGGAAGGACCGTATAAGGTTGCGGAAGTAACCTCACACTGTGTGAAGGTGTGGTTGAAAGAAGATAAGATAAGTAATTGGATACACAAGACCCACTGCTGTCGAGGTCTGGCCCCTAAAGACAGAACATTGGCCCAAGTTAGGAGTGACTTAAAAGAGCTGGACGAAATCCTGGCAGCAGGAGCCTCAGAGAAAAAGGAGGAAGTTCGTGAAGTTCGTGAAGTTTGTGAAGACGAGGAGGAACCGAGGTATAACCTGAGGAGTCAGAAGCCCATAGCGAAATAAGAATAAAACCTAAATAAACTCTAAAAATTTACGAATATCTAAAAAATAGATGAAAATGTGGTAAGGAAGGAAAATCAGTGGCTAGTAGGGGCAATAATTAATAACTATATCTTTGATACTGGGGTATCGCGATAATGAAAACTGTTTTAGGGTGTAACACGAGGGCCACTCTCCTGGTACTCTTGATCATAGGTCTCTTGGTAGGACTTCCCTTCATATGGTGGGAACTCTATTCGAGAAAATTAGACCAACCCAGGAATGAAACCACAACCTTCGCTCCACTAGTGGAGAAGGAGCCCTATCTACACCGGACTAAAAGAGCCAATCAGGGGGCTTTAGTCCCTACCATTGCAGTTAAGAATGAATCCGGAACTCAAATATTTGAAGTAGATTTATGTGAGATAATTTCGTGTGGAGAGCACCACCAGGCTTGGAGAGGGTACGATGTATATATGTGCATACCCGGGGAGACGAGATGGGAAACATGGTGCCAATCATGGCAGGTGGTGGGGTGGAACTCGGGGTTTAATGGGTATAAGACGGATTTGGGGAAGGTCTTGCCTAAAGCCACGCCAGGGGTTAGAATACAGGATAAGATAACGATGGTTCGGGATCAATCTGGAAGGGGGAAGACAGGGGTGAATCCACTTCTATTCTCTGTAACTGACTTAAGAGTTTCCCCATTCCCCGATAGACCAGGTGTTCCCACTAATGGAGATCAATGGACCATGGCCATAGGGGTGGATGTGTCAGGGCGGGACCCACTGGGGTTACTAAACTTTAAGATACTCCCAAAGTTGAAGTCAAAGACCACCAGCAAGTCCAGCATAGCCGGTCCTGAGGTTACTAGGATGAAGAGAATACATGTGAAATTAGCGATAGAGACTGGTTTCGAGCAGACAAATTATTGGATGGACTGGGTAACTACGGCAGCGGAAGGGGTTAAATCTCTAGATTGTGTGGTATGTGCAAATGCTAGACCTAGTACCTGGACTGTCCCCTCCACCCTGAGTCAGGTAGAGAATCTTGACTGTTTAATAGAGGCCCATAAGCAGGAGAACCCAACCCAGCAGTGTAAAAAGTGGGACAAAATATACCCAGGATCCCAGAGGGATGCGGTCCCACCTGTCTTCACCCCCATGAAAAATAAGTACACCTGTTTTATGAGGGAAAATGAGATTGGTGCCCTGGTAGGTGAGATTGAGAGAGATTGGTGCGGTACCACATTTAACGTCACCAGTTGGGAAAATGTGACAAAATTGCAGTATGCCAGGGCAGATATCTATTGGTTCTGTGGAGGGAGACGACTAATGAATGTATTGCCCTCTAATTGGCAGGGCACGTGCGCCTCTGTCTCATTGATAGTTCCCATTAGTGTAATTCAGATGAACGTCCAGCAGTTAGAAACCCGGGAGAGAAGGGTTGGTCCGTGGGAAAGAAAGAGGAGAACTGTAGACTTAGATAAGGGGTCCCCCATATATTTCGATGCGATAGGAGTGCCCAGAGGGGTCCCTAACGAATATAAGCTGGCCGACCAAATAGCTGATGGATTTGCATCCATTCTCCCGTGGATCATAGTAAATAAAAATGTGGACCGCCTGAATTATGTACATTTTAATATTCAACGCCTGACCAACCAGACTAGAGATGCCCTAGATGGAGTGCATGGACAGTTGTCTGCCACCTCCTTAATGTCTTACCAGAACAGGATGGCGCTCGATATGTTGTTAGCAGAGAAGGGAGGAGTCTGCTCTATGTTTGGCCAAACTTGTTGCACTTTTATTCCAAATAACACAGCCCCAGATGGATCTTTTACCAGGGCCTTAGAAGGTCTGAGAGCAATGTCCCACGAGTTGGCAGAACACTCAGGCATAGTAAGCCCCCTTAACGATCGGTTAAATAGTATGTTCGGCAGGTGGAAGAGCGTGATTATATCTGCAATTCTCTCCATAGTCATAGCGACAGTAGTGATGTCATTATGTGGATGCTGTTGCATCCCCTGTATTAGACAGTTATGCCTGAAGTGTATCACCACTGCCGTGGACTCTAAATTGACCCCGCCATATCAGATGACCTTGTTAGAAGAGCAGGTACAGTTGTTGGAGGAGAATGAGGAAAATGGTATGGTAAGATTCGACATCGATGGATCCGAAGAAGAGACTGAGTTAGAATCCCCCTTCCTGTATGAGTAACTTTGCTAATGGTTGACCATATCCCATATAGCATACGCACACACGTAGACGGCGTGAGATTGTAGGCCTAGGATGATTCTTTACTGTTCTGCTTGTGCCATATTATGCTTATGTGCTTAGATGATGCCCGAAGGGGTAGAGGGGGTTAGCTTAGCTTCATTGTAATGTGTTTAAACATAGTCATGTACTGACTTAGCCATGCTTGTAGTATGATATATGTATATGTTAGAGATTTCCACCCTGTGAGATAAGTAACACACACATAGTTATGAACTGATTTAGCCACTTCTGTAGTATGATATATGTGTATGTTAAAGATTTCAACACTGTTAAATAAATAACCCACACATAGTTAGGAATTAATATAACCTGTGTAGGTAGCTGATTCATACTGTTTAGTTTACATAATGAATTATGTAAAAAGGGGGATTGAAAATATGAATCATGATATTCGTTATATAAATGTACATTCTTGTCTATGCAACCAGTTTTGGTCGCTCAGGGTCAGAATAATAAGAATGCTATCATGGAGTCAGAGAGGTCCCTGAGTGTTTAGACTAGATACACGCCGAGCACCGCCACAACACCCACATATGTTATTATTATGTTGGACCAGCTGCAGAAGACCGGCCTTGGACGCCCAGTCTTGTGAGATGGGGAGGATATGTGTCTTTCCTCCCCGTTGACAGGTTAGAGCCAATTAGATGCTAGGATGATGTGATGAAACCTGTGACGAGAATCTATGTGTAAAACCACCGGGCTTCCGGTTGAGGGGGAGTTCTGTTTTGATCTCAACCTGCGTGTTGACGAAACGAATCCCTGCTCTTGCAATTGCAGCGCAAGTACTTTGATTGTGACCAGAGAAATAAACCTACCAAATGAGAGAAGTTGTTCGGCTGAATTCTTCCGGAGTTTCTACCAGGCATACAATATAGAATATGCTAACACACACAAACATGAACTTTTTAATATCACAATCTGTATTTATCAGTTCAAAGAAACGGCTGTACAGAGCAAAGGATTCCTCGTTGGTTCTGATAATTTTACACACGGTTCATTCATTCACCCTCGAAACGCGTTGGTAGCTTGTGTCCCCCGGTATGTTACAGTGATTGCATAGTGGAGGGATGGGACTGGAAAGACATGCACAGCAGTACCATAATAAGAGATTATGTCATTCATGCAACCTCTTTGTCCTGTGTGTGTGTGTGTGTGTGTGTGTGTGTGTGTATGTGTGTATGTGTGTGTAGGTTTTTTCAACCCGGTTCATGAACAATCTCACTCCATAACATACTCCAAAAAAGTGAAACGTAATAAAGACAAGGGGTAGTTTTCCCAGTGTCCCCCGTCGATAAACTTATTCTCCTGTTTGTTTTGTTCTTTTTACAGAAAATACTTATGATCCCATACATTTGTACATCATCAGGCTGCTGTAGCAGGCATACAGAGAGAGAGACGGGCTGAGGGCAGATACACAGTGGTGCTCTGGTGTCCTGGGAGGAGAGAAACCATGGCAGCAAAGATTCACTATTGAATTGATTTTAACATCACCTGGAATAACGTTTAGAAAGGTTTGTTCGCATCAGCAGGGGTGAGAGCGTGTGTATGCGTGTGTGTGTGTGAGAGAGAGGTGGAGTGTTCTCTGCAGAAAAGTGTGTCCAAGTGAAAGATGACGTCAGTAATGACCATATCTGCTGTTGCTTGAATCTAAGGTTGCGGAGGATTATTATGTAACACGGGTGCTTTTTATATGCTGTAAAAGCCTCCTAATAAAAAATCCATGTGTCTACACAATCAAACTCCCATTGGCTGTTGGTGAATCGACACCACAACAACACAGAAGTGTTAAAAAATAATAATTATACTTGCAGTAGTATGAGCCATATTCAAAAGTATTCTGTATATTATGTATTCCAGGCAGTGTGGGCCGAATGACGAGCGTGATGGGAGCCGGATGCATCATGTAAACAGAAGATGGGCTACTTCAAACTATCATCCACTCGTGCTGATTCTTACAGCTGTTCTTTACAAAACACAACGCATTAATTCACTGAAATCGTTCGGCCTATAAAAGATCCCCCCCCCAAAAAAACATCTCAATTTCCATGGAGCTCAAGATTTTCGGCTTTTATCGCCATGTTTTGTCTGACCAACTGTCCATAAAGATATGCAGGTCATATGTTGTATAGATATATTTCCACACGTGGTAGGGTCGAAACCAAAAGAGAAAAATTAAATAATATTGACAAAATTTACTCTGAACAATGAATCGATAAAAATTGTTGCTTGATGAATGTCCTGTCGGTAAGTTGGCCGATGGTTTTTCACGAAACTGATCCTGAAACGGCTGCAAATAAAACGTTTGTCTACCCAACGAGATAGTTCGTTCACTGCCACGTCCCTCCGCAGGATCCCAAACACCACTGACCAGCAAGTCTGCAGCCGGCCGGCGTCCCACAGTGCAAAGAAAAGGTTGCATAAAGTTTCAGTGCATTGCTACCATGGGCATCATCAGCAACAATACTCATTCTTGAACAGACACTTCCTCCTCAATGACTGCATACTGCGGTGTGGTTTTGGTGCACAAGACAAAGCCTGAAATGGCGTTGATGTTAGTGGCTGAATGACCTTCTGCTGAAGTGCAAGTCAAGGTCGCAACCGTCTGTCGGACCGCTGCCGACTACCTGAATGCTCCTACTTCGTACGTTTTCATTATCAGCCGTTTTCAGAGAGGGGGGAGCGGAACTCAACGTTTAACAAAATTATTTCCAAGTGAGAAAAGAACAAACGGCAACTATAAACACGTGAATGATAAACCAAAAGGTATTTTATTCGTCATTTTCATCTCGGGCCGACAGACTTTGAGGTGTGAACAGAACAGACAGGCAGGGTACCATCCAAGCCGCTGCTGAGTAGAACGGGTTCAAAAGGAGAGCTTTGTAACGCTCTCTGTGGACCCTGCGTGCTTTTCGTCCCGTGTGCAGCAACAAAGTGTTCATTATGCCGTCAGACACGCAGCCCGACAGCGGAGCTCTGTGCCGTCGCTCAGGGTTCACCTCTTCTGGCTCCGACTTCGTTGAGTCCGACATGCATGTAAAATGATTGCATTGATCTGGCATTCACACCGAAGTTAGATGCATAAAGTGTGCTGAAATCAAAACAGGAGGAAAGAAAGTTACAGTTCTCGTGACATGTTGTTTTTTATGATAAAGCACAAACCAGATAACACATCTTTTTAAGTTTAAAGTCCAGCTGAAGTCACAATGAAAAACACACACAAACAATTATGAGTTTATTTTTTAATTCCTTGTCGATAGTTTTTATATTATCTAAAGAAAGGGGGGGGGGGGGGGGGGGGGGGGAAGACCGACTAGTTGGTATTTAAGAATAAGGACCCCACCCTGATCTGGACTGCCTCATCAGTCCCAGAAGGCCCAGGAAGTCAGACAACCATCAGTCTTCTTCCTTGAAGTTTTCTCTTGAAGTTTGAAAACACTTACGGTAGAAGCATGAACCTCACATTTATGTCCCTCGTCAAAGTCGATTTTTGAGTGTGGAATGGGCTCTTGAGGGTGGCGAGGGGGGGCCAGCATAAAAGAGATAAATACTTTATCCCAAGACATTTCAATGAGGGTTTTTCCAGTTTTACAAGAGGGAAGACTTCATGGAGGAAGACGGAAAGCTAAATTTAATGCAAATATAGCGGGCACCATCAGGAAACCAAACATATGACATATACATTTCTCCATTTTGGCTTCTGATTTTTCACATTTCTTTCTCAAAGAAGAACATGTGACTTCCAGAGAGATGCGTATGCTGTGCTGCAGCAGTGATTTCAGCTGGACTTTAACTGAAAGAATACAAACAAAGGTTTCCATACAGTAGCAGTGATATCGAAACAGCATTTGTATTTGAAAGGATAAAAACAATGCTGTCCAACCAGGATGCTCTCACCAGTAACTTTAGTTTACCCATCAGCCACCGCGGCTGGTGCTTCACAAAAAACTCCCCAGCTGCGTTCGACTTTGACCATTCTTCTTCCATCTATTGGTTGTTGTCCTTGCCTCCCTGTCGTTTATGGCTTTGTGGTGAGTTGACAGGAAATGCAAACCGATTGATTGGTGGATGCCGAGTCAAGCAGGCTGCAAAAACGAGCTTCTATCGACCAGATATTTCTCTCCAAGCAGAACATGCAATCTCACAACTTCTAGACTTTTCTAAATATTTGGTCTGACTGATATCCTGGCTCTCAATGCCGTGTCAGTTCATTCATTCATTCCCGTCTACACTGATGGGATGTTGAACCTGGACAGTTGGATGACCTTTTACACTCTTTATAACTTTTAACATTTGAAACCTGCTGTTATATTCTTCTTTCTTTGTGTGTGTGTGTGTGTGTGTGTGTGTGTGTGTGTGTGTGTGTGTGTGTGTGTGTGTGTGCGTGCGTGCGTGTGCGTGTCTGGAAGACTAAGGTGGCGTCAGAGGGGTCAAACGTATCAACGTGCAATGCACACGGTAAGAACACACGAACATAAAGAACCTGAGAGCTATGGAGACCCTGGGAGCAGAGAGCAGCAACACACACACACACACACACACTCACACGCACACGCACACGTGCACTATCACTAGCACGCAGAAAAAAAGACATTTTGAATTCTGTAAAAAAAAAAGACAAGAGGATGCAGCCAATTGTGTGAATAAATCAAAGAAAAAGATCCAAGGAGTAGTTTGATGTTATAAGAGAATAAAAGAGTAGATGAGGCCTGTGTTCATTCATTAAAAACATGCCAGCCAAAGAGTTTGTGCTTATGACCTAAGCCGAACGTGAAATGAATGGAGAGCTGATCCTGATGCACCAATTTCCTTTAAGGCATTGAAACCTAAATCTCCAGCTTCCCAAAATATTAATTTTGTGTGTTTAAAAAAAAAAGCACAAATGAAAAAGTAAAATAAAACAACATTTTAATGAATGAGGCCACTGGGAGCCAGAGTCTACCATTTCCTTAGTTTCATCTCTATCTGATCCAAGAACTGTACATGTGTTTAAAAAAAATAAAAAAGACTCTTTAGAGACAAAGTTTCCGCAGTGACCGTACTGGGTCACGTGGGCTGACTTTACGTTAAACCCCTCGTGACTCATCTGTCATGCAGAAAGCTTCACGGGAAAATCTTTGATCCAAAATGAATGCTTTATAAATGGAGGGAAGCCGCTCTTTCGGGCACATCTGTCAACATTTCAAGCTACTTCCCAGGGCGACCGTTCTTAAGGATTTTAAGCCTTTGGATGTTTTTTTTATGACAAACAGTTCTGCTTTCCCCTCGATGGTTCTGAAGTTCATCTACTCTTCTCTTGTCTTAAATCATCATCTTTGCACTAGAGTCCGGCACGTCACTGAAGCTGTTTGTCAGTGTTGACTCGTCCACGATGAACATGGTTCCAGTTCTGTTTGGTATCAAAGTAAAAAATAAATAAAAATCAAAGAGTCACATACACGTTCTTTCCCTTTTCTCTCTCCTACAGCCAGACCTCCAAGGCAGATCGGCCGAAGTGGAGGACAGAAAAAGAAAATAACTTTCTCTAAGTTTGTGTGTCTGTAAAACATTTTGGCATAATTTTCATTCTCTTTCAGAGGAGTAATAAGACATAGTGTAGGATGTCTCGACTTACAGACAGACAGATAGATACAGTAGATAGGACAGACGGACGAGAAATACATACGAGTACAGCTCATCTCATAGAAAAAATAAATAAAATGGAACAGAATGAGCTACGTCGTGTCGCACGACCGGCAGTCAGAAACAGCCTTTGAGTTAACGTGACGCGCATCCCGCCACTCTCTAGTGCGTTAATGCCGCATAGGGGCGCAAAACTCTCTCTTGCAGTTCTCCAAAACAGCCACCAGAGGGGGCGTGGGCGGAGTATCAGTGACTCTGTGTGTTCTCACAGAGACACAGAAGAAGAAAAAGAGAGCGAGAAAGAGAGAGAAAGATGTCTCCTGCCCCGAATCCGTCCTGTCCGTCCTATGAGTAAAGCCTGGGTCAGTCCCTCTGTCCTGCGTGTCACTTTCCATCCAAAGATGACCGCTTTGTTGACAGTGTTGGAGGCGGGAGGGGTGGGGCGTTCACTAGAAGTCTACAGCCCCGCCTCCTATCCGGAGTTTGTACGATCCCGACCGATTCCGTCACCCGGCTCACTTTTTCTTACCGGACTTCTCAGAGCGCTTTGCATCCGACTTCCCTCCCCGGTCCGACCTCTCCGACCGTTCGCCCTTTTCCTTTTCCTTTTCCTTCTCCTTCTCCTTCTCCTTCTCCGCCGGCTCGATCCGCTCTCCGCGGTCCGAGCGCTCACCGCCCCGCTCCGACCTGTTGTCCGCCTTGCTGCCGTCGCGCCGCGTGCCCTCGTCGGTGGATGAGGTAGTTGGTTGGGGCTGACCCCATTTGGCGATGTCCTCGTGCTCCGTGATGCTGGCGGTGATGTTGGTCACCCACACCTTCAGGTCGTCCTGCGAAAGAAGATCACGGATGTCAACTTAATGGTCCTTTACCGTTTCAGTGATTCATTTCACAGGTGTGATCAAATAAAGCCACTGCTATTTTGAGATGTAATTACAACGAAACGAGAATGTCTCACCTCATCTTTCGCGTGAAACAAGAACTCACTGCCATCCTTCGTTCTGTAATAAGGAGAGAAATTAAACTTGTGTGGTGAGATACTGAACCTCGAGTTGCTCCCCAGACGCTTCACAGCAGCCCACTGTACCTAAAGTGCTCTGGATGGGTTCTAAGTGTGTAGCTTTTTGGGATAGAATGAACCCTTCATTTCTACATATGGATCGTTGTGTTGGACAAAGAATGGACAAACTAAACAGTGGCGTGTCGGAGAACTAACACCGTCGCTCCTAAAGTATTCTTGTTACGGTGAGGAAGGCCTGAGCAAGGGCGAACTTGGCCAATGCCATCGTCATCCGAGGACTGGAACCGCTGGGCACATTAGTGTTTTAACTTGGAGCAGCAGCAGCCATATCAATTGAACCAGATTAACCGACATGCAAATGTCTTGGTTTGGTCCCGTATCATGTTTGCTGGACCAGAAATGTGAAGCATCATCAACACCCGTCCCTTAAAACCACTCCAAGCGTGTTGCTTGATGGAATGTGCTCAGACAAACCGAGACCCAGAGATTTAGCATTGCTGCTAGTAACTAAAGTGTATTAGAGTATACAAAACTGACTTAAAATAATTTTCTGTCTGAAAACGTTTGTATGCCCTGTCCCTGTGTAGTGCTCCAGAAGCTGGCTCGATCGCTAACTGGAACACAACGGTAGATGAAACGATAGCTCCTCCATAGTCGTCTCTACTTGGTGTCTCCCTTTCAAAGGTCAACTCAAAGGTCTACAAAGTTAAACTAAACCCACGTGGATTTGTTGTGCTGATTAAACCAACTGATCCCATTGATTTCATGTTCCATTGATTGGGTGACTGTGGCTCAGTGGTTAGCAGGTCCAACTTTCAATCAGAGGATTGGTGGTTCAATACCTGGCACCACTAGTCCATGTTGATGTGTCCTTGAGCAAGACACTTATCCCTATTTGCTCTTCGTTGCTGTGTCTACTGTCTAGCATGTAATTCACTTTGGATAGAAGCGTCTGCTAAATGAAATGTAATGTTGAATCTGTCGAACCTGATTACTAAGAATTGTTTATTTAACCCACTTCCGCAATAAAGAAAATCACAGGAAACGCGACTATGACAACACCCTCTCACTTGAGCGTGAAGACGTTCTTCTTCTTCTTGTAGCCGTTGGTGACGTCGCAGTGGCAGTGGGAGAGGTTGAGCAGCGGCTCGCTGTTGTAGGGCGTGGCGGTGTTCTTGGCGTCCTTGTAGAAGCCCATCTCCCCTTTGTTGAGCACGCAGTACAGGTTGACCCATGACCTGCTGTGGTGTGGGAAGGCGGGAGGGGTGAGGGGGGGGAGGGGCGGGGGAAGTAGTGGAGGTGGAGCGGGGGGGGGAGTATGGGAAAGGTGGTGGTTGGGGAGGGGGAGACAGGAGGAGTCAGGAAGAGATGCAGAGTCGCTCTCGCTAAGCTAACACCTCACTCACCTGACCAGAGCAGACAGGTAGGTGGGCGGGATGGACCGGCGCCAAGAAGGGAGGAGGAAACACACTGCTGAACAAACACAGACGGACGGACAGACAGACGGACGGAGGATGGAGGGATGGGGAGGGAGGCTACGTTCAGTGTGCGCGGGGCTCATATATGACTTACCTTGGAGGAGACGAGAGGAGCAGCCAGTAGCACCGAGGAAGAGAGGAGAAAAAGAGGGGAGAGTTTGGTTAAATGGCATTTTGGCAGCAAACGCATCTTAAAGCTCCCGAGTCATGCGCCATTTTGCCTCTTTGAGTGTGTTTACATGCACACGGCATTCCCATTAATAAGCTTATGCCCAATTGTAGGTATTATTCAGAGCAAGCTGTCTGCACGCCGCTTCACGTTCCGATTTCAAACACCTCTTTGTGACGATAGCAAGAGAACTTGAGAAGGCCGACGGTGCATGTGATCCTGTGTCTACGTTACTTTTGGGAGCACCAGTTTCATTCAGGTTATTCATTGTTGTATGCACAGCCATTGGAGAAGTAGTGACAATATAAGATCTCAGGGTCCCTCCAATAATGATTATAAATAGAAACCCCCCCAAAAAGAGCAAACCAGTCAAGTTGCAGTTTAAATCCACGTCTGTCCAAAATGTTAGGAGCTTTTTTTTCACAGTGACCTTTGACCACCGACTGAATCCAGGTGGACGTCTGTTTGAAGAAATTCCCTCAAGTCGAGCCGAGCTATCGCATTTAACAATGGGACGAACAATGAGGTCACAGTGACCTTTGACCTCATCAGTTAATTTATGAGTGCAAGTGGACGTTTGTGCCCAATCTGAAGACCTTCCCTGCAGGCGTTGCTGAGATATTGCACTCACAAGAATGGGACGGACGGATCTGTGGACAACCCGAAAAAAAACGATGCCACCCAACCACGGAAAATAAACTGAATGTAAACAGAAATCTAATGAATGTACAGATATGTAAAAAGGTAGTAAATCCATCTATCATGGTAAAGCTTAAGATCAAAGAAATTATAAAATAATTCATAATTTTCTATTTACTTTCACATTTGAATAAAGATAAAAAATGCTGTTCTTGAAAATAGTAGCTTGACTTCACCATTTAGCTTTATTTCAAGCTTTCATCTTATGATGGAATGCTCTGAAAATCAAGCGGACTGAGAGTAAACATTTGTTTTTGTTAACCATTACTTTCCAGGTTTTCCACAAGGACGACGACCCTTCCCACCTGATGTCTGTCATGACTGGTTTGACAGGTTGTCAATAAAAAGTTTTCTTCGATGGCGCTGTGAACAAAGACCGGCTGCAACAAAAGTACATTTACTCAATTACCGCAGTCAAGTAAAACTTTGACGTACTTGTACTTTACTTGCGTATTTAACTTCTCTTTTACTGAACTACGTCTCAGAGGCAAATATCGTACTATTTTATTTATTTGATAATCTAGTAATCTAGTAATGCTTTGCGGACTGAGATTAATAATACACATATAAATCAACAAATAATATCGACTATACAGTTAATGCATCAATCATGTTATAACCAGTAAGATAAAATCATATGATTCTGAAATATCAATGCAGGAAAACCTCGGTAACACGTCTCAGCTTTTCAAAAGAAAAACGTAATTAACTGAGCAATGAACACGAAACTAGTAACTGACGGATCTGTATGCCACGATATGCGGTCAGTTCATCACTACAAAGAGCACACACTGTTCACATGCACCGCATCCTCCACTCATCCTGAATAATACCAGCATATCAAAGTGCACATAAACATAGTCAGTGCCTCGTCATGTAGCTATGTAACAGAGGCAGGTTGAACCTCAACCCTTCCTCTCAGACTAACTGTATCCTCTCTTTCTCCGCATTGATTGGAGGAAAATGGTCCCGACCCCCCACAGATCTCCTCCTCCAATCAAAGTTGAACACAAAGCAAAAAGGGAGCATACAATAAGCCCAGACGAGGAGCCGTTTGGAGATTCACACTTGTCCCGATAGAAGCCATTCAGGAATATGCTTTACCTTGCCATGTACATTACAGGGCATGTACATACACGAGACATTCATCCCCTGCCTTGAGTGGGCACGTGAGTGGGACTTATCCACAGCTGGAAGGGGGATGAGCGTTTAGCTGTGCGTGGTCAGCCCAGCCGCTAGAGGGCCGTGCAGAGACAGACGTTGCCGTTGGTGTCTCTCTGGAGGAAGCAGGGCGGTCATCTATGGAGGCCAGGTAGTGTGTGTGTGTGTGTGTGTGTGTGTGTGTGTGTGTGTGGGCTAAGCGACCGGGCACAAGGCAGTGTATGCCATCGCAGCTCCGTCAACCTCCACTCCCACGGCATTCACCGGCCAGCCATCTCTGTGCTCTATCTGTGGGCTCGTCGTTAAGCGTCATGCAAGATGTTTTCACATGCGATGAGATTTCTGCTGAATGCCGTTTTAATTCATGTAACTGTTGTCTTCATGTTCTGATCCTGGTGATCAGAGATGACATACATTAAATATTCAGAAGCTCATGGCACATTAACATGAATTTTGTCCCTGCTGTTTATTTATATCTGCTGGTTTTAGTCTTCATTTGTTTGTTTTTTGGTAATTCATTAAATTAAATAATGTATTCTTATTTTTTGATTGTGAATATCCATAGGTAGAAAACATTCAACTGCCTTTTTATGTCTGTGAAGGAAACATGAACACATTCTAAGAAAAAATACTAGTGGGTTGTAATTGATTCATAACTTGATTCATAATTGATAGGATTGTGGTGATTGTTAATCATCAATGACAGCCACTGCAGTTTCTATATTCATACAGCTCTTACTATGTTTTGGAGAAAAAAAACTACACTTTATTTTTTTTATCAGGTTAGAGATTGAAGACCAAACAAATAGTGATTAATTTCTACTTCTAAATCTTTTCCATTGTATCACATGACTTGAATATCAATAAAGGGGACAGTAAGATGTGCCACAAAAATCCTTTGGAAGCAGATACAACTGACCACTTTGCAGAATGTAGAAGTTTTTCTAATACAATATCTAGTAAACAAAATGGGTTAAAGCAACGTCATGAACGTAAACATGAGTAAACCTCAATGTATGCATGCTTCTAAAGACACACAGTATGTATGCTTAGCTGAGTGAGTGTTGCCTGTATCGCGTTGTTGACCCTCACGGTGGGACCAACCAATGCGACCTTGTGTGTCATCGGCGCCGGTGGCAGTCATGCATCTGGTCAACGTGTCAGACGCAGTGCGGCGTCAGCCGAGTTTTAGCCTGTTAGCTTAGCATGCTTGAGTCATGCACCTGTCGCCATTGCCTAATCATTAAATGGAGGAGGCAGTGATGTCATGAGAAACAGACAACGTAGATAGATACGACGTCCGCTGCAGTCCACACCAGTTTCATATATTATTTTATATATTAGATAACTGGAATGTAAAAACCTGTTGGTATAATTTTATGTGAACTTGCTTGACAATATGTGAATTGCTCTTTTCAGGTAAATCATTATGAATTGATCAGAAACCCTTAAGCCTGATAATCATGACACCAGTGTCCATCCTCCCTGTCTACGACTTCTATCATCTGCTAGTCCAGATGTCGCGCTCATGATGATTATGACCCTGAACACCCACCTATTGGTGCTCTTCTTCAGGGTCTCGATGTCCAGCTTGCGGAAAAGGAAGCCCTCGTGGTGTGCGGTGTGTGCTGGCGGCTGGGGCACCGCCGGGCTGCTCTGGGCCGGAGCGGACCTGGACCGCCGCGTAGTCTCTCCCGCCTCTTTGGGTCGCGGCCGGCGCCGCGGTTTGGGCCTGTCCCGCGCTCGGGGTCGTTCGAGGCGGGAAGGCTTCTCTGGTACCCCGTTGGGCAGGCGGGGCACCTCGCCACGGGCCTGGAGGTGGGGGGAGGGCAGATTGAGTAAGGAAGTTGGTTCATGTTTTTGAAAGGAAGTAATTCACTCTTTGATGGCCTTTCGTATTGGTTTCACATTTACATCGTCCAAAGCATATGTTCCTGTTGACAGGTTATCAAGGACCAAAAACATCCTTGCCATTGAGAAAAGCCTTTCGTGGTGTTCTTTGTTCTTCCCTCAAAAAAGAAATATACTCTGGTTCTGATTTAACTGATGCTATCGTAGCATCTAAGCTAACCCTCTTTAGGAGCCACTGTTTGTCGTCTCACACACACCTAAACTGCCTTAAGCCGCCAGCAGCTCTGAACACAACGCTGATGGTGGGACAGTAGGTTTTTTTTATTTTCCCGTGTTATAAAAACCAACCCAGATGAGCTATAACATGCAACAAAAATAAACACTGTGAGTTGTATGTGGATGAAATGCACAGCACATAAATCTACAGACCTGTGCTGCTTCCCTTTCTTGCAGCTGCTCTACAATTTCTGCCATGGTGGATCTCTTTTCTCTGTAGAAAAAAAGAAGCAAATTAGAGAATCACATTGAGTGTTGTAGATAAAAACATTAATAATGTTTTTTGTTTTTGTCTTTCCTGCAAAATGATCCAACTGCAATGCTCTACACTCATGATAAAAAATGGAAAAGTGGAAATAAACACTAAATTCTAACACTCATTTTAAACATCTCTTTAACGAAACATCCGTTCATGTGCTGTATGACCTGCTCCTGGTGTCACTTAAAATGAGACATTCCCTCCGTGTGCTGCATAACACGCTAGACAACATAACCAGGAAGACACCTCAGTTCACGCAAAGCCTCACCCTCCTCCTGAGCGTCTGTCTGAGTGCTCTTTCCCGGTTTCATGCTCACTGGATTCCTGTCTCTCCAGCCGGTGTCGGTCCCTCTCCCTCCGCCGGCCCTCGTGGCCCCCGTGGCCCTCGTGCTCGCTGGACGTTTGCCTCTCCAGCGTCCGCCTATCCCGCCTCTCGGCCTGTTCCCTCCACAGCTCCTGAGGCAGCTCGTCCCTGCGTGCCTGGATCAGCTGCTCACTGGACAGCTGGCGCTCTATCCTGTGGTCCCTGTGGTTGCCGTGGGTCTGGACCTGGGGTTCGGCCTGGCCCAGCGGGTCGGTCCTGGACCCCCGCGGCCCTCTGGTGGGCTCGCTGTGCAGGCGCTCCCTGCTCGGCTCCTGGAGCACCACCTCGGCCATCACAGCCACCTCCGGTCTCTCCGTCCCTATCTCTCCCATCATCATGTCTCTCTCTTTCTCCCTCTCCTTCTCCCTCGCTTTCTCCAGCCGGCTGGCCACGATCAGCGGCGTCACCGCGTCGTCCATGTGTTTGATTTTGGCTTGCCGCAGATACAGGGACGATTTGGAATCCAGCGTCCTCGCCGCCTGAGCTGGATGGAGGTGACTCATCGCCTTGGTCGCTTGGTCTCTCGCCGTGCCGGCGATTTCTCGCGCCTGGTTGGCCGAAACCAGCATGGCCGCTGTGGCCACTGAGGCGATCGAGGAGGGAGCGGGCTGGCCCAGCCCTGCGGCCACGCCCACGACGGCGGCGTGCCGCGCCTCCAGCGTGTGGCGGTAGCTGGAGCCGTTCATCACAGGGGTGTAGTTGGCGACTGTCGACCCCAGCCGACGAGACACGGGCGAGGGAGAGGGCGTGGCGGGCGAGGGCGAGGGGGGAGAGTTGGCTTCGTTCTGCTCATAGATGGTCTGTCTCATGACGGGGGAGATCGGGAGACGGGGCAGGGTGGACGCACTGGGTAAGGCATCTTGGGGGTCCAGGAAGACTTTACGACCCAGCAGAGGGGTCGGCGGGAGTTTGCTTTGCTCGGCTTTCAACTTTTCTACCTGCGGAAGTAAAATGGAACAAACTTTAAAATTGAACTTTGAGGGTTTTTACTTGAGTGAATGATAATGAATATTTTCTAGTAACATGTCTTCCACATTAGAAAAGCTTTTAGCCAACAATTATAATATTCTGGAACTTAAAATTTAGCCTTTTCAGTTGAGAACTCTCTCATTCTGGCCAGACTGTTAATGTATTCACACAATAATGATGGTGATGATGATGATGATGATGATATTACCGTGGTGAGTCGCCGCAGTGAGCTGAATCGCTCCTCCCAGGTGGCGGCGGCTTTGCGGAAGGCTTCGTGGCGACGAATCAGCTGCTCCACCTCGTCTACACTCGCGCCCAGCTCGTTGCTGCTGATGAGCGGCTCCTGAGCGGTCAGCCACGCCTCCGCCACCACCGCCTCCTGGGCAAACTGGTGAACCTCCAACACTGAGGGGAGGGGAGACAGAGATAATAGCCACAAGCACATGAAGAAACGTGTGTATTTCCACTACATACTAAGTGTATCTCTCTGTGTTTGAACGTCACTGTGACTAAACAATATGCAAGGGTGAGAGATGTGACTAGATTTAAAGTTTATAAAAATGCAGGTCAGCGGTGAGATCTCATGCACCAGACGCTCTGAATGTAACGCGGACCTGCCGATGTGCATTCAACCCACGCTGGACCCGCTCGAATGAGTCAGTGGTCACATTTAGTAGAGACAGCAGTCTGCAGTTAGTTACTTCACCACTCTAAACTTCTGTCCACGGCCTCTCTCTCTCTCTCTCTCTCTCTCCCTCTCTCTCTCTCTTCCTCTCTCTCTGCCTCTGTCTCTCTCTCTCTTCCTCTCTCTCTCCCTCTCTCTCTCTCCCTCCCCCTCTCTCTCTCTCCCTCTCTCTCTGCCTCTGTCTCTCTCTTCCTCTCTCTCTGCCTCTGTCTCTCTCTCTCCCTCTCTCTCTCCCTCTCTCTCTCTCCCCCTCTCTCTCTCTCCCTCTCTCTCTCTCCCTCTCTCTCTTCCTCTCTCTCTGCCTCTGTCTCTCCCTCTCTCTCTCTCTTCCTCTCTCTCTGCCTCTGTCTCTCTCCCTCTCTGTATCTCTTTCACACAAGGAATAATTCATTAATGCATACAATAAACAAACAGATACAAAACAAAGCCAATCCTACTTCTATACTCCACATATAGACTATATCCCAGGAAGAAAAAGGTAAAACACTATATATTTCTAAACCAAGTTGGTGTTGATGCTTGTTTGTTTTAGGAGGTGCAGCACCACTTCCTGCGTCCGTGCTACTGTATTGGTCCTCAAACCTAAATTCTCTGCATTGATTAGTTTAATATTAGAGGATCAATTATGTTTATAGACCTAAATCACTATATTAACACTGGAAAGACACAATTGCCTACGGCTGTGAACTGGACTCGATTTGTTCTGGATCCAAACTTTGGACTTCGGATCCAACTGGACCTGATCCTGGACTTGACTTGGACTCGATTAAGTTGGTCTTGACAACAGTCCTGTGTGTGTGTATGTTTGTGTGTGTGTGTGTGTGTGTGTGTGTGTGTATGTTTGTGTGTGTGTGTGTGTGTGTGTGCTCTCACATTGCTGTAGGAAGTCCCAGTGCTTGTCCCACTTTTCAGACAGCTCATATTGCTTAGCAACCACCTTGTCCAGCCTCTCCTTGATCTGGGAATCAAATCAACGACATCAGAAACATAACTTCACAACGTTCACAATGTGACCGGGTACTATTGCTGTGTAAATGTAGAGCATGGCCTAGTCTTTAGCTTTGTTGAGTACATTATACATATATAACTGTAATGCACTGCTCCAGACTATTACCTGAAGTTCATAATAATGTCTCCTGATCTCACCTCTTCAGCTGCTGGGTTTCGAGCAGCCAGCAGAGTTTTGCCCATCTCAATACAGTCCAGTGTGCTCCGGGTGCGAGCCTCCACTTCGCTCTGCAGACTCTGGTGGTAATTCATCAGCACCTCCACTGAGGACACGTCCCTGCAGGTCCCACAGAGAGCAGAGACTCAACTCATCGCTACACAAAAACACCTGCTTGGTTTGTTAAATAGTGTATCGCTCGGAGAAACATTTAATCAAACATCTAGTCTCTAGTGTGTAGAGATGATGGGCTTATTAGCAGAACTATGTTTTTATTCATGTATAAACACCTGAAACTAAGAATCTCTGTTTTCGTTAGGTCAGAATCGGCCCTTCATATCTACGTAGGTAGCGGGTCACATGTTTCTCCAGCAGCCAGAGAAGACAAACCAATTCCTGACTACTGTCGCTGTAAGATTAAAAACATCTGCTAAAATTGACCAGAAACATTTACTGTGTTTGATAACTGTCTATTTACCGGTAACTTGGCAGTTGTACAGTCCCATTCAACCAAATTTGTATCCAGAGTCGTGACGCAAAGTGATCAACACACAACGAGGTCTAAAAGGTCGAGCCCTCTTTGGTGTAAAACATACAGCTGTTATAACTTTATTCTGTGTCGATACCTGGGCTTCTCTCCTGTCCCGATCTGGCAGATGATCGATTCCATCCACATGATCTGATCTCGGACCATGCCGAAGAACCTCAGCTTGTCCGTCTCGGTGGTGATCTGCACTCGACACTCCTCGCAGGACGTCAGCAGCTCTTTCCACAACTGCATCACTTCGTGCTCGCGGCACGCGATGGCTTCGGCCTTCTCGCCGGCGTACACCGTCCTCAGCTGGCCCGCGCTCTCCTGCAGCTGACGCACCTGGCAGAGTGGGGGGAGCAAAGCCCGAGCGAGGAAGAAACAGAAATAAAAAGAAAAAACTGAAATAAGTGTGTTTTCCAAATGACGCACTAAACACAGCTGCTCCGACAGTCAGGGCCAAATGGTACAGGCTCTGTCACTGGAGTTGACACGGAGCAGCTGTGATTTCATTTTGTAAAAGGAAACACTCTTTTTTTGTTCCCCAGGTGCACGACAGAGACTAGATGAAGCTAAATTAAATGCAGAGTAAGATGGTAGTTTTGCCATGAAGATTCAGACTCTGACTCACAAATAGCTGTATTGTTTACTGCCAATTGATATTCAGTTCTACTCCAAAATCTATTTGAGATTTTGTAGTGTACAGAGAGACATGAAAACAATACTAGTGAATGCTCTGTTACTGATTTTCCGACATGAGTCTGGAGTTGAGTGGACCCTGAAGCAGATCATGTTGCATGCTGTCTGTTAAAGTGTATGCTGCTGTACCTGTGTGACCAGCAGCTGAATGTCCTGCTCGAAGCTGTGCAGGAGTCTCTGCAGGGTGCTGGTGTTGGCGGTGCTGCCCTGCCGAGCCCGAACTTCTGGCAGCCGTCGGTGCTTGTCCTCGATCTGGGCCAACACCTGAAAAAGAAGAACATGAAGTGTTCCATGTATGCAGTGGGTGGTCCACTGAAACTTCTTTTTTTCCCTTTCTAAACCACAGTGAAGGCTTTGGTTACAGTAAGCTAAGGTGAAACGTGTCTTCTTGCACTAGAACATGCAAGAATTTAAGATGTATGAAGACATAAACAGGTCAGTTTAAATTAATCTGATCCTTTAAAAGAAAAATCTGAAAATAATTTCCCTTATTTGTAGGATTATGCATGGTACATGTTGTGTTGCATAGGACAACCCCTCAGAGATCAATAGGGTGGAGTATTTGCACCATATAATATTGCCCTATACGGTAAATAAACCACCATGTCATATCAATGTTTTGTATTGTTGCCCCTTACCTCTCTGCAGTCGGAGAAGAACTTGTGCAGCTGGTGTGAGGCGGCGAGCATCTGCGCCCGGGTCTCCATGAGCTCCAGCAGGTCGGCCCAGGCCTCGTTCACTCCGTCCTTCCACTCGGCGATGGTGGCGGCCTCCGAGTGGCCATAGTCGATGAGCTCGTCCACCATCTGGTTGACGGCCGTCACCCGCTCCTGCCCCACGCTGCCCGTCTCTGTTGCGAACTCCGTGAATTTCTCCTGCAGGACCTTGAGGTGTGTCGGGGGGGAGGAGGTAAGAAGGGAAAGGAAATGTAAGGAGTACGAAGTCAATGTACGGAGTCAATTCTCCATATGCTCCGGGGTGAGTTGATTATCCACAAATACATTAGCTGCTGTAAATGAATAAATACTAACTTAAGTTGGTATAATTAACAGCAGATTTTTGGTTTTCAACTTTGTTGAAACTTTGTTGTTTCTTCAATTTATTATTAATACGCGGGCGCCGTCTGTCGACACACTTACGGTGACATGCTCGTAGTCTTGACCCAGTTCTGGCGAGCTGGCGACCACCTCCCTCTGAGCGATCCACTGCTCCAGCTCGTCCACCTCCCTGTTGAGCTGGTAGAGCCAGTACTGCTGCTCCAGCCGGCTCTTCCTCTCCTCCACCAGGTCCTTCAGAGACACGTACAGACGGTCGATCTGCGACTGACGCTTGCTGATCTGCTCGCTGTGGAAGAAGAGAGGAGATAGTGTGTCAGGGCAAGTATTTATATATATATAAATCAGGGACGCTCAGTGGCCGCTTTTTAAACGTCACACCTTTTTGAATACTCGGTAGGAAACCCTTCACTGCCTCTACCGTCTGCGTGTCCCAGCAAAAATCCAGATTAATCAGACCAGACCGGCTTCGGCGAGCCTGTGCCCGCTGAAGCCTCAGTTTCCTGTTCTTAGATGACAGAAGTTGAACCCACACTCAGCTCTGCACATTGTAACACCTGGTTATTTGGGTTACTTGCAGCGTCCTTAGAGCGTAAACCATACTAGCCAGTCCTTCTATTAAAAGAAGTGTTTTTCGTCAACAAAACTGATGCTCATTGGATGTTTTTGTTTTGCACCATTTTCTGTAAACTTTGGAGGAAGTTTTTGAAATACTCAAACCACTCTTCTGATACAATAATTACGCAGTTAGAGTCACTTGGATCACATCTCTGAAATATTGGTCGCAACAGCAACTCCGGACCATGTCTGCATGCTGTTAGATTGTGTGTGTGTGTGTGTGTGTGTTTGTGTATGTGTTTGTGTGTGTGTGTGTGTGTGTGTGTGTGTGTGTGTGTTTACATGCTCACCAGTCTGGATGGCCCATCTCCAGCAGCTGTCGACACTGCTGGGACAGCAGGCCGACGGTCTCGGCGTAGTCCTCGATGGTTTGTTCCAGTACCAGGTGTTTCTTCAGCAGCTGCAGTGTGCTCGGCTCATCCTGTTTGGAATAAGGCAAGACAAATACAGGGAAGAGTTTCACTTTCAAAATAACACAAGCCGCACAAATGCTCGATGTATAAGTCTGCGTAAAGAGGGACGAGTCTTGCTCCGGTTCGGATCCATCAAACAACATGATTATTAAAGCATTGCTGATGATTTCAGTGTCAATCAGGGTGGTTATAATGACGGACATTTTATGCACACGCACCTTCCCCTTCTCCTCATTCATCATGTGCAGCTCCTGCTCGCTCAGCCAGGCCTCCACCTCGGCCGTGTCGAAGTAGTACTGCTGGGCCTGGTACATGGCGTCCAGGATCAGCTGCCTCCGCTCAGTCTCGGCCCAGAGCAGAGCCCACAGCTGGGACAGCTGGTCGTGGCCGGCCCTTATGCAGTTGACCTCCGGGCTGCGTATGGTGGCGATGATCCCCGCCCTCTCCAGGACATCGTCGATCTGGCTCCTGTGGCCCTGCAGCTCCCTCTGAAGGGTCTGGAAGAGAGACACGGGGCAGTGATGTGACTGGTTTGATCTATTGCACTTCCTGGGAGAGGGATGCCTCCTCTGTTGCTCTCCCTGAGTTCCCCCCGCCCCCTTTTTGAAGGGGAGTCTTTCCTTTTCCGATGCGAGGGTCCAAGGAGGATGTCATAAACTGTACAGATTGTAAATGATCCGTATCTGAGGCAAATTTGTGATTTTGAGGTGTACCAATACATTTAATTGAAATATAATCTTTTTCTCTGTTATTATTTGACTGATAATAAGACAAACCTTGGGACAGGAGCAAGACAAGTACCTAATAAGGTGGGTGACCAGGTATGGAGGGCTATTCTGATCTTCTTACCTGGTTCTTCTTCATGAGCTGCTGGACTGCCTGCAGAGAGGAGCCGTGCTCCTGAGACATGGCCATTGGGAGGCGCTCCTGGATCCACAACTACAACCAAAACAAGATGACACGCAGCAGTCAACACTTTGCGCACATGTACACCTCATTACCCACGAGTGAATCTGTGTTATATCTAATTTTAATATATAAATATATAAATTCTTGTTTGGACGACAACAGGGTTGGACATTAACATCCCATTCATAAACCCCAACATTTAGGCAAGGCAAGGCAAGGCAAGGCAAGTTTATTTGTATAGCACATTTCAACACAAGGTGATTCAAAGTGCTTCACATACAGCCATTAAAAGCATAAAAACACAATGCAGAATAAAAGATTTAAAAACAATTAAAAACAATTACACAATCCAAAATAAAAGATTTAAAAACAATTAAGAACAATCATTAAAACAATAAAAAACAGTTAGAAGGCAAAAAGCAGAAATAGATAGATACAGAATTGAATAAAAGTTGCAGTGCAGTTTAAGATATAAAATGCAGTAGTGAAATGTAGAATCTGGTTTAATTAAAGGCAACAGCAAACAGAAAGGTCTTCAGTCTGGCTTTAAAGAGGCTGAGGGTCTCAGCAGACCTGCAGCTCTCAGGGACCTTGTTCCAGATGTGTGGAGCAGAAAAGCTGAACGCTGCCTCTCCATTTAAGGATTGTGTTTAAGATTGCATGTGTGTTGGGGAACGACGGTCACACTCACAATCTCGTCCTCCAGGTCTCGTCCGACTTGGTGAACTTCCTTCGACGCCAGCAGGATGCGCCGTCTCTCCTTCAGCGGCTCGATCAGACGCACCATCCTGGCCTCCACAACGGCTTGGCGGCCAGCAACCGTCTCCTTGATCTGCGTCTGCTGCGGGATAGAGGCCACCTGCATCTGGAGCTGCCCCACCTCCTTATACCACACCTCCATCTGACTCTCCATGGTCTGAGGAGGAGGAGGAAGAGGAGGAGGAGGAGGAGGAGGAGGGTGGAGCAGAGGGGGAGTAGAGTGAAAGTTATCAAAATAGATGGAGGGAAAGAGGATGCATTGAACAGGAGAAAGGGATGGAGGAAGGTGAGAGGACATGTTGTGGAACAAGATGAAGATGGGATGAGGGGAATGTGACAGAAATGTAAACATCAGTAGGTTGGTGTTGTTTTGAGTCTCAGAGGACAGTTTAATTTAAATTTTAATCGGTTTTATTTCTGACTGAGATTGAAGATTATGTTTAGCTGTGTTTAAGATTTCTAACTCACCATAATAATAATATTATCACTCAGTATACCTTTTTTATTTACACTGTGTAAAAAACAACTCAAAGGAGCCGTTTAGGAGTGTAGCATTGTGTAGGATTTAGTGGTATCTAGTGGTGAGGTTGCAGATTGCATCCAACTGAATAACCCTCCGCTCACTCCTCCCTTTCTAAGTGTGTCGAAAAACTACGGTGGCCTTTAGGTTTGGTAAAAACGCAAAAAGGTGTTTGGTTTGTCCGTTCTGTCTACTGTAGCAATATGGCGGACTCTGTGAAGAGGACCTGATCTCAAACACAAGGTTTCATAGTTTCAGGTTATTACACACTAATGAATAAATTGTTCAACATTTTAAATATAATTTCCTCCAATAAACACCCCTAATGCCTACACACACTGCTATAAATATGTGTATACACATATGCAAGTACAAGAGAAAAACACTCCAGAAAGAAATGCCACATTTTGTGGCCCTTCCAAAGAGACAAGGGAGAATAATTTGTTGCTTGTAACGCCTGAAATTAAAGTATCAAAGTAAAAACGGCAACTATAATCTCTGTTTTACTTGAATAGCAATTATATAAGCGTATCTATCACTCACTTTCTCTAATACATGTTGATATATCTCTTGTGTTCAGCTCACTGAAATGTCATTATTTCATAACAGATGGACAGGAGAGCGTAGACGAGACTGAAAAAAAACGCAGAAGAGCAAAAGAATAACTGACATACATGAAGTGTGGTGAAGTTTACTGTACCCCTTGCCAGGATGGATGCTGGGTAGTGGAGTTGGGTTTGGAGTTATGATGATGAAGTAAAGCAGTGCTAATGGCGGCCTGTTAAAGGAAGCTGTAAGCAGAATGCTGTGGGAGAGGAGAGTGAGACACGTCCGGTGAAAGGATGAAGGAGTGAAAGGATGTGTAAAGCCTCTGACTCCTCTAAACCGTCGCTGTTGGACGCAAGTGACGAGTTCCACCCCAACATCACAAGTACAGGAGAAAGGACGGTAACCATTTCTGTTACGACCGCGTCTATAATGCATTATAAACATTATTGTACTGCGTTATAATTTGCTTATAGTGGTGTATATTTATAATGCTGTATAACAGAGGTTTTCAATGTGAAGGCTCAGTGAAAGTTAGCTTTGTCTGAGGGGAGGCCAACTTAGAAAACCCCTGCTTTATAATTATAACTCCATACAAAGCATTTCATATTGACTTATTGGATCAATAATCACTTTCTAACTGACTCAGGATCATAATGTATAATAATTCCCACAGTTGTAACACATTATAATCTTTTTTAAAGCATTATAAATGTATAAATAGTTCTAATGCATTCTTATGTGATTCTAAGTTACTCTAAGTTGTCATTGTTTGCTTTAATTAAAAAAACAAATCTATGCAAGAACACAAAAAACACAATACATTGTTTTACTTTAAATACAAAAACAAATACTAATTTATAATAACATTATAATGCATTATGACATTGATTATAATGCATTACAAAATATTATAATGCATTACAACTATGGGATTTATTATACACAATGATACTAAAAAATGTCAGTGAGTGACCAGCAGTTATGAATAATGAATAATAACATTATAATGCATTATGACATTGATTATAATGCATTACAAAATATTATAATGCATTACAACTATGGGATTTATTATACACAATGATACTAAAAAATGTCAGTGAGTGACCAGCAGTTATGAATAATTGTACTTGACCTTATATGGCATTATTAAATACATATATTGATAGTGCTTATATCTATAATAATAGAGTGCTATAGACAGATTATAAGGCATGTTTATAATGCATTATAGGCACGGGCGTCATAGAAAGTGTCATCTTTACTACCTGAAATTAAATCTATTGGATAATGAATTATAAAATATGAAGTTATTTGAACGTCTGTATTCATCTGTATGGCTGTCTACACCCTGCATGCTTGATAATGAAGTTGGGGTTAATTGGAAGCTTTTTGGTAATCTTTTCATTTAACGTTTTGGTTAATGGACTGCAAGTATATATATATATATATTAAATATATCTCACTACATCAGTGATTCATGGAGGAAAGATAGATATTTGTTATCTTGTTGGATGCTTATTAGGATGAGAAATGGCCTACAACAAAAAACAACCCAGAAAAGAAACAGAGCATCAGTGCCATCTCCCAACAATAAACGTATATAAACCTTAAAAGAAGCTATGGTGAACTTCACTGAACTCATTTGTCTTTCCTGTACATTTAAATATGAATTACCTTGTAGTGTAATAATCTAAAGCCTAGAGCTGGAGAACCAAAACGTTTATTTCTGTTGAACACATATAAACCTTTTTTTATTTTTTTTAACTTTGATTAAAAATGAAATACTGAGTTTTAAGCTTCCAGGCCTCTTTTGATAATTAATCAAGTGAAACACTCTGCTAGTGCAGCCTTTGAAGAGATCTTTTAGAGACACTTCTTTTTACCCAGAGGGTTTCTGGTTATTTGTGTTTTTTTAAATCCTACGTACATGTAGCTTTTTCAGCTGCTTGTTGACAGTGGTGAGGTCCTGTCCCTGGTCCACATAGGCTAGCTGACCCTCCAGCTGGCCCAGTCTCTGGTCCAGGCTTTCGTAGCTCTGCACCAGCAGGTTGGCCTTGTTGGCCTCAAAGAGCTGGCGGGCTTTGGCCTGGGTGGTGCTCTCCAGATCCTGCCAGCACTCCCTGATCTCCTCCAGCTTCCTCCGGACCACCGCGCTGAGCTCCGGCTTCTCCTGGATCAGATGCTGGCCCTCCTGGATGGACGGGATGAGAGAGAAAAGGAAGAGCGGTAAAACAAGGGTCAGGCTTTTCATGTTTAAAGGCGGGAACATTAAAGGCGATAACGACACAGATTAGGTTTTAATCCCCCGAAACGGGATACGCATCCCAACCGTTTTCCGTTATTTACATTTATAACAGAGAAATAGAAACATTCCAAGTGTACTTGTACTGTATATCACGTTGCTAGCCCTACGACCACTCAAAAGCTCTTCTAAAAACACGTCATTGCCATTCACATCCCTTCATGGTTCTTAAAGCGAGCACGTTGATCGGGCCATGTTCGACCGACTGTGCTGGCTTGGATGCACATTGCACAATGTTTGAAATGTAAAAATACTGAAATGTTTTCACTTTGAGGGATCATTGACTTTAATATTATGTGTAACATTGCCTGGCTATTAAACCAGCAGCCTCTGAAGGCTAACAAAATATAAAATCCGTCAATGAACTTGACGTTTCATATTCCTTGCAGAGGTTCAGCACGAATGCCGTTTTTCTTTTGCATTAATAATTATTAATACCACCAAATGATGAACTAAAGTTGGGTCAGGTTGGGAACCCTTAGTTCTGTGCATATTTCTCATGGTTGCATTTAGTGATGCTTGCAATACGACCAATGCATGCATTTCTATTGTAGCTGAAGTACATTTCCCGGGACTGTTTGCTTCTGAATCCAGACCCTGTCACTAGTGAACGTGGAGAGGAGCCAAAGGCATATACCACACTTCAGGTACACAAAATGTACTTCAACATAATCACCGTGTAATATTAAACATAACCTGTTATGATAATAATAAGGTCACTGCCAACCTCAATCAGCACATCTGTGTCTCCACAGAGCACTTGGGAAGTATGAACATAAACTCATAATCTTTAAGCATACATCAGTGTCGTGTTAATCACTTTGTCCTCATCACTATGCAAATGTATGCCAAACGGTACTCCAAAAGCTAATCAGCTCATCGTCTCTGACAGCATGAGACGAAAGTTTCTTTCAGGTGATTTTCTTTGTGTCCAAGAGAAGGCAGATGAACAGTGTATATTTAACACACAATAATAATAATAAATTGAATTTATATAGCGCTTTTCATGGACTCAAAGTCGCTTTACAGGGAGCAAGATTAGAAGGTAAAGCAAAACTGGACGATACAAGACAAAACAAAACAAAGCAAAAGAAAACAGGACAAAGCAGAACATGATACAGTCAATAGGGGGCTACTGATAGGCAGAGGTGAAGAGATGGGTCTTGAGGCGGGACTGGAAGACGGTGAGGGACTCAGAGGTGCGGATCTCTTGGGGGAGGGAGTTCCAGAGCCTGGGAGCTGCCCTGGAGAAGGCTCTGTCCCCAAAACTGCGGAGTTTGGATTTGTGGATGCAGAGGAGACCGGCTGAGGTGGATCTGAGGGACCGTGAGGGTTGGTAGGGGGACAGGAGGTCAGTGAGGTATGAGGGGGCCAGATGGTGGATGGCTTTGTAGGTGAGGACCAGGATTTTGTAGGTGATCCGGTGGGGGATAGGAAGCCAGTGAAGTTGTTTTAGGACTGGAGTGATGTGGTGCCAAGATTTGGAGCGGGTGATGAGTCGGGCAGCTGCGTTCTGGACCAGTTGGAGGCGGTTGATATTGGTAGAGCTGATGCCGAGGAGAAGTGAGTTACAGTAGTCCAGTCGGGAAGAGATGAAGGCGTGAATGAGTCTTTCAGCCGCGGGGGGTGTGAGAGAGGGTCTGATTTTAGCGATGTTGCGGAGGTAGAAGAAGGAGGTTTTGATGACATGGCGGATGTGGGGCTCAAGGGAGAGGGTGGAATCAAAGATCACGCCAAGGTTTCGGGCCTGGGGAGATGGGGAGACAATGGTGCCGTCAATGGTGAGAGTGGGGTTATTGGTTTTGCTGAGTGTGGATTTGGAGCCAATGAGAAGGAATTCTGTTTTATCACTGTTGAGTTTGAGGAAGTTGTGTTGCATCCAGATTTTAATAGCTGACAGGCAGGAGTTGATGTGGGAGAGGGGAGGGTCGAGGGGGGATTTGGTGCTAAGGTAGATCTGGGTGTCATCAGCGTCCAGGTTGAAGTGGCGGAGTATCTGACCAAGGGGGAGGATGTAGATGATGAAGAGGAGGGGGCCGAGTACGGAGCCTTGGGGAACGCCTTGAGTGACTGTGGCTGTGGCAGAGGTGTGATTATGAAGAGAGATGAAGTGTGATCTGTTGGAGAGGTAGGAGTGGAGCCAGCTGAGTGCAGTACCTTCGATACCAAGGTCTTTGAGTCTGGTGAGCAGAATGTTATGGCTCACGGTATCGAAGGCTGCACTCAGGTCAAGGAGGATGAGGATGTTGAGGGAACCGGTGTCAGCAGAGGTGAGGAGGTCGTTGAGGACTTTCAGAAGAGCGGTTTCTGTGCTATGGAGAGGGCGAAAACCAGATTGGAGGGGTTCAAATAGGTTATTGGTATGAAGATGGGATTGTAGCTGTGAGGCGACTATACGTTCCAGGGTTTTAGACAGAAAAGGGAGGTTGGATATTGGGCGGTAGTTGTTGAGGGAGGAGGGATCCAGACCAGGTTTTTTGAGGATTGGGGTGACAGCAGCGGTTTTGAAGGCAGAGGGGACAGTTCCAAGGGACAGTGAGGAGTTGAAGAGGTTTGTAAGGTAGGGGCATAGTACGGGGAGGCAGGACTTCAGGAGGGGAGTAGGGAGGGGGTCCAGGGAGCAGGTAGTGGGTTTGGAAGAGCTGATGAGTTTAGAGATTTCAGGAACAGTGACCAGGTCAAACTCGGAGAGGAGGCAGTGTGGAGGAGGGGTCAGGAGGTCAGGAGAGATGGGGATAGGGGGGGCCGTGGTGGGCGATGGAGTAAATAGTGGGAGGTCAGATGCAGGGGATAGAGATTTGTAAATTATGTTGATTTTGTCAGTGAAGAAGTGGAGAAATGAGTTGCAGAGATCCGGAGTAGAGGTAGGGAGGGTGTTGGTCCGAGAGTGGTGGAGAGCAGGTCAGAGAGATGGTGAGGATCAATTGATTTGAGGTTGCGGAAGGTGATTTCTCTGATGAGGCGAGGGCGTGGGGTTGGAGAAGGGATGGTGAACCGTACCAGTTTATGATCAGACAGGGGGAAGAGGCATGGATGGAGGTCGAGCACTGGCTGGTTTGTGGAGCAGACCAGATCAAGGATGTGTCCTTTTTCGTGGGTGGGGAATGTGACATGTTGGATGAGAGTGAAGTTGTCCAGTAAAATGGTGAACTCTGATGAGAGCTTGCAGGTGGGGGAGTCCATGTGGATGTTTAAGTCACCGAGTAGCAGCAGACGTGGAGAGAGAGATGAGGCCAGTGTGAGGAGTTCAGTAAAATCAGAGAGGAAGGAGGGATTTGGTTTAGGTGGCCGGTAGATGAGGATGACTGTCAAGGAGGAAAGAGCTTTGAAGGCGAGAAATTCAAACGATGATACTGAGGGGAGGGTAAGTTCTGCGATCTGGATGTTCTGGTTGAAAATAACGGCGAGGCCCCCTCCACGGCGGGAGGGGCGGGGTTTGCAGATGTAGTTGTAGCCAGGGGGGGATGCTTGGTTGAGGGAGAAGAAGTCATTGGGTTGTTGCCAGGTTTCAGTGAGCAGGAGGAAGTCCAGAGTGTTGTCGAGGATGAGTTCATGGAGGACAGGGGCTTTATTGTTAAGCGATCGGGTATTGAGGAGGCCGAAGTTGGCATGGTGAGAGGGTGGTGGGATGGGGGCAGGTTGGAGAGATCTGAGGTTGACCCGGTTAGCAGTGCGTGTGGTCAGTGAGGGGGGGTATTGCGGTTGACGGGGGACAGTGAGTGAATTTGCAAATGAGTGGACAGTAGGTGTATGTGGAGGGTGGATAGCAGAGGTGGGACAAAGTCATTGTTATGCAAGTCACAAGTAAGTCTCAAGTCTTTGCCCTCGAGTCCCAAGTCAAGTCGAGTCAAAGATGAGGCAAGTCCCGAGTCGAGTCACAAGTCAAAGCCAACAAGTCTCAAGTCGAGTCCAAAGTCCTACCATTTTAGTTTCGAGTCATTTCAAGTCCTCTTACCACAGAAATAAAATGTATACAAATCATGTATGTCTGTAAGATTTGTATTTATTTAAACCTCTTTTTATACAATGACATTAATCAAATACAGTAAACATTTTCACAAAAAATGCTTGTATTTCAACAGCATATTGCACTAGAACAATGCACAGCAACTTCAGTCCTGTATTGTATTGACCTCATATTGCAAAACAGTTTAACTTTCAAATAGACATGGGTCCTTTTAGCCTGAACTTTTTTAAACATGTCATCAATAAAATCCTCACTCCTCAAAATGATCACTTCTGAAAAACTGGACCAACCTGATAATATAACTGGAATGACTCCATAGAGACTTGAGTGAGCTGTGTGGACAGGTGATGAGCAGAGAGTGAGTGAGCTGTGTGGACAGGTGATGAGCAGAGAGTGAGTGAGCTGTGTGGACAGGTGATGAGCAGAGAGTGAGTGAGTGAGCTGTGTGGACAGGTGATGAGCAGAGAGTGAGTGAGCTGTGTGGACAGGTGATGAGCAGAGAGTGAGTGAGCTGTGTGGACAGGTAATGAGCAGAGAGTGAGTGAGTGAGCTGTGTGGACAGGTGATGAGCAGAGAGTGAGTGAGCTGTGTGGACAGGTGATGAGCAGAGAGTGAGTGAGCTGTGTGGACAGGTAATGAGCAGAGAGTGAGTGAGTGAGCTGTGTGGACAGGTGATGAGCAGAGAGTGAGTGAGCTGTGTGGACAGGTGATGAGCAGAGAGTGAGTGAGCTGTGTGGACAGGTGATGAGCAGAGAGTGAGTGAGCTGTGTGGACAGGTGATGAGCAGAGAGTGAGTGAGCTGTGTGGACAGGTAATGAGCAGAGAGTGAGTGAGTGAGCTGTGTGGACAGGTGATGAGCAGAGAGTGAGTGAGCTGTGTGGACAGGTGATGAGCAGAGAGTGAGTGAGCTGTGTGGACAGGTAATGAGCAGAGAGTGAGTGAGTGAGCTGTGTGGACAGGTGATGAGCAGAGAGTGAGTGAGCTGTGTGGACAGGTGATGAGCAGAGAGTGAGTGAGCTGTGTGGACAGGTAATGAGCAGAGAGTGAGTGAGTGAGCTGTGTGGACAGGTGATGAGCAGAGAGTGAGTGAGCTGTGTGGACAGGTGATGAGCAGAGAGTGAGTGAGCTGTGTGGACAGGTGATGAGCAGAGAGTGAGTGAGCTGTGTGGACAGGTGATGAGCAGAGAGTGAGTGAGTGAGCTGTGTGGACAGGTGATGAGCAAAGAGTGAGTGAGCTGTGTGGACAGGTGATGAGCAAAGAGTGAGTGAGCTGTGTGGACAGGTGATGAGCAAAGAGTGAGTGAGCTGTGTGGACAGGTGATGAGCAGAGAGTGAGTGAGCTGTGTGGACAGGTGATGAGCAGAGAGTGAGTGAGCTGTGTGGACAGGTGATGAGCAGAGAGTGAGTGAGTGAGCTGTGTGGACAGGTGATGAGCAGAGAGTGAGTGAGCTGTGTGGACAGGTGATGAGCAGAGAGTGAGTGAGCTGTGTGGACAGGTGATGAGCAGAGAGTGAGTGTGTGAGCGCATGCGTGCTGTGGACAGGTGGAGGGAGGCCCCTATACTGCATTGCATTTGCAAAAGATCAAATTGGCCAAAAGTCTGTCAGTCATTTGTGCACGATGGGGACGCAGAATGATGCCACCATGGCTGATTCTTCATACCTGTAACAGAGAAAATACTCTTTACTCATATCAATGTTGTTGTGTTAATATTCATTGTCTATTGTACACTACGGTATACGATAATACATTTCAGTTTCAGTGTATGCAATATTAAGAACATTTTCACTGCTTCAAAAGTCATAAGAAAGCCCTTTCTCTCAAGCAACTGAAGTCATATGCTTTATAGCAGTGGTTTTCTAAGTGGGGACAGGGACCCCTGGGTGCCGCGAGGAGGTGCTAGGGGGGCCATGGCAAGTTGGCATGAAAAGTATAGCAAAACAAAATAATTGAATAAATTAAATAACTAAAGTAAACCAAAAACAAGCTAAACAATATTCCCATTAGTTAAGAACTGCACTATAATAATCTATTGCATCTCTGAACATTACTACTATAATCGTTATTATTTTATTTTATTACATGGCTTGGTTGAATTCCAATGTAGAATGCGGTCTGTTATTTCTTGATAACAGACCCTGCGCCCGTATAGCGAGGCGGTAGTTATAGCGAATACAACCCCTGATATGAAAAGGGAAGGCTAATGGTGGATCTACTGTGACTGTGTTATGGTACTTTAAAACGGACGTTGACATGATGTTGGCGAGGTTTTCCATCTGAGTGTGCTACACTCATGTACCTCATATAATCAGGGTTAAAAAATCCCTATTTTTGTAAGCATGAACCAGCAAGGGAGACGTGCGTTTCCTCTCTCGTTGATACAGTAAATATGCAGCAGCTAGCTAGTAAGTTACGGTACATCCGATAAGGTGCTTAGCATTCGTTCAAAACTTACCTTTCTTTGTGCAACTTCAGGTGTCGAACAAAGTTGGACGTTGTGGCAGCTCCGTCTGTAATCTTCGACCCGCATGTTTTGCAAATTGCAACTCTTTTTTTGTCGATTAGCTCGTAATTTTTATAGCCAAACGAAACTATCTTCGGTATCATTTTGCCAACTGGCGCGTTGTTGCTTGTGCTTCATTGGTTGTCTTGCAACGTGCCTGCTTAGATACTGTCACATCAAAACAACGTGGGACTACAGTGATTGGATGTCGTGCAGGCAGCGCGCGTGCTCTCTGCATGCATACAGGTGGTGCACATTTTTTTCACAGATGCAGATAAACTGAGAGCGGCGTGGCCGTGTGAACATTTTCTTCCCCAGTTTTCATGGGAAGTAGCAAGTCTTCTCGAGTCAAAAGGCGCAAGTCCAAGTGAAGTCACGAGTCATTGATGTTAAAGTCCAAGTCGAGTTGCAAGTCTTTGTACATTTTGTCGAGTCGAGTCTGAAGTCATCAAATTCATGACTCGAGTCTGACTCGATTCCAAGTCACATGACTCGAGTCCACACCTCTGGTGGATAGCACCGTAGTCCAGTCCGGGTTTTCTGTGCAGCCTGACGGTGTGCTCAGCGCTATGTGATCCAGTGGGGGAAGCATTCTGATGACGTGGCAGAGGTGCGACAGAACGTGCAGGTGACCAGATGGATGGAATAGATTGTCCGTGGTGGAAGTAAACAAACTTGCGGCAAGAGCTTCTGTGGATGTAACGGGGTCGACGTAGTAGTCCAAGCTGTTTGATGACTGGGATGCAGGGTGGAATGGAGTGGTTGAAGAGTTCGACCAGTTGCAGAGTTGAATATTTGATCATGAGGCCGAGTGGAGGGAGCGGTTTAGCCGTGGGCTAGGGGTGTAGAGGTGGATAGCTGATGTAAGTGCCAAAAATAATCCACAGCAAAACCAGCTGGGTGTACAATCAAAGAACAAAAGAATACCTATAAAATATACAACAATAGAGGGTGCAAACAAGGGCCAGAGATGACATTTTAAACAAGGGCCGCAGCTAATTATCAGTTTTATTATCAATTATTGTCATGATGATTTGAGTATTTAGAATCTTTTGCTTTGATAAAATGTCAAAAATCTGTGATCACATTGTCTGAGCAACAATCAGAAAACACAAACCCATTTCTTTTAACAAGGATGTCGGTACAAGTCATCCCACTTGAAAATAACTAATTATTGTCAAAAAATTCGCATTTTTAACAAACTAATCAGTTGACCCCATGACACTGAAAATAAGGCACTGAAATTAGTGCTGTGACAGTTATTTCATTAATTCGTAAGAAAAATGATTTGCTGCCAATTTGAATAATCTTAAGTAATTTGGAAGTTGGTTTGAGCTTCTCAAATGTGAATATTGTCTGGTCTTCTAATTCTTCATAAGGAGGCATAAATGCCGAATCTGGGTCTCTTTTCTCTGTTTCAGCAGAACCACAAATATTCACTGGATCTTATGTCGGGATAATTATGTGCAGACACAGTGGAACTGGGCTGGGATGTGTGTGTGTGTGTGTGTGTGTGTGTGTGTGTGTGTGTGAAGAGATTAAACCTTGTCGTATTGCAATGACTCATAAATTACCACACACTCCCCTTCCCCCTTCTCTCTCTCTCTCCTCTCTTTTTTATATTTCTGCTCCCCTTTGTACCTCATCTTGTTCCGAACCCCCTTTACACACACACACACCCTTATGTACACCTGCTCCCTTCCTCTTTTTCTCTCTATTTTGCCTCCCCCACAGTGGAATCCTTCCCCCATCAATTGTAATTATTTTGCTGCCTGTGTGTTTTCAGTATGTGTTGAAAAGAAAAGGAGTTACAGAAAAAAAAGGAAAAACAAACAAAGAGAAAAATGATATATATATATATACAAATACACATATTTATATATACACGCACATATATGTACACACACACACACACACACACACACACACAAATGAACAAGAAGGTAACTTTTAATGCAATCTGCCTGATAATTATATACAGTATATTCATCCATCTTTGTAAAAGACAATATACCAATTTAATAATATGTTTTGAATGAAAAGGAGAAATCAGCACAACGCACAACTGAGGCCGATGGGAAAGTCATCGGTTTAGCAGGTATTTAGTCATAAAAAGGTCATCAGACAAACTGAAGTTTAGACCTGATGATGGATGAATTTCACAACATCCTGATGGGAGTAATAAAGTGTGCAGCAAATCGTGTTGGCAATCCATCAACAATAGCTGTTGAGATGTTTCACAGATGCCAACCTCATAGTGGCGCTGGAGGAAAAGTCAAGAACAACTGTCAGTCACAGAACTGGAAATTACGCCTGATTTTGAAACTCCAGGAACAAACAATTAAAATAGTCTGACAGTCACTGAATTTGTACCGAGGAGTGGAATAACATTGAGCAGTGACTCATCATCACAGAGGACAACATCCTGCCGCCTGATTCACTCAGGTTATGATCAAATCTATTAGAGCGGCCTGATGACTGGAAACTGGGACGGCACTGAGATTATGAAGAGGTTTCCGGTCCAAGCCCCCGGACCGGCTGAGGGAGAACGGTGGAGGATATCTCACAGCTCATGCATGCCGAGTCGTGGAACAAAGGAAAGTAGTACTAAAAACATTGCAGGTTTCAAGTCTTCCCTATATATATATATATATATATATATAACTGCATCAGATGAATGTCAGATACTTCAGACTATATCAAAATGTATTAATATTTATTTATCTACAATAAAGGGTAATTTAGTTTGTATTACTGTTCAAGGGTGTGTCAAACAGCAAAACATATAATGTATATTTTTCTTGTAGTCAGTTGCTGTGTATAACATATATGGTAATACATTTTACAACATAACAAAGTGGCAATAATTTGAATAATAAACGTCTAATAGAATGTTTATTATATTACACAACGTCTTACAAACGTGTGGAAAATTATTAGAAAATATATATCTATTGAATAAATGACGTGACATGGAATCCTATTTCCTACATTAAAATAAGATTACAATGAAAGAAATATATGGGGTCAGATCGGTCTCATAATTCACAAATGCACACAGAACAATACACAAATGCACACAGAACAATTTACAAATATACTTGATTTACAAATGCACACAGAAGGATTTACAAATACATTCGACAAATAAATGTGACTCACAAATGCACAAAGAACGAATTACAAATACATTCCAATGCACAAATGTGGATTTGTATGTATTTATTTGTGGATCGCACTGCATTCGTGTGTGAATCGCTACACATTCGTGTGTGGGCTTTTTGAGACTCCCCTGACGTCGCCTGATCCACAAATGCGTTTTTTCAACATGGACCTATCTGTAGCCAATCAGATGTCGCCCTCATTGTCAACCAATCACATCACTGCCATCCTGCCGCTGCTGGAGCAGCTCTGGAAGCGGCCTCATTCAGATGCAGTTGTGCGACTACGGATAATGTTATGAACCCAGACACGGGGGAGTTTGATGGTCCGACGTTTGAGGGACTTCAACAACAAGTATAAAGCAAAACTAGTGGTTACTTCAATATATATTTAAACTATATGTGGTTAAATCACGGTATTCAATTCATTTGCGCCAGAAAGGGGGCGTGGCTTATCTCTGTGACTTGTCTCTGTAAAACCAGTTACCATTTCCGCGATCCAGAAAGAAAGAAGACATACATTATCCTTATATCCTTATATGAACCACGACACGGGGGCGTTTGATGATCCGCCGTTTGCGGGACTTCCACAACAAGTACAAAGCAGAACTAGTGGTTAGTTTAGTGGTGGAGGCTGAAGTGTGTTGAGCACTGAACCCCCAGTTGCTCCCCGGGGCGCCTCACAGCAGCACACTGCTCCTTAACTACATAGGATGGTTAAATGCAGAGAATAATATCACTACGGGAATTAATAAAGGATAATGTATGTCATCTTTCTTTCTGGATGGAGGAAATGTGTTTTACGTCAAAAAAAAAAAACGTCAAACGTCAGACCATCAAACTCCCCCGTGTCTGGGTTCATAACATTATCCGTAGTCGCACAACTACTTCTGAATGACGGCCGCTTCCAGAGCTGCTCCAGCAGCGGCAGGATGGCAGTGATGTGATTGGTTGACAATGAGGGCGACATCTGATTGGCTACAGATAGGTCCATGTTGAAAAAACGCATTTGTGGATCAGGCGACGTCAGGGGAGTCTCAAAAAGCCCACACACGAATGTGTAGCGATCCACACACGAATGCAGTGCGATCCACAAATAAATACATACAAATCCACATTTGTGCATTGGAATGTATTTGTAATTCGATCTGTGTGCATTTGTGAGTCAAATCTATTTGTAAAATGTATTTGTAAATCCTTCTGTGTGCATTTGTAAATCAAATATATTTCTGAATTGTTCTGTGTGCATTTGTGTATTGTTCTGTGTGCATTTGTGAATTATGAGACCGATCTGACCCCATAGAAATACAACCACTATTGGTTTTAAGTCCGGACCCAGCCGAGTGTAAGTGAAGAAGAAAAAGGAGGAGCAGAAGAAGAAACTGCAGTTTGTGTGATAATAAGCTCTCGGACACACAGAGAGGACCTGAGAGCTGTGAGTCGGCTACACTACACCACCCGTCGTCCTCCGGTCCCCAGCGCTTCCCCCGGCTGCTGATACACGTCGTCCTCTGCGGTGAGTGGGCGGGCTGCGTGGGCTTCGAGCGGCTTCACCCCATCGACTCATAGCTCCTACTCCACCCTCGCACACGCTCAGCCCGGCATTGAAAGGGCGTCATGACGTTCCACTGATCTGGCAGGAATTTTAAGTTCAGATGAACTGACATCATCGGTGTTGTTGTTGCGTCAGAGACGTCGACCAGCTAGCCCCAGGCCCACAAGACGTCTTGTCATGCCGCTTGTACCCGGAGAGGCGATAGTGAGTCACTGCAGCGTGCAGCCAGTCCAACACAAGGGTGCTTGATGTTGGTGTACAGGCTCCGCGTGCATTTTGATTGGTTGTTTGGTTACTCGATTAAATCGAAAAGTGGCAGAAATGTGAAAAAAACAACGACTCGTCATTTGTTCACATCCTCCCCGCCGCCAGAAGGAGGGCGTGCGGCCTCTCCGGGAGGCAGACTTTTAGTTAGCGGTTAGCTCAAATTCAGCCAGCAAGAAGTAGTTTCCTGGTGGCGAGGAGGCTTTTCAGGTTTCTGCCTCTTTTGATTTAATCCAATCAACAATTTATGAAAACGTACACGGACCGCGTGGCCCCGGGTTAGTGTCACAGGAAACACAGACGGCTAACGTAAACTACAGGCACATGAAGAGTATCGGTGTTATTATGACCTCTCTCAAGAGGTTCAGCAATTTGGCTGAACTTTATGTATTCTTGACCTGCTGTTAGCTACTAGTAGGCATTTTTATTTTATTTTTTATAACTGATGAGTGTACATTTATGTTGTATGGACTCAGTAGTTGAAGTGAAACGCTGCCCCCCCTCACACATTGCACCTCCAAGAAGCATTCAACTGACTTCAGCTGTAACGATCAGTTTGCTTCTCTATACAGTAATGTCTTCATTGGAGATTAACGCGATATCAAGTTGCATTATGGGAGTTAAATGATCAAGTGTTCTTTGGCGCTTGACTGGCGAAGGTTCAGCGACACCCCTTAGTTGTAAGAATGTTCTGGAGATCCGACGGCGGAAGATGAACCGACATAAATAAAGAAACGGCTTAAACAGACTAAGCGGGGCCAGGTATCTCTGCTCTTTTTTATTCTGTGTCTGGCAAATGGCCCCACTCCATGTTAGTCATTGGGGTACCCACTTAATGTGGGCATAGCCTAGTTGCAAGTCATTCCCCGCTCTCCCCTCATTTCTGGTCTGCCTCTCCACTGTCCTATGAAGGTGAAAATGCAGATAAATTTAAAAATCTTGAAAAATATAAATCTCTGTCTTATAACAATGCCACTCTCTTTTAGTAATCATGCTCAGTCTGCTCCTTTAAATCCAGACTGAAGACCTGTCTGTTTGCTGTTGCCATTAATTGAACCAGATTCAAGGATATTAATCAATTTCTGTATCTCACTATTGCATTTTATTTCTCAAACTGCACTGCAACTTTTATTCAATTCTGTATTTTTTGCTTTTTAACAGTTTTTTAATGTTTTAATGAATGTTCTTAATTGTTTTCTTCTGCATTATGTTTTGATGCTTTTAAAGGTTTTATGTGAAGCACTATGAATCACCTTGTTGTTGAAATGTGCTAGACACAAACACTTGCCTTGCCTTGCCTCCATAAAGAAGAGCTACGCTGCTGTGATTTGAAGATAATTAAAATACAGAGAGAATAAGCAAAAAGAAAAAAAGAGTACGAACAAAAGAAGACAACAGGCAAGGTGAAGGAGGACTCCTGACACGACGCTGATGCTGCCAGTAACAGACGGCCGCCCTTAGTCTGCTGTCTGCTCTGTATGTTACAGCAGACATCTGCTCCTGAGTGTCACCGCTCACACTCTGTCTGTCTCGCTCAGGCCACTGCAGCTATTGTGTCAATATTTACTCAGAGTGCGAAAAAGAAATCTGCTCGTCCGACAAAACAGACACAAAAAACAACAACCGGACACTTCCAGTGCAGGGCTTAAGCTTTTGAACATGGAATTATGGGAGACTTCCAAAATATATTCTGCTTGTAGTGAAGGGGAAACCTTTGAGGACACAGTAAGTGATGAATGCAATAGTAGCAGCAATAGCTGGCCATGCTAGATACTCATAAGTCATATCAGTACGTAGTGTTTCTGAATAGCGTGCACACTATTTTCTCAAGCAAGTGATATTTCATAGTTGCAGTTTGATTGACATCCGACGATAGATGGATTGCATTATTCTGTGTTTGTATGAAATAGGAAAGCATGTTTCCTATAACAATAAAACAAGAAACTATAGTGATTAGTACATACTATTTATTGTGTATAATATACTTTGTATGTATTATGCTCACCACCTCTAAATCATCCTCATGTTTCCCTCATAATATTATGTACCATTGGTTATGATGCTAAATGTTAGAGACACAAAGGGAAGGGAAAATTACATCTTTGACCGAAGACATGCAGAAACTGAGATATTACGAACATGACGCCCAACTACACCACTGTACCGCTCACATTTTGTTAAATTCATCACTGGTTCATCACTGGTTCATCACTGGTATTTTTAAAAAGGCATCATAGCAGCAGCCTGCTCTGGCTAACAGACTAGAGGGGAGAGAGCTGTGCACTTCCTACAGACACACACACTGAGAGGACATATTTCCCAAAAGATGCCCATCTAGAGCCGGAAGACGAGCCCTGTGAGTCTCTAAGAAAAAGAAAAAAGTGCCCTCCTCTCCTCTGAGCATCACTTTGACTGGAGAAGGCCTTTCTGAGTGTGTCTTATTTTTCTCTTTTACTGAGAGCATCAGACAGCTCGGAGTGCTCCAGGATTTGGGAGGTAAAGGACAAATCACTCTGTTGGGATTAATTTCATTTCACTGCACTTTCCTGTCTGATATGAACTTCAAGTACCGCACAAAGTTTAAACACAATAATACGAAAATAATCGGTTGACCCTCTTGCAGAAGTCATGTTCATGGTTTACTGTTAAAGAGCATAATTTCTTTGAAATCTTGCTGGAAGAAACAGACTCATTACTCTTGCAGTGTATAATACCACAGTGAGACACAATGAGGTCAGAATCAGCAACTAGATGATGGTTGCCGTTGCTTTTGTTGTTTTTTGTGTTTCAGTGAAGGAGCACCTACTTAACGGTAGATATGACTTGAATAGCCGGTTATAATGTCAAACAATATGATAAATGTGGAACGAAGAGCTGCAGAGTCGACCTGAGTGGGCGGGTTTGCAAAACTACGGACTCAACTACTGCATCAAAATCATAAAAAAAACCTTGAATACTATTGTCAAAAGAAAATGTGTCTACCTACAATGCAATCACTTAATTAAATCATACATCAGCATCTAGACCACGTTCTAAGATGCTACGACAGCCCTGAAATCTGATTCTATATCAGACCAACACTTTCAGCTTTGTCCTTTCTTTGTGTAGTCTAGCTCTTTATGCTTCATGATGGCATGAGTGCTGCATGGACAGTGTATCGAAATAAAACTGGAACGGATCGAACAAGCATAAAAATACAACGGCAGATCTCCGCCTCAGTTCAACATTTGCCCCCAGTGAGAGTGCTGCTATGCTATCATCGCTGCTCCAGATACACACACACACACACACACACACACACACACACACACACACACACACACACACACACACACACACACACACACACACACACACACACACACACACACACACACACACACACACACACACACACACACACACACACACACACACACACACACACACACACACACACACACACACACACACACACACACACACACACACACACACACACACACACACACACACACACACACACACACACACACACACACACACAAAATCTTTCCTCATATCCTGCAGAGCCAGCACAAAAGCTACAGGTCAAAGCTTAATGCACACAGGGCTTTCTGAAGTGAGGCCCTAATGTGCATACATAATTTAGGTTATGCCAACTCATTTTGCAAAAAGATGACCAACGCTGTCCGAAACACCCGTGATCCTGACAGAACACCCTTCATCAGCCTCAGATACATGCTAGCGGGGCATGGAGACACGCGGCTAACATGCTAAATGTCATCATGCTGACCATTACATAAATGCATGGTCACTTTTAGCATGTAATGTTTAAAATGTCAGAATCCAGTGATGCGTCAACATCCCAACAGTAATGCGCTAAAAACCATGCATGAGGAAGGAACTGCTAACGTTAAGTATTATGAATAAAAAAACTATAGCTATTCACAGTCTGTTCACCTCACACTGTTCATCTCTCTACTAGTGTGTGACGCAGAGAGAGAGAGAGCGAGAGTGAGCGAGAGTGGGATCAGGGCCGCAGAGATTGTTATTCTTAATGAGGCCAATTAATTATCAAGCATAATGGGAGAGAAGGGGGAGGGGGCAGAGAATTGGTAAAAAAAAAAGCGCGAGAAAAAAAAGCCCATTGGATTCAGGAGAGCAACTGTGTGGGGAGGAAGCCGTGTTCGGTGTGCGCTCGCACACGCCCCCACACGCTCGCTTCACACAAACAAACACAATCTGGTGCAACTGAGGCGAAGCTGCCCCATTACAGCCGGCGGTTTCTGCTTGGTCGAAATCACGCCAGAGACATTACATAATGACGAGGCACGTCTTTGAACGGAGGTTACCATATATGGAATGCGGAGCAGTGATGTAGTGACGCCGTGTACGTCTCTGGTGGCGGCAGCAACCTGTCAATCACAGTAAGCCCGCCCTAAAGCAAATCCTGCTTCATGGTCTATTTGACTCTAAATGACCATCATTTACTAAATGAAGCTGTAGCGTAAGTTCAGACAGGAAGACCATCCCCTCACGCAGGCTCGTAGGCCTCCCACTCATACCGTCTGTCACCAGCAGCACACATGCTATACCGGACGTCTCCATCAGGAGCGTCAAGAGCGTCAAACTCCGCCAGCTGTTCAGCAGCTGGGTGCCTCTAGCCAATAGCGCAGAGCCACACCCTCGCGTTAGCCTATCAGCTCGAATGATAAACTTATTGCAACCGGAGGAGTCTCCCCCTGCTGGCCATTATAGAGAATGCACTTCCGCATCGGCTTCACTTGGCAGAACCGGAGGTTGCCTCCTGCTTCTGAAAGACTGTTGTTACACTGATTTGAAAAAAACTGCATTATTGGTTGAAAGAAACCTGCACAAATGGTACTTCTGGATATGCGTCTGTCGTCATTTTGTTAAATGTTTCCACGCGGCTCATTCATTTATTAATTCCCTTGTCATAGTTTCACGTTATAGATATGATCCAACTATGATCATATGTATCTATCGGGCCCGTTAAGGAGGCCCAGTCGTCCAGCAGAAACACACCAGCGGAGTTATTAATGAATCGATTACACACCAAGAGCACTGCCAACCTCAGCTTATTAGATTCAGGCCTCTGCACTTCACTACATTAACACCTCCTGTTGGAGGCTGAATCTCAGCCCTCCAAAGCTGTCTGACATCACTTCCTGTTGCACCGTGACACGTTTCCTGTCCCCTGGTTAAAGGGAAAGAGGATTGAGATTGGGAGAGAGAGGGGAGGGGGAGAAGGAGGAACGACCTTCACGCGTGAGCTGTACGGAGAGAGGTGGGAAGACGAGGAGATGGGCTTTGGGGATTGGACAGCGGTTGCCAGGCAACCAGCACAAGCACAGGGAGAGAAGAGGAGTCGCTTTACGTCACAACAGGAACTGACACAGCACAAAAAATGCATCATTATCAGCCAAAGAGATGTCAAACTGCCGGGGTCTCCCCCTTTACATCCACAATGAAGGGACGCTTTTTCCCATCAAAATTATGATTACATGCAGGTTTTTATTTTTTCCAAACAGTAAACAGTGACGTCTTCCAGATGGCAGTGTTTTATTTTTGGCCGCTCCGATAGATACGACTAGCAGTTTGTTCAGCTACAGGAACTCAAGATTTCAACATCATTTTTCATGTGTTTTCAATGAACATTTTTGCTCCTGTTTTCCAGGTTTCCAGGACACATGTGAACCATGCAGACACACACACACACACACACACACACACACACACACACACACACACACACACACACACACACACACACACACACACACACACACACACACACACACACACACACACACACACACACACACACACACACACACACACACACACACACACACACACACACACACACACACACACACACACACACACACACACACACACACACACACACACACACACACACACACACACACACACACGGCTGACGCTAACCTAAAAAACAGACAATGTGCTTCGCAGAGTCCTTCACGGTTCTTGGCCGATTACATAAATAGACTGGAGATTCTCAGAGGACACGAGCGGAGCGACACAACCAGGACACAAAGAGCAGCGTGTCTGGACCGGAAGTACTCGGTGCACGATCAGTACCCGATCAGCTCGAAAGAACAACAACCCTACTGTACGTTTGATAATAACGTTTTAATATTTAGTAATAATTTGTTTTAAATTGTATTACATCAGGACTCCAGCTCCTTATCAGTACTGCAACGACAACACGCCAAATCCTGTGAAGGTTTTCTGTCCCAAAAAAAAAGAAGGTTTAAGTTGCTAAGCAACGGCCACAGAGCCGGCTTTTGGGGTGAAGATGGGTGCCACGTACGACTTCAGAAGCAAAACCCAGTCGATCTGCCAAGAGCTGGATGGCCTGTGTGACTACAGTCTGCTGCTGAAGAGCATGAGATGGGACCAGTAGAGCTCCACTGGTGAGGATCACACTGGCTCACGTTAAACCTGGCTCTTTAAAATAGGGCACTTTGTATATCTCATATATATATATATATATATATATATATGAGATATATATAGATTACATAATTTACATAAGCTGGCAGTGGGCCCACCAGAGAAAAAACCTTCATAGAGGCTACATATATATATATATATATATATATATATATATATATATATATATATATATATATATATATATATATATATATATATATATATATATATATATATATGAGATATATAATATGTAGAGTACATTCTGTAATTTAAATGTTTTTAGATAGAATAATAATTAATTGCATGATAAATTAATAATTAGCATATTTTCAGCGCTTACTTTGAAATGTCCCCACTTTCCAAAAATGTCCCCAACGTCAACACCTAAGGTTGGTCCTCACAAAGACGACACACAAACGCACAAACTTTCCTCGCCACAAATGCCTTAATTCTAACTGTCTGGAAATAAAACTTAAACACAGTAACAGTGCTGTCGGTGTCTTCACCCTTCATCTTTTACACAGTTTGATCAAAGTCCTGAAGCGAAGTGGATTCTGAAAAGGTGTTTGGTTGTGATGTGAGACTCGTCCTGCAGTGTGAACAGAAGCCTTTACACTCTTCACACCTTTTATTTGGCTGCAAAGTCAAGTTGGACTCGCTGCAGTACAAGTATATGAATATAGGAGAGAGACGAGCAGTTTAAGACTTCAGTGTTTGAGTAGTGTAAGATATGGAGTTGAGTAGGATGGTATACTGCTTTTCTTACTGTAAGACAAATTACATAATTTAATTCGAAGATGAAAACAAAGAAATGCACTACACTAATATTCTGAAACTCGTGGGCGTAAAAAAAAAAAACTAAAACACAATAGACTCCTTTATACATGAGAGCGGCAGCAGATTTGATCATTCTTGAGGTCCAGGCGCAATTCTTTTTTTGAAATGTTGTCCAAAGTAATCATGGCAATTATTTACAGCATGTGGGCAAATAATGCATTTATACCAGCTTTAATAACACGCAAAATCCCTTTTAGTACTTTGTAAATTATCATCTGCAATTTACCACACATTTGCATCCGAAACAACATGCTATCGTTTGGTCTCCTCTTGTCTGAGCCGCTCTCTCCTCCAGTAAGCGCTTTCCCGTAACCCAAATCTGCCCTCAGATCAGCACATGACCCATGAATCTATAATGGAAACAGCTCGGCGCTCTCAGGCCCTGCAGCGTCGCTCTCGCTCTCTACTTTATATATCGCTGTATATCACCAGCCAATTTCTCTCACATCATATGCCCACGTTATGAACATGCGCACGGCTACACACACACACACACACACACACACACACACACACACACACACACACACACACAATGCCCACTATAGAAGAAGAAACAGACGGAGACAATTGGGTTCTCAGCAACAGTAGTTAAAGACAATGAGCATAATCTGCTCATTGTCTTTAACTACTGTGTAGAGGTGCAAGCTGAAATGCCTTAGATATTTGATGTAGGGACCATGAAAGTCCTCTCCTCGACTATTACTCAACCGTCTTTTGTAATTATGTCACCGTGTCTGAATTAGAGCTGCAACAAACAGCTGTTTCTATTATCCTGGAAAACATCAGGAAATAATGAGAAATCAACCATCGACATTTTCTTGAGCCCGACAGTTGTGTATTCAAACTGCAGATTGTAACAGTCCAAAGCCACAAAGAAAAATCAAGTTCACTATAATGTTGGACAGGAACAGCAGAACATTCTCCCGTTTGAGAAGTCCTCATCATTCTCTGCCTTTCTGCCGATCCAGTAACTGACTAATCAGTTCAGCTACAGCTTCGACCGTGTCATAGGAAGTCTTCGAGTACGATGCACAGACAACACACGGCGCGTCACGTGTTCGGGGGCCATGGCTCCATTAACTCTGCTCCCACCAGATGAGTTCACTTTCCTGTCCAGGATGAGACGGCAGAGGACCGAGCCGTGACGCCACTGTCGACTGTGTGCACCGTTGCAACATCGGCATGATGAGTATGAGTTTTAATGACTGAAATACACCCAACACAGCAATATTCTACGTATCACAAAGCAGTGCTAGTCTTTATGACGATACGCGTAGTGTCAGTTGCATTATCACTAGAAACACATTCAGAAATTAGAGTTCTTCCTTCAGAACAGACGTGCTGTCATCATTTGTTTATACGACACATTCGCAGACCAACAGCAGCCCATATGGGCTCATCGTCATCATCATCATCAGCCATGTGTCCGCTCAAAATTCCCTCAGCAGCCACTCGGTTTCTCGCTCTGAATACTCTGAAGGGTAATCACAGAAACTGATCGAGTTTTGTACCGACGCTGCACGGTGAACGCTGCACGGTGAACGCTGCACGGTGAACGCTGCACGGTGAACGCTGCACGGTGAACGATGCACGCTGCACGGTGAACGCTGCACGGTGAACGCTGCACGGTGAACGCTGCACGGTGAACGGTGAACGCTGCACGGTGAACGCTGCACGGTGAACGCTGCACGGTGAACGCTGCACGGTGAACGGTGAACGCTGCACGGTGAACTCTGCACGGTGAACGCTGCACGCTGCACGGTGAACTCTGCACGGTGAACGCTGCACGCTGCACGGTGAACGCTGCACGGTGAACGCTCGCCAGAAACTGTCAAAACGATCTGAAGACAAAACTGGCATCCGCTGGAATCATCTCAGCTTTGTTGAGTAATCTTTTATGTATTTTCCTCTACCTTGTGCCTAAAATGACTTTCCGATGTACGCACACAATCCTTGCTCAAAAGCACTATTTCTCTATGTGCAGCTAAAATGGCTTCAGCAGAATGATGTCTCTATGAGGGAGAGGGGAATGTTGCACATGTTGCCTGCCAACAAACAAAAAGCTGTCAATCTGTTCACAAATGGTGAAACAGATAAAGAATGCCACATGATAAATAGAAGGCTTCAAACGGACCATGAGATCTGCCTCATAACAGAGGCGAAAGGCCTCTGACAATTTCAGGACAAGCAATTAAGTGGAGTGATGCAGAAATCTACAGACAACACAGACAGCGACATCACATCAAAGGCCGTCTGCAGCATTTGAACATGTGCAAATGTCATTAAGTTATCCCCTCTCACCGGCCAAACATAGGGAGGCACGCACACTGGCGATACCGTGCGCGTGACTTTGCCTAAAATAAGATCACAGATCAGTGACGAGAGCGATACTGGTTTAAACATGTCCAGGTTCATGTCACAGCAGTCAGTCCAGAGGTGTGAAAACATGGGCGTGCGCGCAGCTGGGGGACACCACTAGAGTAACCCGATTACGTGTGCGTCAACTGCAGCTTTAAACAAGAGGCTGATGTTTCCGTATGAATCTCTTAATATGAAACAGATCTCATCAGGACACAGAGCACTGCTGAAGGTCACAACGCCCCCCACCCTCTCTGTTTAAAGTCCCTGTCTGCCTTTGCCACTGGCTTTGTTACGCTTTCATTAAGTGAGTTTAGAGCTTAGGACTTTTATAAAACATTGTAAAATTCATTTGATATTAGTTAATGAAAGGCTGTGCAACTTTGATGATAATGTCCGAGCAGCGATGCTGGTCTGAAGGGAGACATAGGAGGTCACTTGTCTCTTTAAAATGCTAAATATAAACGATAAACTTCTGAGACCAAACTGCTATTTATCCTTCCAATCGCAGCGAACATAATCCTTCATCAACATTGCTTTCTCTGCTAATAGTTAGCACAGTGAGCTAATTAAGTGCTTAAACTGTGGACTCAATGGCTCAGAATCTACATGCCCTAAAGGAGCAAGACATAATAATGTAAACACTTGATGAGTACAGTGTTTCAAAGCAACATATGGCAACAAACCAAGCTTCAAATATGCCAAATTATTGATGCACACATTGCAATTGGTCAAAGAACTGATTCATTAATTTTGTCGAGGGGAACCGGATGGAAAATATTGACAATGTCTGCCAACCACAGACTTCAGCAACATAAAGGCAATAAAGGCAACATACTCTGAGGAGAGCACAGATCATAATCACGTCCTCCACTTCTTATCATCCAACGAAGCCAAATACTACATCATAAAATACACAAACATTATTCCACATTGCAGAGAGACATTACATCCCATTCCAAGGAGCCAAAGCGCATGAAACTCACATGAAACTCACATGAAACTCACATGAAACTCACATGAAACTCACATGAAACTCACATGAAACTCACATGAAACTCACATGAAACTCACATGAAACTCACATGAAACTCACATGAAACTCACATGAAACAGAACTGTTTCAGGGGAAGCGACGGCACTCACCTTTTCAATTTTGTCCAGCCACTCCTTGTTCTGGGCCAACTCGGCCATGAAGGCTTGGTGCTTCAGCCATTTCTTATGAAGCTTCTGGGTCTCGTCTCGGCTGCTGTCCTTCGCCATCAGCATCTTCTCATACACCCAGTCCCCCAGCTGGGCGAGAGAGGCAGGGAGAGAATGAAAGCGAGAGAGAGAGAGGCGTCAATACTGGATGAGCAAACATACTGTAAATAACTGTTCGGGGCTATAAACCGATTAAAAAATATTCTGATGCACCAAAACGCTCTAACACACACACACACACACTTAAAGGGGCACTCAAATCGAGTCCACTTTCTAGAAAATCATCCTGTATGCTATGCTGCATAACACACACACACACCTAGACTACATTATCATCATACACACGTGTATACACGATTTATCAAAGCTACAGATAAACAGGGTCAAATGTATTTCATTAAATGCAAGGTCAAACACACAGACGTGAATATTTAATGACGCCCAGCAGACACATGTAGGCCAGACACACGTGTACCAACAAGCATGGCGGCGACAATCCACATGTACACACAGCGTCCACATCCTCAGCGTCAACACACACTAGGACAGTAAACAGCCACACACACACACACACACACACACACACACACACACACACACACACACACACACACACACACACACACACCTGCTGTCCATCAGAGAGTAAAATCTGAGCTGACCGCATCACCCGAGATATTCAGGTCAGCATCGGCGCCCTCGCCTCTCCGTCACCGGCGACCTCACACCTGCGAGCGACACTTCCACCCGCGCACCCCCCAGCCCTCTCAACTAACCCAGCTGTGGAGCGCTTAACGGGAACGAGCCAGTGGGATTGTGGCGGCTGCTGGGAGCCGCTGGTGTCCGCATCCTCGCCGGTCCGCCACCACACACATGCAAAGACGCTCTCTTCACAAATAGAGAGAGAGATGAGGGGAGTGGGGGGCAGGGAGGAGAGGAGAGGAGAGAGCTGTAGAGAGTAAGAGAGAGAGAAAGGCGCCTTCTGGGAAGCTGAGCACTAGACGGCTGCAAAAAGGTGTGCAGAGAGGAAAATGCCAAGCGGGAGGGTAAATAACAACAATACTGGAGGCTGAGGAGACCGACTGGAGACTTCAAACTGAGGCTGCGCTCCCCCCTATCTCCCCCCCTTCTCTCTCTCTCGCTACCTCTCTCTCTCCTCGCTATGTTGTTGAGGATTCGCTGAATGCTCAACGAGGAGAGAGAGAGAGAGAGAGAGGGAGAGAGAGAGGGAGAGAGGAGGGGCGGGGCGGGGGCGGACCGGTGACGAGTGAGAGGGCAAGAATGAGGAGGACTGAGAGGAGAGAAGGAGAAGAAAAAAAATCATCCTCCCCCAACACAATAAAATGGCAGGCAGCCGAGCCAGTGCATGGCGCCCCTCCCCTGGCTCGCACCTTTTCAGCGAGCGAGCAGGCTGCCTGGCTGTTGCAGAGATGGGGTGGAAGAGGAGGAGGAGAGGGAGGAGCCAAGGTCTGGGATTGGGAATTTTTGAGGGGGGTGAGGAGTAAGGGAGGCAGGCACCACCTCCAGGGCTCACCGATCACAGCTAATGATGCTGAGCTGGAAGAGGTTGGCGGAGGTGTGTGTGTGTGTGTGTGTGTGTGTGTGTGTGGGGGGGGGGGGGGGGGGGGGGGATGGAGACAAGTGAGGAGGGACAGAGAGACTCAAAAAAAGATTTGCTTTTGGGACTGAAACGTGCCGGTTCTCCGCAAACGGCCGAGCTCACAAGCTCTACAGCTGCTTTTGTGTTATCCCCTCCCACACCACCCCGCTCTACACCGTCCCCCGCTCTTCCCCTCTCTGCAGCAGTCCCAGGCAGCCCCGTACTCTACGTCTCCAGCTCGCCTTACTCTGCTGCAGTGGTAAAGCAGAGAGAGAGGGAGAGAGGGAGAGAGAGAGAGAGAGAGAGAGAGAGAGAGAGAGAGAGAGAGAGACAGAGAGAGAGAGAGAGAGACAGAGAGAGTAGAGGGTTGGACGGAAGAAAAGAGAGTAAAAAAAAGTGGCACGATGATAGTGGGAAGAGATGAACAGGTAGAGGACTGGAGAGAGAAGGGGGTCGGGTTTCTGACCCCCCCCCCCATTTGTCTTCCTCTTGCTGGAGCTATCGCGGTACAAGTCAGGACACACCAGCTAACATGATTAAAGACACCTCACACACACACACACACACACACACACACTGATTGTGCATGAACACACAGGCTCTCACACGCACCTACAGGTCCCATGATTGCAGGGGTGATGGAGGGTCACCGGCTGATGCCCCCTTTGAGACTATAAATGTAAATGTTAAAAAAGGTTTGGGTTAAGTTGTTGTAAAACAACAAAACATGATTTAAGTTACCGAGTGTTTCCAGGACAAATGCTACTCCACTCCAGTATATATTGTTGGAAGATTTTTTGAAATAGATATTGATGATACGAGAAAATGGATACAATCCGACCAGCAGCCCCTGAGTTAAAGGCCGACCTAGAAAGGAGGAAGTGAAAAACAAAGTACATTGCAACTTGTTTGGATTTACTCAGTCATTGAGAATACAAGCTTTGAAGTTAACGTTGAACACTTTGGAACCGAGATATAACGAGATACAACGGTCTCAACTTTTTTAAGGACACAGCGAGACTCTCCAACCAAACCAAAGCTAACGCCATGGAGTCACTGAGGAAAGCAGGTGGATGGTATAACACGCTGAGTGGACATCCGCTGCCACAGAATATATTCTCTCTCCTTACCTGCGTACTTTATCACTAACAACGCTAACAGTGCAAAGTATGAAAACAGTGCCGACCGAGCTAACAGTGTCCACTTGAGGGTGGACATAGTTAGCGTGGGACATCTACCTTATAGGGACACTGTGTTCAACAATGCAGCCTTTAGGCATACACCAGCTTTTTTCCTTGAAACAAAGCCAGATAAAAAAAACTACAGTAGGATCTCTCACCTCTTCAGTACCCTTTAGTCCTGGAGGTGTACTGTGTACTGTACAAAGAGGAAGAGACGAGTTTAAAAGGGACTTTTTTGTTTATATAAGAAGGGGAAAAAATACTTTTACATTTTACAGCCGCAACTTACAGCGATTATTTACAAAAATGTCCAATTACGAAGTAAATTGAGAGCCCCTGTGAAAGTCTATAAGTCTCGGGTACTGCTGGTGTCATCTGCAAACAACTGAATGAGTACAATTACCACCTCGTGGCTGTATGCCCCCACCAACCAGTCGAGTTACGGTTTACACCCACATCTGTCCAAAATGTTATCACTTGCCATGATTGACCACCAAATTCATTTGTGGGTCCAGGTGGACGTTTGATCCAACGGAAAGATGGGAGGACCCAATAATATCGTTGGTGCATAAAAATGCATAAAATACATAATAAACCCAATAAATATTCAGAGTCTGACCGCAAAATAACATGGACCTTTGTTAGTCCAACATAAACACTGATGACTTCACCTCTTACGCCACTGGAAGAGTTTGATTTTCTGACACCTACCGAAAAGACACAAGTTTGTACAAACGAGCCACGAAGCTTATGTCCAAAATCATAAGCCTCTGTTTTGTTTTGTACAAAAATATCCGCTCGTATGAAGCTTGGAGTGAATGTGTTGGCGGATGAATGGAGAGCAGCAGCGAGAGGCAGGAAACACGACGACGCAGCATTGACCGAGCAGAAGAACACACCCTGGCAGCCGAGAGCTCAGGTTCCTACGGTCTGACGCAGTGTCACTCGCCCACTGTTGGCAGCACACACGCACACACACACACGCACACACACACACACACACACACACACACACACACAGGCACACACACGCACGGTCGGGGGAAGTCTACTCATGCATACTGTATTTCTACAGACACGCATACCACATACCAGCTGACGGATAGATGTATGGCTGACACACGCGCACACACAGACACACCAATACACGTACACACATGTACACACTGTGGGATACACTCTTCCTCTTTTGAATTAGTGATGAGGAAATGTGCTGCTGAATTATTCAGCAGAGCCAAAGAGAGACAGTTGCAGAAACTAAACAAGGTGCTGGGCCCAGAAAGAAGCCCGTGACTCCGTAGGGCGAGAGAGCCTGAAGTGTGAGGGCCGTGTCGATGACAGCTTCCAAGTTAGGATTAAATTGGTGATGCTAAAAATACACTGTGGTGACATGTTTTTCTCATGTCAGTAAAATAGTTTGTGTGGTTCTGGTGTCAAAGTGTAGCTCTGAGTGTAAGGAAATATAGCTGTAAATACTCATTATCAGATTTACCCATCCAGACCATCGTCTTACGACAAACTAACAAGTGTTTCCATTGCAAACTACAAGCCAGTTGGAACTTTTTATAACATGTCATCAGGACACCGCTATGGAAGAGTAATATAACCAGGCATACGGGTTTATATTTTATTTTGCATTTCGAGAATAAATTAGAAATGATCAAAGACGAAATGCTGAGAATCAACGAATATAGCATTCGAGAAGGAAGTGGAAATGTTGAAAATAAAGTTGAACTTTTTAGAATAAAGTAACAATTTTGAGAATAAAGACAAAATGTAGATTTTTTTTTAAACTGTTGAGAATAAAGTCAAAACACCATTTCAAGAAAAAGAAAGACGAAATGTTAAGAATGTCAAACTTTTGAGAATAAATCAAACACAGAGTGTTTGCGCATATACTGAAATGTATTTTGACTCTATTCTTGAATCACAACATTAAAACATCTTCCTATGTTTCCCTCTGCTTGGCCATAACAGTCTTCCTTGGCTGGCAATAAATGACAAAATTGTAAAATCTTACTGTTTCCACTTAAAACCATGGGACTGTTTATTCAAAGCCCATTTATTTGGCTTATATTCCCACATCCATGTAATGTTTTGAGTGTGGTAATTGCCAGGAAATCTTGAACACAAAAATTGAAATCAAAACTTTTGAAGTACAAATGTCTTGTGCTGCCACTAGAGGCTGCCACATTGGGAAGTTGGCGATGGTGACAAAAAGGAAAAGAGATCCTTTCAACGATCCTTTCCCCCCCCCAATACTCTTGCGCCAATTTAATTCAATTCCACTCCAGCGAGTTCAACCAGTACAACCAGTCTGTGGGCCCCCTACCTCGTGACAGTCCTGAAGAAACCTCTGAAGTTCCCACTGGTCGTTCAGTTTTTCCAGCCATTGCTGGGCCAGCTCTCGGTTCTGGTTTCCCCTGAAGGAGGGAGAGAGACGGGAAATTCAGTTTCAAGTACATTACATTACATTTAGCTGACGCTTTTATCCAAAGCGACTTACATGATATACAGTAGACCGTAGACACAGCAACGGTGAGCAATGAGGGTTAAGTGTCTTGCTCAAGGATACAACAACATGGACTGGCTGAGCCGGGGTTTGAACCACCGACCCTCTGATTGAAAGACTGACTTGCTAACCACTGAGCCACGGTCGCCCCACATGATATGTTATGATAAATAACTAAAAGTAGAACCGGAAATAATAACCAGAATAATAACTATATTTGTAGCAAACGGCAAACAAGACCAGTTATCCTTTGAATAAAAAACAAAAAGCACCTTAATTAACGTAATAATCGTGAAATGGTTTCCTACAGAACCAGAATGCAACACTTTGAAATGACTACATTGCACCGCGCTCATCTATTCGTCCCCATGGGAGAAAAATGAATGTCCAACAAAATAATTAATGTAAATGAAATCTAAAAAACATATGGTTCTTTACATTGCTATTGTTGGACACACACACACACACACACACACACACACACACACACACACACACACACACACACACAGACAGATTTCACGGTCAGGTGTCGGCTGTGGTGGACTAAACAAACCGAGCTCTGTGTTCTTCTCTTCTCTCTGTGCTTTGTTTCATTTACACTTGAGGGTGCCTCTCTTTTCAAATTCTTAAGCCGCTATTATTCTTTTTTCTTATCGTTGCATTGTGTCCGGACAGCTGCTTGCTTCTTTGGGCTTTAGAATCAGCTTAAGTGTGTGGAGCTGCAGTCCGTGCTCACTTTGAACCGAACTAGCATGAAGAAATCTGAAACATTTGGCATAATTTCATCTTAAATGGAGAAAACTATTGAGGGTTTACAAGCTAGCAACTACTTAAGGATCTGTATTTTCTTTTTCTTTTAATATATATATACACTAAGATAATACATCAATGTTTAAAAAAACACTTTTATCTGATATCCTATAACTGTAAATGTATTTATTGAATTGTGCTTTAACTCATGCTTTGAACATGCTCACACTCAGTAAACGTCCTCTATGAGTTATAAAATATAGATATACGTCACATATATATGTTACACATATATATATACACATGTTATAACTGAATTGTAACTGTGAGAATTCAACGTGTTGAAGCTCTTTTGATAGCTTTCAGTGCTTCAAAATGAAATTAAATGTGACACCATATTCAACAGAGTTTGCCTTCCACTTCCGATCTTTGGCCTTAAACCAGTCTAATCCAAGTCCTTTCATGTACTGCTTCGTCAACCTGTTGGGGTTGGCCTGTGGTACCTGTTGGCGAGGGTGTCGGTGCGTTCCTTGATGCGGTCGGAGTAGATGTTGCTCTGGCTGATCAGACTCTCTCCAGCCTCGATCACAGCTTTGATCCTGTGCAGGTTCAGCTCCATGGTGGTGGTGAAGTCCTTGTGTTTCTTTATGGCGGCCTCCACCGTTTCCACCGTGGTGGGCAGCTCCACGTGAGCGAGGGCCGACTCCTGGAAAGTGAAGACGATAACAATGAGGCGGTTTCCTGGTTTAATAGCTGATCAAGTAACGTCGGGGGATACGAGGAAAAGCCTCAATAAAATTAAAAAAATATCTGAAGAGCAGAGAACGGATGAGTGCTTCTGGAAATTTAAAATCATATGAGCAACAACCAGTTTTACTCTTTACATAGTTGATCAAAAAGAAAAAATATTGTCAACTAATTTGATAATCCCATAATTAGTCACAGTCGATATGAAACAACGGCTCGTTCCTTTCAGGCTGTGAGGGGCTGCTGAATGTCTGATTATACACAAAATTACTTGGTTTATCCCTATAAATGAAGATAAGAAACATATTTTGGTTTAAATATCAGTCTATTGATAATGCTGTTCATTAAAATTTGAAAATAACTCATATAACTCACTCTTTCAATCAAGTGCGAGTGAATAAATCAACATGTAGGCACAAATATCATAAAGGCTAAATAATAACAACATGAGACTGCTGTTTAAAAATCAAAGAGAACGTAGAATAAGACCGGAGCACCTAAATGTAGTGCCACACTGTACACACACACACAACACGCACAAACAACGCTGTCCATTATTGTGATTATTATGTCGCAGACAGGGATCAATTAGCAAATCAGTTGACTTAAGCAATCAGATTTGAAATATAAAATATAAATTCTTCGTCAGGAACACTTTTATGATTTTGTTTTATTTGTGTTATTGCAGGGGTACGTTTTTCACAATTGTCTGTCATATATTAGACTGAATAATTAATCAATTAGTTTATTACATTTTTTTTTTTAAACGTACTTTATTAAATGTAAGAAAAGGTACTCTAACAGACCATATCATTACAGATTACTATGTGGCCTCTGGAAGAAGAGACATTGAACTGAAAGTGAGGAAGAAACATCGGAGGCACGTCTTTGATACTTATTAAAGAAGAAATGCCGCTTTCCCTGAATCAAACCCCCGGGCTACTGAGGAGAGCTGGTTCCTGGTAAAGATATTGTATCTCACACACACACACACACACACACACACACACACACACACACACACACACACACACACACACACACACACACACACACACACACACACACACACACACACACACACACACACACACACACACACACACACACACACACACACACACACACACACACACACACACACACACACACACACACACACACACACACACACACACACACACACACACACACACACACACACACACACACACACACACACACACACACACACACACACACACACACACACACACACACTAGTCCAGGGCAGCTCTGCCTGTGACATTTAAGATTAGAAAAAATAAAGATAATTCAATATAGTTTTTCCTTCCCGATACCTGAATTTAAATATTGACTAACACAGCTGTGTGTGGTTGTGTGTGTGTATATGTGTACACACACACACACACACACACACACACACACACAGACACACACAGACACACACACACACACACAGACACACTCACAGACACACACACACTATACGACTAACCTTGTATGGAAGTGATATGATTGCTATCATTGCTGTATGGCCTAGTTCTCAGGTGAAACCCTTTGTAAAACATGAACAAATACATACAGAGAATAAATACCATTTTGCTGACATTACACTCTCTGATCGGTACTACATATGTGCAACTCTCACCCGAGATGGGAAAAAGAGGAGAGATGGCTCACTCCCTAGTTACTTCCACCGGTGATTTCAGACGCAGATATATTTTATTATTTTTTTTCGGAGCCGAAGATGGAAGTAACCAATGAGGCCGCCGAGCTTCTTTCGTGACCTAACGTGATATCAGATCGGTGCATAGTCGCGACATACTTGCCGATACCCGATCCAGTATTTGTGTTTTGTTTCAGAGGCATTTACGATACTGTTATCTTTATGGGAACAACTCCTGAAGAAACCAACCTCAATGCACGTGATCCTGAGATTAAACAAAAGTAATGATAAAACAGCAACATAAAAGCACATCATACTGCATGTTGCATACATCAGCTGGCTGTCAAGCATAATTTAACGGAACTTCTCTAACGTTGCAAAAAATATAAAATAGTTGAGCTATTTAAGTTTCACTAGAAGCATTATCTATTAATAACGTACGAGGCCAGTTATCAAGAAATAGTAAAGTCATGCAGAACAATTGATCCAAAGGTTTTTGAGATGTTTCATTTCTGAACCAGAGGTTTTGGACTGACAGACCAACGACCTAAAATAGCAGGAAAAGAGCTGTCCGGAGAGACGCTCCTCGTAAACTCCCACACCTGCTCGGCTGCTGGTCTCACCTGGTTGTTGAGGAAGGATTCGGCCTGTTTGACATCTCGCAGGAAGAGGTGGAAGATGTGAGCCTGGACCAGAACCTCCCTCCGGCTCTCCCACATCTCCAGGAGTTTGTTCCAGCCAACATCGAGCTTCTGGAGCCACTGCTGCAGGGCGGCTTGAGGAAGGGGAGCCTCCTCGGACTCCAGCAGCTCGTTCATGGCCTGCAGGCGCTCGTAATCCTCCTCGTACCTGCACGGAAAACGACAGAGACCATGGCACATGATGTCATGGTAAAGAAGGAAGATAGGTAAAAAGAATAATCAAAAGAGCCTCTGATTGTCCTCAGCAACCCACCGTCCGATCTCCTCCTTCAGTGCCGCGTGTTTGTTGATGAGTTTCTCCGCCTCTTCCAGGTCGTTGGGAAGCTGGTCTGAGGCGGCGGCCGTCTGCGTCTGGACCAACCAGGTGAGGAAAGAGTCCAGGTCCTGACAGGCGGGGAGAGGAACATGATCTACGCTGAATCAATTCTTTTCTTGGTCTACAGTACAAAGATTTGTGCAGACGGACAAATCGGTTGAAATGCTTCATTGCATTATCACCAGGGTCATCCAGCCAATCCATTTAAGTCCATTCCATCCCATCCATCATACCATCTGTCCATCCCACCACCCATCCAATTGCATCATCAATCCATCCCACCTTCAATCCAATCCATCCATCACAATCTCTACCTATGAGGCTGAAATTTGGCATAGAAGTCAACTGTTTGTGGGGTTGTGTTTGTGGATGCACTTGGTGTACATGTACTTGGTTACAGCTATTGCGAATTTGTGCTTGTTTTAAAAGAAAATCTTCCTAAAACCAAATTCTCCACCGCAATTTTCTCCATGTCTGTTGTTGTGGATCTAAAAATCTCTAATGCATTTTTATTTGTTGAGTGATATAATTGCCTCCTGTACCTCTTTCTGGGAAGTTTCTCAACCTTAGAGGCAGAGAAGGTTTCTTTTGATCAATAGCACAAAATTAACAACGCTTTATGTGTTTGTGTGGGTTACTGCCGGTGATGAAGTTAATCCCTGGAACAAGTGCTGAGATGTTTTTTTGCCTCGTAACAATAACTAACTCAAGTCAACATCGTGATATCACATTGTTGAGCTAATTTGTTTGAAAAAATGCAACTTAATTGGTGAAGTCAGTCACATGGCAGTATCATTGGGATAGAGTCACATGGCGAGTCAGTCTCTAGTCAGAACGCCCAGAGTGATGGATTCCCCTCCTGTACCTGTATGAAGCTCTGCAGCCTGCTAGCCACCATCAGCGAGTCCTCGCAGCCCTGCAGGGTGCGTTTCAGCTCCTCCCACTCCACGCTAATGCCGTCGAACGGCACAAGAACCTCCATGGCCCGACCAGGGTGGGCGGTGGCCATGTGCTCCGCCTCCTCCTACATCACCAGACAGAGACACGTTGTGATGATTGTAGCCTTGTATGCTGCATAATGCAAGCTGCGTATAGAATCATACCAACCTCCACATTTTTATATCTTTTGTTGTTCCCCACTCTTATTTATTTATTGGAATAAATGGCCACTATGCTACTATCTGTTATCTTAACTTATGCGTTCTATATTTCCTGTTGCACCAACAGTGGTTTGTTTGTAATAAATATAAAAAACAAAAATGAACAGGTTACAAGGTTAACATTAACAGTGATAGCCATCATGGCTAACATTGCTTTTGTAAATTATCAAAACAGATTTGTATTTATATTGAAAAACCACTGTGAACACCTTAAATGAATGTCTTCCTTGATCATTCGTATACTCCATGTATTTTTTCCCATAATTCCCTACCTGTAGATGCATCAGTTTGGGCTCCAGGACAGACAGGGCTCCCTCCATGGTGGAGAGGCGTCTTTGCAGAGCCAGGACTCCTCCCAGGTCGCTGCCCACGTACTGAGTGGCGTCGATGGCTTTTCTCTTGTCCTGGATCTGGGACTTGATCTCGGCACACTCCAGCAGGTAGTTCTGCAGGCGTAGCATGGACTCCAGCTGATCTTTCTTCTGCTCCACCAGCTCCACAATGCTGTTCCACCTGGTACGGTGTGACGGACAAGGACAGGGTAAGAATGTGGCGAGAGAAATGTGCGACATCGACAGAATGTCATTCCTTTTCATTTCAAAAGAGACTTGTTTTAAGCTTGTACATTCACCGTCCATTTTTCAATAAGAATGTTTTCAGAACACAGAGCCAGTTTGGATCGTTTAAGTCCTCCAAACCCCCAAACCCGCCGACGGGATTGAAAAATATGTTTTCTTAAAACAACCGGCAAAACTACACCATTCTGTCACCAGTTGAGGTGGCCAGCCAGCCACGCCCACCTCATTTGGCTCACTCCGTTCACCTGCACACACAGCGGGTTCCAGTTGTCCATAATTAGACCAGTATTTAACCACCACTCTCACTCTCCTTCTCTGCCAGATTGTTTTGATGTTCATTCTCAACCTTCCAGCGTACCTCCCTGACTGCCCGGAGCCGATCTTGCCTGTCCCCGACTACCCGACTCGCCTAATCCTCGCTGTTCCCGAGCTACGATCTGACGTCCCGGTGCCGACCTTTGCCTGTCCTTCACAATCCGTATTTATCATTGTACAAGCTTTGTTGTCTGTGATTCTACGCCCCAGTAAAGTTGACATTCCAGATCTCTGCTGCTCGTGTCCTTCGTTCTGCATCTGGGTTCGACACTCACCCGTGATAGAACAATCTGGCCACAACATGAACCCAGCAGGAACACGGTTCGCGCAGATTGAGGCGGTCCTCACGCAGCAGCAGCAGCAGATTGAGGCGGTCCTCACGCGGCAGCAGCAACAGATCGAGGCGTCCAACACACTCGCTCGGCAAATGGCGGAGTCTCAGGCGACGGCAGTTTCCGGTCTCTCCGACCAGATGCAGCTGCTGGTTTCTGTTCGCCCGGCGGTGCCAGAGCCCATCCAGGCGCCACCAGCGCCGGTGTCGCCACCGCTCGAGGGGATTTTCGAGCCTCGGGTCGGAGGTCCGGAGCGTTTTGGAGGAGAGCCGGAGAAGTGTAATCCGTTTCTGACTTCCTGTTCCCTGCTTTTCAGCTTGCAGCCCCGTACCTTCGCCACAGAGAGGGCTCGGGTAGCGTACGTCATCAGCCATCTGACCGGCAGGGCTCTTCTTTGGGGAACGACGGAGTGGGACAGGCGGACTCCGGCGTGCGATTCTTTCGAGGATTTCTCGGAGGAACTTCGGAGAGTGTTCGGAGGGGCCGCGACTCGACCTGAAGCGGGACAAGACTTGCTATCTCTACGCCAGGGGAGCCGATCGGTCACCGACTTCGCGATTGATTTCCGGATCCACGCCCGTCGGAGCGAATGGAATGCCCCGGCGCTGCGCGACGTTTACCGATATGGACTAGCGGACTATATCAAGGACGCGCTGGTCGCCTATCCTCCGACGGCGTCGGTGGAGGAGTTGATTGAGCTGACGGAGCGGCTGGACCTCCGCATCCGGACCCGAGAGGGGGAGCAGCGGCGAACTCCGTGGGACCAGCGCGACCGAGGTCGGGGTCCAGAGGACGGCGCGGAGCCCATGCAGGTGGGACGCACCCGGGTTACGTCCCCAAGACGGAGACGTCGCCGAGGCGGTAAGTCAAGCCGAAACCGCGGTAGGAATGAACATATAATAAAACAGCATCCATTGAAGGGACTGGGGTCAGAAGGGACTGGGGTCAGCAGGGACTGGGGAGGTCGGGGTAAGCCATGCTGAGGGGAGACCGTCTTCCTCCATAGTGCGGCCCCGATTTATGGTCAGACTCTTACTCCCGGAGGGCGCCCGAACCGTGGCGGTACTCCTGGACTCTGGTGCCGACGAAAACCTCATGTCCCAAGGCCTGGCCAACGAACTAGGCTTAGAGAGGTGTCGACTGGCCACTCCGGTGCCAGCCCGGGCCTTGGATGGGCATCTGATGGAGATGGTCACCCACCAGACGGCTCCAATACAGATGATAGTCTCGGGTAACCACCGGGAGACCATCCAGTTCCGGCTCTTAGCTGTTTCCAGTGCACCCTTGATCTTGGGGTACCCATGGTTGCGCCGACACAGCCCGCACCTCGATTGGGCAACGGGGGCGATCCTCAGTTGGGGTGGTTCCTGCCATGAGGTATGTCTGAAGAGGGCGTTCGTACCACATCAACCGCCGTCCTCCCAGCTATGCCCGACGACACTTCAGGTTCTGGATGAGTACCAGGACTACCGGGGGGTTTTCAACAAGGCAAGGGCGACATCGCTGCCGCCCCATCGGCCGTACGACTGTGCGATCGAGTTGTTGCCGGGCGCGTCACCACCCAAGGGCCGTCTGTACTCTCTCTCGGGACCTGAACGAGTGGCTATGGACTCTTACATTAACGAATCGCTGGCAGCGGGGATTATCCGACCATCGTCTTCTCCAGCCGGAGCGGGATTTTTTTTTTGTGGAGAAAAAGGATAAGACCCTATGGCCATGCATTGATTACCGGGGCCTCAATGACATTACGGTCAAGAACCGTCACCCCCTCCCCCTTCTCGCTTCAGCGTTCGAGCTATTACAGGGGGCCACCATATTCACCAAGCTCGACCTCCGGAATGCTTACCATCTTGTCCGGATTAAGGAGGGTGACGAATGGAAGACCGGATTCAATACTCCGTCGGGACACTATGAATATCTGGTGATGCCGTTCGGGCTCACCAACGCCCCAGCAGTGTTCCAGGCACTGGTCAATGACATTCTCCGGGACATGATAGATAAATTTGTGTTTGTGTATCTTGATGATATCCTGATTTTCTCCAGGTCCCGTGAGGAGCATGTTCCCCAGGTGCAGGCGGTTCTCCAGCGGTTACTTGAGAATTCACTTTTCGTAAAGGCGGAGAAGTGTGAGTTCCACCAGACATCCGTCTCGTTCCTGGGGTACATCGTGGCTCCTGGTCAGTTGAGGATGGATCCTGCCAAGGTGGATGCTGTCAGAGAATGGCCTATTCCAGAGAGTCGTAAGAAGTTGCAGCAATTCCTAGGGTTCGCTAATTTCTACAGACGGTTCATCCGAGGGTACAGTACGGTAGCCGCGCCACTCACTGCATTAACGTCCACCAAGGTTGTGTTTCAGTGGTCCCCGGAGGCCGAGACGGCTTTCCGGAACCTAAGGGAGCGATTCAGCTTGGGACCCATCCTTCAGGTTCCCGACCCCGAGAGACAGTTCGTGGTGGAGGTTGACGCCTCGGAAGTGGGGGTGGGGGCCGTGCTATCGCAGCGCTCGGACCGCGACCAGAAGGTACACCCATGTGCTTTTTTTTCCAGGCGCCTGTCTCCGGCCGAGAGGAACTACGATATCGGCAACCGGGAGCTTCTGGCAGTTAAGTTGGCACTGGAGGAGTGGAGGCATTGGCTGGAGGGGACCAAGCAACCCTTTTTGGTCTGGACCGACCACAAGAACCTGGAGTATATCCGGTCCACAAAGCGCCTCAACTCCAGGCAGGCACGGTGGGCTCTGTTCTTCACTCGTTTTGATTTTTCCCTCTCCTACAGACCCGGATCGCGGAACATCAAGCCGGACGCATTGTCCAGACAGTTCCAGAAGGACGAGGACGTGGGGAGCCCTGAGACCATCCTGCCGGAGTCATGTGTCGTGGCATCCGTGACATGGGAGATCGAACGGAAAGTAGCAGCGGCGACGGAGGGCCAACCGGGGCCGAGTGCGTGTCCCGACGGCCACCTATTCGTGCCTCCCGCATTGAGGTCTGAGGTGCTTCAATGGGGGCACGCCTCCAAGTTGGCCTGTCATCCCGGGGCCCAAAGAACCGAGGAGGTCCTTCGTCAACGGTTTTGGTGGCCCGCTCTGCAGGAGGACACTCGGGAGTATGTGGGGGCTTGCCAGACCTGCAGCCGGAACAAGACATCACGCCGAGCCCCGTCCGGTCTCCTACAGCCTCTGCCAGTGCCGCACCGACCCTGGTCACACATCTCGGTGGACTTCGTGACTGGGTTGCCTCCATCGGACGGACATACGGCCATTCTGACAGTCGTGGATCGCTTCTCGAAGATGGCACATTTTGTGGCGATCCCGAAACTTCCATCCGCCAGAGAGACCGCCCAGCTCCTGATTGACCATGTTTTTAGGATCCATGGGATTCCAGTGGATGTGGTCTCGGACCGAGGACCTCAGTTCGCGTCGGTTTTTTGGAAGGAGTTCTGTAGGCTGCTGGGGGTCACCGCCAGTCTGACGTCCGGGTACCATCCTCAGTCTAATGGGCAGACGGAGAGGATGAATCAGGAGATGGAGTCGGCCCTGCGGTGTGTGGCGTCCGAGGATCCTTCGTCATGGGCACAGCAGCTGGTATGGGTCGAGTACGCCCACAATGCGTTGACCAGCTCCGCCACGGGTATGTCGCCCTTCCAGGCCGCATATGGGTACCAGCCTCCCCTGTTCCCGAGGGAGGTCTGACTTATGAGGTACGACGGATCATCCGCTCCCGTCGCCGAGGAAGGGGTTGCCAATATCTGGTGGATTGGTAGGGATACGGTCCCGAGGAGAGGTCCTGGGTCCCAGCAAGACACATCCTGGCTCCCGGGCTCATCCAGCGTTTCCATCAGCAGCATCCAGACCAGCCCGGGCCCGGAGGCCGGGCAGGGGGTCACATTCCGGGAGGGGCAAGGGCGGGTCCTTCCAGGATCCGGGAGGTGGGCTCCACGGGGGGAGACGGGGTTCCGGCGTCGCCCGAGTACTAGCCCACCGTCTGGGTTCGCACACCCTGGTTATGGACACTGGGGGACGTCAGGGGACACCCCTTGAGGGGGGGGTTCTGTCACCAGTTGAGGTGGCCAGCCAGCCACGCCCACCTCATTTGGCTCACTCCGTTCACCTGCACACACAGCGGGTTCCAGTTGTCCATAATTAGACCAGTATTTAACCACCACTCTCACTCTCCTTCTCTGCCAGATTGTTTTGATGTTCATTCTCAACCTTCCAGCGTACCTCCCTGACTGCCCGGAGCCGATCTTGCCTGTCCCCGACTACCCGACTCGCCTAATCCTCGCTGTTCCCGAGCTACGATCTGACGTCCCGGTGCCGACCTTTGCCTGTCCTTCACAATCCGTATTTATCATTGTACAAGCTTTGTTGTCTGTGATTCTACGCCCCAGTAAAGTTGACATTCCAGATCTCTGCTGCTCGTGTCCTTCGTTCTGCATCTGGGTTCGACACTCACCCGTGATACATTCATCACAGCCAGAAGCTGTAAAAAAACTGCATTATCGTCACATTTTCCAAATCCTATCTTTCCAAAGCTTGAATAATATGATATTTCATCAGAAGCACTATATTCAACATGTTGGATGCCCTGCCTGATTTGGCTGAGACCAACGGTCACGTGACAAAGAATCTGTGAAGCTTCAACTGAACTGCAAGCTGCTGAACACACAGGAGAGGACAGGACAGGACCTGTAAATATGTAAAACGTATATATATGTAGTGGAGCCTCTTGGAAACACTTGGAAAAATGTTAGGTTGTATAGGCTCTATTGTGTTCTGATTTTTGTAAAATAAATTATCACTGAAATTCTGAGATGGGAAATTTACTTTCTCATCTTCCAACCACTCAAAGCGCTTTAACACTACAAGTCATCAACCCCATCCATTCCTACATTGACGGCAGGGCCGGTGCCACCTCCCAGCAGGTCTCTAACTAACCATCCAGACCCACTTACACATTGCATGCGTTTGGGGTTAAGTGTCGTGTCCAAGGACACATCGACATGGACTAGCGGAGCAGGGGGATCGGCCCGAGTCACAGTCACCCCAGAGGTGCAGGACTCATATACTGCAGTGGAAACGAGGCCATGGAGATGAAAATGTGACCCAAACCTGCTTTATGCTCAAAGGGTTATGGCAGGACTTATTTTATTACACTAATAAGGTTTGAAAAAGGATGAACTGAAAGACTAGCAGGCTATTATTCCAGCTCTCTATTGTTCCCGGAAAAATGTTTGATTGGTTATAAACCAGAGTTGTACCTCTTTTATTGTTGGATGCCTATATGAAAGCTGTTGCTATGTCAGACCTAAATATCTTTAACATAAAACATGAACCCTGACCTCGATAAGAGCCATGCTGAAAAAGACACACTGACCAGATATGATTCCCGAGAGACGTTGATTTGCTTTGCTCTCTGCCCGGGCCCTGTCTGCTCACCATATCGTCATACAATATGTTCTCCTGATTCTGCTCCAGACCAGCAGGTCTCAGTACACAACCTATTCGGCCAAGACGCGCGCACACATGCAACGACGCACGCAGACACACGCAGAGATCCCCGTGACTGTAATGAGGTAATGGCAGAGTCGCCGAGAGGCAGACAGGGCGCTTTGCGGGCGGCCAGGAAGACAGCTCGGGGACACTGACCTCAGAGCTGCCGAAGTCGCCTAAACATGCGTTGCTGCTGATTGTTGGGGTGTGTGTGTGTGTGTGTGTGTGACGGAGGTCGCTGCTTGTATGTGTGTATTGTATGTGTGTTAAGCAGTGGTGGGTAAGCTTACCCAAATACACACCGAATGATTTGTTTTATGTATTTATATAGGAATTAAAGGATTAACATCAATGCATGCTTACATACATGTGAATCCTGACGATCTAAAGACAAAACACTACTTACCAACATCCAACATTTCCCTCTGCAATGTTGCTAACTGCTGTTGTTGGCTTTATAACTCCTGTTTGAGTGTTTAATATTTTCAACCAAAAAAATAGCAGCAGCCAATACTATATCAGAAATCAATTTGAAAGGTAGGAAATGTAAAGACGAGAGAAGAAACTGACTGAGCTACATAACTATGGGCTATACGGGGTGAAAATATTCACCTAATGGGAGTTATTTGTGTTTCATTGTGCATTCATCCACAATAACCCCAATAATGTACATATTGTTCATGTGCAAAGACACAATGCAGTCGTGGTCCTGAAGCTAAAATTGAAAATCTGGATGACTAATACCAGAAAGTCAACGATGAGATGTGTGTTAATTTTTTGCTCTCGGCTGGCCTCGTCTTGACTGAGTCAGCCGGCACAGATGGTTCACCCCGAGACAAACGCCATGAGCCAAGGTCACAAGACTCGTAGACACCCGGCTGCCGTGGACTCTGCTGGCAGACTTAACGTGGTCAGTGAATGTGGCTGAGACGAATAAAAAAGCCACTCCGGCCTGGCCGGATGTCAGCGTAAGGGTGCGAGGGAGCGAGAGAAGCAGCGTTGCAGCAGACAGTTGTGCTGTTTCACATTTACATCTCAGGCACTGAACTCATACTCTACAAAGATCTTCGGCCTCGTACCACGTTAAAAAGACAATTATAATAAATAATATAATTTACAATTATATTTTATTTTGCATTAATGGTGGCAAAACTCTCTGCTTTGTAGTTCCAAGTAGTGCCCTTCAACATCTGTGTTAGTGAGCATTCACAGACACAATTTAGAATTTGTTGAAATTTGGAAGCAATCAAACAAAAATCAATAAATCAAATGTGCTGACAAAGAAATGAATAGATTCCGTGGCTGTCACAGTGACCTGCATAGCTACCTCATAGACTGTAGAGGAAATGGACATCATTGTCGTGACGTCAACAACTGACTTGTGGAATGTCGTTTTGAAGCCTCAAGTTTGGCGTTTTGGCCGTTGCCATCTTGGATTACGGCCATCGCCAGAATAGTTATAAGGGACCATATTTGAACTGCATAAGAGTGACGTAGAGATGTCGTATACAGCTCTAGTAGCAATAGCAACCTGTCAATCACAGTAAGCCCGCCCTAAAGCATACTCTGCTTTATGGTCTGTTTTACTCTAAATGACCATCATTCACTAAATGAACATCCTGCTGTATTGAAGAAGACAGGGAATAAATCAAGAGAGAAGTAGAGTCATTTTCTCATAGACTTCTATACAACCAGACTTATTTTTCTAACAAGAGGAGTCGCCCCCTGATGGCCAGTAGAAATAATGCAAGTTTATGGGACTTCCGCATCAGCTTCACTCTTCAGAACAGGAGGTTGCAGCCTGGTCTATAGTACTGACAATAGCCATGTTCTTTGTTTACGTTCATTATTTTGGAACTAGCGGTGCTAGCTACTTTCATTGAAAAAGCTGCAATGCGTAATCGTTAATGTTAGGAGAAATACCAGTCAGTTTGGTTTTCATACCTGGAGTTGAGGTGATCCTGACAACCTCTGACCTCTGTAGAGGACGGATGACCTCCATCCAGGAGCTGCTGAACTATCTGGTTGACGTCCAGGATCCTTCCCATCAGGCTGTTCATCTCCTGGTCCAGGCTCTCAAACCTACAACAAAGGGCATTGTCGGGAACGACAGGACAAAGACTCACTTTGATTCAAACAACCCAGCCGAGCTTCCATTTGCTGCCACAGCTACCAAACGTCCACCCCCTGCCTCACCTGTGTGCCACCATCTCCACGTCCTCCAGTCTCTCTGGGATCTCCATCTTGTCCAGCCACTGCTCCTTCTCGTCAATCCACAGCTCGCAGGCGTTGACCTCGCTGAACATGCGGTAGACGGCGAGGGCGTCGTGGAGCCACTGCTGTCTGAGCACCGCCACCTCGGCCACCTCGGTGTATAGCTGCTCCACCTCTCCCATGCGCATCTGCACCTCCTGCAGACAGGGGAGAGGACAGGAGAGGGGACAAGGAAGGGTAAAAAGAAGAGATGTAGAGGGACATACAAAAAACTTGACAGGAAAAAGTGACGCATCCTTTCCCTGCTCACCTCCTGTTCACGGTACTGCAGAGGCAGCACCACCATGTGTTTGCGCAGCGCCACAACATGCATGCGGTGTTTGTCAACGGCCTCGCTGACCCCCCTGTGCTTCTTCAGAAGGGACTGGGTGGAGTACTCGTCGTGTCCAAAGTCCTCGCTGGAGACCAGGCGGTAGGCATCCTGCAGCCAAGCCACCAGGTCGTCCGTCTCCGTGGAGAACTGGAAAAAGTTGAGCGCCTCCTGCAGGTGGCCAAGACGCTGTGCGGCCTGGTCCTCCAGCCTCTTCCACTCGCCCTTCACCTCCATGATGCGCTCCTGGATGCCCGCAGTGCCAAAGCTCTTTTCACTCAGGATTTGCTTTCCTCGCTTCATGGTGTTCTGGAGGAGCAGGATAGGATGGAGGAATAACACGGGTAATTATTATTTCTTCTAATAAGCAGGTTCTTCAATGCTGTCGGCAAATTGATACAAATACTTCCAGTATCAGACAGATTCTATGAATGAAAATGTACAAAAGAAGGGCTGGGGTGATATAACAACTGTATTTGTAGTTCAAAGTTAAAAGGGATGGTTCAGGTGTTTTGAAGTGGCTTACGAAGGGATGTATATGTCAGTGTATTAAATGGAGTTTGGAGTACCAACACGTGAGCAAAGCAATGTACTGCTGTGGACGGGGGGCAGCGGCAAATCCTATTTGATATACCTAAAGAAAGATATTTAGAATAATTTCAGTTTTTATATTTGCCAGGATGGTGCTCTTTGACAAAAACAGTAATTTCACCTCGCAGAACACAGGGTTTGCTGGTCAATCGCTGTCTCCATCGGTTAGTTAGTGTTGTTGTGTTATTGGGATTTTGGTGTTTTAAAAAGTTACTATTTTGGATTCACCAAAGTCACACAATAAAACAAACAACCCTATTGGTGTGTTCACACCGAACGCAACGCAAATTTTCCGCGCGACCAGATTACACGTAAAGTCAATGCACAGACGCCTCGCGAAATTCGGGCGAAACTCGGGCGAAAAATCGCGTGGCGAAAGCCAATCAGCGTTGAGAAGCTCTGCGCGTCATCACCGCCGTCCTGCCGGTTTGAATCAAACGGCTGCTGGTCCACCTGAAGCTACTTCAGCGGCCGTCATTCAGACGCTGTTGTGCGGCTACGGATGATATTATGAACCCAGACACGGGGGCGTTTGATGGTCCGTCGTTTGAGGGACTTCCACAAGAAGTTTAAAGCAGAACTAGTGGTTAGTTCAATGGTGGATGGGGGAAACGGTACTGTTTTTACGGAGATAAGCCACGGATATAAGCCCCGCCCCCTTCCAGGGGCGAGTAAAGCCAGTAGCGAATGACGCGAATTAACCACATAAAGTCGAGCGACTAAACTCACGCGAGTGACGCGAAAATTCGCGTCGCGTTCGGTGTGAACACACCATAACCCTAACCCTAACCCACTTCAAAACGTCCAAACTATCCCTTTAAGTTTCTTTTTTTTGGGTAGGTGACCTCAAAAGCCATTTATAAATGAATAAATGCACTGAAGTACATGAAGCTCAGAACTGAAACTCCAGGTATTCCAGGTGCTCATTCTCACGCACACGCAGAGAAAACGCATACACACCTGCAGCAGCGACCGGTGAGCCAGCAGTTCTCCTGCCAGGGTCTTGTGTTTCTGTAGTAACTTCAGCACACTGCTCAGGTCCTTCCCGTAACCCTGAGCTCCCAGGATGGCGCTCTTCTCCCTGATCCAGGCCTCCGACTCCTCCAGCTCCTAACAGGGGAACAAAGATTCATATTTCAATGTTTCAACAAGGAAAATATCCTAAATAAAATATATATAATCAAGGAAAATATCTAACAGAAGAGTGGAAAAAGAAAAAACATTGTTGAAAAAACTCAGAAATAAAAACACTTAGAAGGAAGTCCTTCCTGTAATGCCTGAAGTCCATCTAACACTGATCCCAGTCTGTTTCCGAGAGCCTCCCAAAAAGACAGAAGGGGATCTTGCCAAATGAATCAGTAATGTGATGTAATTAGTGATTCAACAGTGTGAACCAATGACTCTCTGTACAAAGAAATCTGCTCTTCTCATTATACGCTCATTACTTTCATAGTTCGTTCTAAAAGCTTACTCACTAACACTAATAACTCGTTCATCAACTCCGTGAGTGACGAACAGCTTGTTCAGCAGATAGACACACATTCCCTGTCTGACACATGACTGCCGAACGAGACGAATGAGAAAAATGGTGTTGGAATTTAGATTGTATTTGAGTGTTCAAACGATTAGAGGGGCGGGTCCAGAAAAGGACAGCTTACTTTGACTAGAAATCCTTTTTGTGTGTGCATAACTAATGGGATTAAAATCTGCCCCTTCTCTCACAGCCATCAAGAGACACAGCTGTGTTATTCACAAATGTAGAATAGATATGCTGTGAAACACAAACCAATGTCCTCACTGCAGAATATTTTGTACCGGTCTGTGGGTCCCTTGGTACGGGGCCGCACAGAAAGAATGAATGAAAGAAAAAATAATCAAGGTCGGAACGATTTTTTTATTTTGATAAATGATCGGATACTTCCGTCTGTTCGTAATCTCAGATGGAATTTTTCATACGTTACCCCAAAAATTCAGTTTCAAGTCCGTTTCAACTATGCCGTTGTTCTGGATTAAAATCAGGGCAGAATATCCTGAGATCGCCCAAAAGCTCTGAAAACCTGCTTCCATGTGAAGCGGGTTTAAGCTAAGCAGTAGACTGGACATAGTTAAAAGAACACACGCCGGGTGTCGTTGTCTCCCATCAGCCCGAGATGGGCCCGGCTCGTAGCAGAGAAACAAGGTCAGGGCTCCCACTAATTCGGCGTAATGGTGAGTTGTATTTTTATGCACTTTATAATTCTCTTTATGCCGGTCGTATCATTTTATTACGTCATATTTATCGCTCACACCGCGAAAGGCCTGTGCGTGAAAATATTGTCTTACACGAAACCGAAAGAGATTTCTGTTAGATTTCTCTAATTAGCAAGCTGTCGGTATGAAAATGGTTTAATAAATTAAAAGGCAGAGGGAGTAGGATTTCCCTTCAAAAACAATGTATAGTTAACGTTAAAGCTGGTGCAGGTTTGAGAAGATGAAGATGAAATTCTTTGGATATTCAAACACAAAGACTGACACCTCTTCAAATGTCTTCTGTTGCATTTTCCGAACAGCGGCACTCAAAGGTGGGGTGATGGGCCGGCTGTCATATTCGGAGAGGAGATGCAATGGTCGTTTAGATACAGGGATAACGTGCACATTTAAAGACAGACCGTCTCTCCTGGAGGGCATTCCTGGAGTTGCACTCGTTTGTGCACACGAAAACAAAATATTATTGTGAAAAGAACGCCCTTCAGATGGTTTACTGGCCCCCGTCACTTGCTCAGAGCAATCGACGCCACACCGCCCCACCTACCTGAAAGAAGGCCCACAGTTGTCTCGACTCCTCAAGCTCTTCACGCCGTTTCGCTGCCAATTGTTTCAGCTCCTCCAGGCAGGTGGAGACATGGTTGACACGGTTACAGATCACCTGCGGGTCGCACGGTTGGTAACCTGGGAAACGATAAAATGAGGTTAATGACCGTGAAAATCCCAAAACGGATACAGCACTTCATTCATGACAGGCGTGTTCTCTGAGCCGGACCACCTACAAAGTGTGCTGAACGGATCACCTTACTGGTATCGAGTGGTCTCAAGGTCAAACACATCTTCACTGGACCGGGTGAAATCAATACTGGTCTATTTCAGTCGACTGAGGAAGAGTTCAGAGCACCTCATTACTACTCAAACCAATCTTATATTTTGTACCAAAGGTTCAATGTATGAGATATTGGAGAGGTGTTGTTGTTATTGCAGATTCACCAGTCAGCCTTTTCAGTCCTTAACGATACGATAACGAGCATCGACCTGATACCAGTGTTCACTTAACAGGCCGTATGTGTCAGTGTGTGGAAGTAACTGGGATCCTTCTTCTACGAGCAAGGAAACATCAGGTCTGACTTAAACATTGCTTTCCCAACTTTGTAACTAAATGTAACTAATAAATACATAGATATAATTGCACTGAATTGTTAGACTCTAAAATGATGACATCCAATACCAGATCGGCATCTTGTCACCGATATCCAATACAGCATCCAATAGTCAGAATCCGACCGATAGTCAATAAAAGTAGCGGTGCATCTCTAGTTATTGTGCACATCCTGTAGCTTTTATCAATAGGCCTTTGTACCAAAATATGCATCAAATCTAATAACTGCTTTTCTAAACTTTCTGAATAACCGGCCTTTTAAACACAGAACTTTTTCAAGTTGATTAGTATTCTGCAAATTAGGTCTGCATGACGTCAACGCTGAAAATGCGTCGACATCAATATTCAAAAAACCTGTCCTTGAAGTCGCTAAATTCAATCATAAAGACATAACGTCGTCTGACTGCTTCTGTAAAAAGTGTTCAGTATTGTAAAATGACAACGCCTACAGTTTGTTAAAATAAGATTAACTTAAATTAATACAAATATTTATCAGTTATTAATTATTAAAATCATTGTTTTTCGAAAGATCGTCAAAACTTGATTGGTTAATCAAGAGAGAATTCGGTCAAATGGTTGTATATCAATGACACTGTTAACAATTCAAAAACTGCATTTCTCTTCATGCCAGCCCTCATTACAGGCGACACTAAAGCTTATTCAGACTGTTCTTTCATATAAAGCTAAAGACAGATGGGTGTGTGTGTGTACCCTCTATAGTGGTGAATTTGAGTGCAGCGGTGTTGAGGGTCTCGACTCTCTCGGCCTGCACTGCAATGTCGGCTTCCTGCAGGCCGTGTTTCTGCAGCAGGTCGTCCACCTCCAGGAGATGCTTCCCAAAGTCCTTGGACAGAAGCTGGACCTGAGACGGAGCAGGAGACGACAGAGAGCATTATAATATATGTTATATATAATATTTTAATTTCTACTTTTTCACCCTCTCTATTCTATCCTACTTTATTCCCTTTGTCTTAATTTCTCTTGATAAATCATGAACATGCAAAAAAGAGCTCTGTCTTTCTTCTATGACTTTTTTCTCTCCATGTCCACTATTAATTTCCTCTGTCTTTCTTCAACTACTGATTACAGTGGAGTCTCTCTCTCTCTCTCTCTCACACACACACACAGCCTGCGGTACCTGTATGTCCTCCATCCAGTCGATCATGTAGACCATGTCCTGGAACGTCTTCTGCAGGGCCAGGTTCTTCTCCAGCCGGGTCCTCCTCCCAGCCACCAGCTCCTTCAGCAGACTCCACTGGCCCAGGATGTTCTCCTTCCGTGCCAGGATACGCCGGATGTCGTAGTAAGCTTCTGCCTCCATCTCCGCCGCGAGTTCCACGACCACACCAATTCGCTCTTCGTACGAGGCAATGTCCGCCTCGATGGCCTCGTGTTTCTTCATTGCCGCCTCGACCGCTGGCAGGTCGTAGCCAAAATTGTCCTGTAGGCCAAGAGAAGAACAATTAAAAAAAAGGTTGTAGAAAGTGAAGGAAGACTATTCTAAGGAATATTAACGACTGAATTACGACCAAAGCAGAACCTTAATTTGCACACTGTAGTACAGGACTTTATGTATGAAAACACAGGTTGATTTTACAGGAATTCATCTGAATGGAACGATATTCTCTGTTGCAGGCCTACTATGTGATTGTGACTGATATAATATATGAACTAGTACAAGTTGTATCTTTTACAATCTCTGCAAAACACCCAGATTACATTAATATGCAAACCTTTTTTTTTTATTTCCAAAGTTCAACTTCTGGACCAAATATGTCTCCAAGGTACTGAGCATAATAAATAAATTATAAAACCACAGGAATTATGGAGTTAGACTAATGCAGTTCACAGGTAAAGTTTAATATTGATCTTTTATTTATCATTATGTCCCTAATCATCTGGGCTTTGCATCCGTGCAAAAGGGAAAAATAGTGGGCGTAATGCATTAAATATAATTTAGAAAAGGAACTGGAACTGCCTAGCAAAACCGACATTTAGCAGGTCCTCTTTTTCCTAATAAGCCCTTTTGCTTATTTGTAATTCCGTCTTCACTGGAAGAGGCAGCTGCAGGAGGTCCCTACCTGCGATACGAGTCTCTGGTTCTCATTGAGCCAGGCTTGTCTCATGGTGGTCTTGTGGTCAAAGCACTGAGCCAGCAGCTCCAGCTTCTCCTGACGAATCAGCTCCTTACGCAGAGCAACGCCTCGCTCATGTTCCGCCTTCTCAAGCTTCTCCCAGGCCTGGACAGAAAATTACAAAAGTATTTAAACAGTTTAATAGCAGTATTTTAGCGGTACTTTAACAAACAGGCCAAATGTTTGTGAAAATTTTGGAAACTAAGTTTGACTGCAGGTTTTATACTGTGTATTTTAGAAAACCAACACATCTGGTGGATGTAAATGACCTTGTTGATGTCTGAGATGAGCTTCCCTTCATGAGGCACGTAGGGTTTCTGGTTGTTGGCTCTGAGCTTGCTTTGGATGGTGAACAGAAGGACCTCAAGGTTCCCCTTCTCCTGGAACCTGAGCGAGGAACAAAAAAACAGTAGTATAGTCAGCGGTCCAGTTTCACAATACGGTTGTCTTCTCTTTCGGGGGTTCCCTCCTGTGTAGGACACGCCGAAAGCACTTCCAACTTTGGTCCAGAAAAACACAAAGTTGCTCTGTGTTTCGGTGTCCTGTATGAACGCCTGGGTGGTAAATGATGCTTCAAACTGATTTGGGTGCATATTCTGAACAAATGCACAGCCGCTGGATAGAAAATAATGACCTCTTATATAAAAGACATTGAGGACGATGGAAAGGTATCAAGTGTGTACAAGGGTTCTTGTCAATTTTCGGGGGAAAACTAATTCATAGTATGTCATCATACATTTTCAATGTATCGACTTAATTTAATGTGTCTGTAGCCACAATCAGAGGGCACCAAGTCACCAGTTGTGTTTACAAGCAGTGCGTTAAGGACTACACACTCTTCAGTAAATAGTATGCATGAATTAAATAAATAAAAACACCTGACAAAAAAGCATTGAGCCTAGAGTGCCAGCTATCACATATCACTACAACAGCTAGAATTTTCCATTAATTAATTAAAGAATTAATTAATTTTCCAACTCCTGTACTTGAAGAGAGAAAAGACAATTCAATAGTTTGATTTTGAACAAGAGCATATCCAAAGTTTTTTTCCTTTAATAGTATGTGGACACTCTCTTTGGTTCGTCTTAAAGAGAAAGTTGAGTCAGGCAAAGACATATTTAATTCTCTTTAATCCTCAGTTATTACAGCACCATCAATTACAAAACTTTAATTGTGCTATAAAAAAAAGAAAGAAAACTGAAATATCAAGATGCCTTTTCACAAATCCACAAAGAACGTACTTGATAGGCTTCTCGATGGTGCAGTAGGTTGTGAAGGCCTGTAGCTGCTGCTGAACTCCGGTCAGCGAGTTGGCAAACTTCTGGTTGCTGATGACCGCGATGGTCTTTTCTATCCAGTCCAGCAAGTCCGATGCCAGAGCCTCGTAGCGGTTGACGATCTTTTCCGCCTCAACACAGTTGTCTAGGACCTGAGTCAGACAGAAGGAGGGAGGTCAGGAGCCAAAATGAGATAAATATATATATTTTTTTAATGATGAAGTTTGTATATTTCTCCATTTCTTAAACAAAGAACATGTAATGTTCACCCACTTGAGATTATGTAAATACATAATCTCAAATGGATTTGGTTGTTTTAAGACTTTTCAATAAGGAAAAGTATTTTACCCTTAGGTCCCCGCACATTTTGATCATTTGTTACTTGTGATTTAATTAACAAACACTGCTGGCCCGTCACCTCTCACTGAATATCTATGTGTGTGTGTGTGTGTGTGTGTATATCGACATGTGTGCGACTCGTTACCTTGCCAACCCTCTTGCCCTCCACAATAAGAGCCTTCATCTTGGAGAAGTAGTGGTAGTAGGAGACCACATACGTGATGATGGACTTCTCGTCTGGGTTCTCTGTGTTCACATCTGAGACGGAGGGAGGAGCAGAGGAGTTATGGTCTGTTTGACTTTAGGCGGAAGCACACGCTAACTATTCATCTCAGTGAGTGAAAGAAAATACATACAGTATATGGCACTGTTTTGGTTGTAATACGGATATTGCTGTATGTGACGCGTGTCTGACTGATTACAAAACCAGTTGAACATTCTCACCCTCGGGGTCCAGGAGTTTGGTGAGGCCCAGGTGCTGCTCAGCGACGTTGAAGGCTTGCTGGAGGTTGTGGGTCGCATTGGACCGCGTCAGCTTGTGGAACTCTATCAGGTCGGACCTGGAGGGCACAAGATGATGAAACAGAGTTTGTCATGTTTATATGAGACTAATGCTAAAATTGGCCAAACTCGCTACACGTCTCTCCACTCTCTTTGTCGTGGAAACCACCTAACCTGTGTCTGTGTATTAGGGCGTTGAAGGCGAGGCCGTCCCTCCAGCAGGTGGTGAAGTTCTGGATGTTGACCTCAGGGTACCTGGAGCACGGAGAAAGTCCGTTCTCACAACTTGAAACGGAAACCGATAAAAGCGCTAACACACCGACTACATTTACACAAACGGTCATGACATTCACGGTTACAGCTTACAGTCTCCTGTATTTTCTTTATTCTACTGCTCACCCTGCGGTCTTCATCTGGCACCAGAGCAGCAGGGCGTCCTTGGCGGAGCGAGTTTCTCTGTTGTCCTCCGTCTCTATTTTGATCACCTGGATCTGAAGAAGAACACAGCGACGGGAAGAGTTCAGTGTTTGTGGACGAGACCTCGAGGCACAGACCCTGCTTGCTTTTTCTGTATTTACCTGTCCGTTACTGAAGACTGTCTGCTGGTGTGAGTAGTGTGTGGAATCTCAAGCTTCCTGAGGCAGATCTTTGTTTTGTTTTTGTTGTATATAACTATGCAGCTTCAAAAAAGATCATAAGCGATAAGATCCGTGATTAAATTGAAGAAAAGTAACCATTGTTAAGACTTTTCTAACTGGGACAAAGGTTTGTCACCAGCTTAAGTCCTGCATTCAAAGCCTCGGATTGGCTCAGGAGCCACGAGAGCAACATCAGCCGGTTTTATTCACTTGTAAACAAAATAAATACAAAATAGAAAACTGAGATCAGTGCAGCAACTCAGACTCTGTCATAGCACTATTCCTAAAACCTTGAAGGAACGCACACAGTGAGAGAGGATTATCAGGAGAAACAGACGAGAGCAGTAAGCACTGAGGCTCTCAGGGCAAAGAAGTGTGAGCCTTTGTAACGCCTGATGATAGGTGGCAGTGACAGCCATTCAGCCGATAACATCACAGTGACATGATCGAAGGTAATTGGGAGACATGACACCCTGGAATCAGCTGCTACCCATGTCGTTAGGCACAAAACTGCACGCACACACACGCACGCACGCAGCCTTACGTATAACAGCACACACACACACACACACACACACACACACGCAGCCTTACGTATAACAGCACACACACACACAGCCTTACGTATAACAGCACACACAAACACAACACCTGAGCATGAACGCACAGAATATATATATATATATATATTGTGGTAACCAGGGATGAGATGGCAAGGTTCAGGAGTAAAATAGGAGACAACACGATAGGTATGAGTTTAACAAAAAGAGTAATTTAATGTCAAAACGTGGGGAAGCGGGGGATGGGATAAATCCAACTTAAAGCTCTTCCCGTCCGGGGTCCGTCGGCTTACTCCGTAGTGGGGCAGAGTCCTCCTTCATACAAGCAGAGCAGAGCCGAGAGGTGAGTATTCGTTTTACCTCCCTTCCGATGCGGCTCCTCTCCTGGGGGTTCCGTGTCCTCTTGTCGCCTCCGGTCGCACTCTCCCTTCTCCCGGCTTCCCAGCTGCAGATATACCTCCCTAATTGGGGATTGCTGGCAGGTGCGTCCAATGCCAGTTTCCTATTGGCTGTAGTACCTGCACTGGGAAGTACCTGTCGTTGATCACCTCCCCCAACCGGAGCCTGGGGCTCCTCCCCCTGTGCTCCGTCTTCCTCCCTGGTCTGCCACACACCCCCTCCACCAGCTCCAGGCTGTGGCTGGGAGCGTCGACCCACCAGCACTCCTCTCTCCTGGACAGGGCGTCGGCGTTCCCGTGCGCCTTTCCGGACCTGTGCTCAACAGAGAAATTAAAGTTTTGGAGCTCCAGGAACCACCTCGTGACCCTGGCATTGGTGTCCTTGGCCGTGGCCATCCACTTTAATGGGGCGTGGTCGGTGACCAGGATGAATTTCCGGCCCAGGAGGTAATACCGGAGCTTGGTCAGGGCCCACTTAATGGCCAGGCATTCCTTCTCAACCGTGGAGTAGTTCATTTCATGTTTGAGGAACTTACGGCTGATGTAGGTCACCGGGTGTTCCCCCGTCCCACCACGAACGTGTCGCCGAAGTTCGGTGTGCTCAACACCGGCTCTGTGCATAGGGCCTCCCGCAGGGTCACGAAGGCTTTCTCCGCCTCGGTGGTCCAGCGTACCTGGTGTGGGTGGCTGTTCCTGGTCATCTCATGTAGGGGCGCTGCAATGGTAGCAAAATGTGGGATGAAACATTGATAGTACCCCACCAAGCCCAGGAACGTCTTTACCTGCCGCTTCGTGGCGGGCTTGGGCCAGGTGGTGATGGCCTCCACCTTCCGTAGTTGGGGTCTGACGGTGCCTCTGCCGATAGTGTACCCCAGATACTGGGCCTCCTCCAGGCCCAGGTGGCACTTCTTTGGGTTGGCGGTCAGGCCAGCTTGCCGTAGGCTCCCCAAGACCGCTCGCACGTGCCCTAGATGGGAGGACCAGTCCGGGCAGTGGATGACCACGTCGTCCAAATAGGCCGCCGCGTACTCCCGATGCGGTCGGAGGACCTGGTCCATCATCCGCTGGAAGGTGGCTGGGGCGCCGTGGACACCGAAGGGGAGGACCTTGTAGTGGTATAGGCCCTCCGGGGTCGCGAAGGCCGTCTTCTCCTTCGCCCGTTCGGTGAGGGGGACCTGCCAATATCCCTTGGTGAGGTCCAGTGTAGACACAAACCGGGCCGGGCCTAGTCGCTCGATCAGCTCGTCGACTCGGGGCATCGGATAGGCATCGAACTTGGAGATTTCGTTGACCTTCCTGAAATCGTTACAGAAGCTGTCCGTGCCATCCGGTTTGGGGGTCAGGACAATGGGGCTGGACCATGCGCTACGGGACTCCTCAATAACTCCCATCTCCAACATTCGCCTCACCTCTGCCTTGATGGCCTCCCTCTTGGCTTCGGGGATGCGGTAGGGCCGCAGTCTCACCTTTTTCCCGGGTTCGGTGATGATGTCGTGCTGGATGATGTGGGTGCGGCCTGGCAGGTCTGAGAAGACGTCCTGGAACTGGCTGGTCAGCTCCACTAGGTCCTGTCGGTGGGCCGGCGCCAGCTGGGGCCCCAGGTTCACCTGCGTTGGCCCAGGACCTGGGACTAGCAGGGCCACCCCCGGGGCCGGGAGGTCATCAGCGGCATGCCACTTCTTCAGGAGGTTGACATGGTACAACTGGCACGGTTTTCTCCTCCCCGGTTGCCTCACCTTGTAGTTCACCTCACCCACCCGTTCCGCCACTTCGTAGGGCCCCTGCCACTTGGCCAGGAACTTGCATTCGGAGGTTGGTACCAGGACCAGGACCATGTCGCCAGGCTGGAACTCCCTCACCTGGGCCCTTCGGTTGTAGCTCCTGGCTTGGGCCCGCTGGGCCTGCTGCATGTGTTCTCGTACCAACGGCCACACTTTCCTCATCCTCTCTTGCATTTGGTCGATGTACTCTATGGTGGAGCGGTGGGGTGAGGGCTGCTGTTCCCAGGCTTCCTTCGCCAGGTCCAGCAGGCCCCTGGGCCTCCGTCCGTAGAGTAGTTCGAACGGCGAGAACCCCGTGGACGCCTGGGGGACCTCTCTGATGGAGAACAGAACATAGGGGATTATTTGGTCCCAGTTCTTACCGTCCACCTCAATCGCCTTCCTCAGCATCTGCTTTAGGGTTTTGTTGAACCGCTCCACCAACCCGTCCGTCTGGGGGTGGTACACCGAGGTCCGGATCTGGCCCACCTTCAGCAGCTTGCACATTTCCCTCAGGACGCGGGACATGAAGCAGGTCCCCTGGTCTGTCAGGACTTCCTTCACCAGGCCGACTCTGCTGCAGAGGAGAAACAGTTCTTGGGCGACCGCCTTCGCCGTGGCGGCGCGTAGGGGGATGGCCTCGGGGTACCGGGTGGCGTAGTCCATGATGACCAGGATGTAGCGGTGCCCCCTGCTGGACTTGGGTAGGGGTCCCACGATATCCATGGCCACCCGCTGGAAGGGAATGTCAATTATGGGCAGCGGGATTAACGGGTTTTGATAGTGTACCTTCGGAGCCGTCTTCTGGCACTCCTGGCAGGCCCGGCAGTAGTCCTGGACCGCCCTCTTCACCCCCGGCCAGTAGAAGCGACCCAGGACCCGTTCATATGTCTTCTCGACGCCAAGGTGGGCCCCCATCAGGTGGGAGTGGGCTAGATACAAGACTTTTGGGACGTAACATTTCGGTACCAGCAACTGTTCAATGACCGTGTCTCCTAGTTTGGCCACCCTATAAAGAAGGCCGTTCTTCACTGCAAAATGGGGAAAGGTGGTACCACTCACCTCTGGGTCCTCGTCGACCACCGTCACGCCCCTCCGGGCTTGCTCCAGGTTGGGGTCCTCGAGCTGGGCGGTCCCGAACCTCCCCGGGCTGGCGGCCGCTCCCCCCTCCGCCAGGGGGAATTCGGAGAACCCCTCCCCCGTTGATGACTGCGTCCCCGGTGGGGCCCCGCCCCCGGTGGTCTCCGCTGGGCTCCGTCCTTCTTCCTCCACCTCCCTTTCGGAGGAGCTGGCCGGGCCGGAGGGGGCCGCGCAGGCAGGTACCGGTCGGGCTGGTCGGGTACCCCGGGGTCGGGCGGGGTGGCTTCTCCCGTCGTCCGTCACCTTGTGGGCCCACAGCCGCCAGAAGATGGGGCAGTCCCTACCGATCAACACCGGCACCGGCAGATTGTCCACCACCCCCGCCATGACCTCGAACGCACCCCGGGTGGTCGTCACCTTAACCTGGGTGGTGGGATAACTTCGGGAGTCTCCATGGACACAGGCGACTGGGATAGGTGGTCCCCGGGGCCCCCTGGCCAGTCCGGGCCGTAGGAGGGTGACCGCACTCCCCGAGTCCAGTAGGGCCTCCGCGTCCTGCTCCCCCACCTTGACCGGGAGTTTCGGGGCCCGGGCGCCCTCATGGGCCCAGCACGTCGTCAGGTAACTGCCGGTCGGCGTCGGGGATTCGGAGGAGCCCGCCGTCGGCATCGGCGCGTCCATTCCGGGGCAGTTCCGCGCCAGATGGCCCTCCTGGCCACAGGTAAAGCACTTCCGGCGGCCCGGGTCTCCGAGGGGTCGGCGGGGACGGAGGTCCTCCCGCGGGCTACTCCGCACCAGCTCCACGGTGACCTGGTGGTTTTCCACCGCCTCCACGAGGGCATCCACCGTCTTTGGGCTGCTGCGGGAGGCGTGGAGCTTGGCCTCTCCGGGGAGGCCCCTGATGCATCGGTCGATCACGACCCGGTCCAGGGCGGGGGGTCCCTCTCCCGTAGTTAGCCAACTGCGGGTCAAGCACATCAGGGCGGCGATCTGCGGCCGTACGGGCTTGGTCGCGTCGTAGGTCCAGGCGTGGACTCGCTGTGCCCGGGTCTGGTGGTTGTGGCCGTAGTGGGCTAGTACAGACGCCTTCAGCGCCCCATAATCATCTGCGTCGGCGGCGGACAGGTCCCTACAGGCTTTTTGGGCGTCTCCGGTCAAAAAAGGGCTCAGGATCCCTGCCCACTCTGTTTCGGGCCAGCGCTCCCTTTTCGCCGTTCTCTCAAACACTTCCAGGTAGGCTTCGACGTCATCCTCCCCCGTCTGCTTGGTGAGTACCCGCCCGGGTGGCGTGAGCCTCTCAGGTTGCACCATCCGCTGGCCCAGCGTCGTCATGGCGTCCTGCAGCGCTTGAAGGCTCTGTGTTTGTCGGGCTTGGGTCTGCATCAGCAGAGCTAGTGAGTTCTCCATGACGCGGCGCGTGCGTCTCTCGGCGTCCCTATTTTACTCTGAACCATTTAGTGCTGGATCGCAATGCCCACATTCTCCACCAAATGTGGTAACCAGGGATGAGATGGCAAGGTTCAGGAGTAAAATAGGAGACAACACGATAGGTATGAGTTTAACAAAAAGAGTAATTTAATGTCAAAACGTGGGGAAGCGGGGGATGGGATAAATCTAACTTAAAGCTCTTCCCGTCCGGGATCCGTCGGCTTACTCCGTAGTGGGGCAGAGTCCTCCTTCATACAAGCAGAGCAGAGCCGAGAGGTGAGTATTCGTTTTACCTCCCTTCCGATGCGGCTCCTCTCCTGGGGGTTCCGTGTCCTCTTGTCGCCTCCGGTCGCACTCTCCCTTCTCCCGGCTTCCCAGCTGCAGATATACCTCCCTAATTGGGGATTGCTGGCAGGTGCGTCCAATGCCAGTTTCCTATTGGCTGTAGTACCTGCACTGGGAAGTACCTGTCGTTGATCACCTCCCCCAACCGGAGCCTGGGGCTCCTCCCCCTGTGCTCCGTCTTCCTCCCTGGTCTGCCACACACCCCCTCCACCAGCTCCAGGCTGTGGCTGGGAGCGTCGACCCACCAGCACTCCTCTCTCCTGGACAGGGCGTCGGCGTTCCCGTGCGCCTTTCCGGACCTGTGCTCAACAGAGAAATTAAAGTTTTGGAGCTCCAGGAACCACCTCGTGACCCTGGCATTGGTGTCCTTGGCCGTGGCCATCCACTTTAATGGGGCGTGGTCGGTGACCAGGATGAATTTCCGGCCCACGGAGATTACATTAGTATATGCACTCAGTTTGAATCTGAATCTATGCATCTGGTCAAATATACAGCAAAGCCACATTAATGTGTCTCGACTCATTGTAAACAGCAAGTGAGCTGGCAGTGTGTTAGGCAAGCGGACGCTCTCACACACACACACACACACAGACACACACACACTGCAACACAAGGACATTCGGCCGAACATACACAACACTATAATGGAAGTCACTGCAAATAATAACAGCCTGTTATTATTTGTGAATGGTTCTGTAAATACATTAGGATTACCTCTTCCTTTGCCTGCCAATCCTCTCCCTTCTTTCCCCTTTCTCTCTCTCTTTCCCCCTCCCTCTCTCTCTCCTCCCCTCTCTTTCTGTCTCGCTCCCTCTTTCCGCCTGCGTGCAGTCACTGCAGTGGTTCGGCCCTACCTGCTGACTGGACAAAGCAAACTCTCACTTTCGCCACAGAGGAAAGGAGGAAAGGGGGAAAAGGTGGAGATGAGGAGAGACAAGTGCAAGATAACTGGGAGCCTCTCGGGCGACCTTGGGCAGTTCTCCGCCCTACGGACATTATACTTAGCGATTAAATGTTTTGGTTAAATTAGATTTAATTCATGCCATTGTCAGACTATCGTCACATTAGTAACATATGTTCAGACCAGTCTGGTACCATTGCTAGTCTGAAATATCACCCAAATAAATGTGCTTAATAAATCTATTTTTTAATTATTTCATTCAGTCATAATTATTTTTAATTTAATTTAATTTCATCTTTCTGCATTGTACCCTTGGTATTGTGTGTATTTTGCTTTAATTTCGATGTCTATATTATTTATATACAATCATTCTAAACTCCTTCAGCTCAGACTCCAGTATAAAATAGCCCACGGCGGACAGCCCAGATCCGGCTTCGGAGGAGGCATGGGAGAACCAGAACCAGGATTGAATGGGGCAGACTGTCAGGCCCTGGTTTTCTAAAGAGAACCTGGTGCTCGGAAACGCGACCACTTTTATTCACAGGGACCGCCAAGTTCATTTTAGTAACTTTAAATACTGGCAGGAGTATAAAGGCTGAATTGATAATAGTCATAATTGCAGTAGCCTACATGACAGTAGTAAGGTGTGTGGTACACTGTATGGCAACCGAAGAACATGATTTCTATTTTAACACTCCTACAAGGAACTTTCTTTTTGTGTTGATTTCGGCTGTCTCTGTGGAAGTGTTTCTGAGCAGACTACCTTTAGAAATCTGCTCATTTTACTGCAGCAGGTGTCTTTAAGGGCCCTCTCAGACCTGGTTCTGGTTCTCCCTTGCCTCCCTTATCTCCATGGGACCCAGCAATACGGCTTGGGTCTCCAGCAACACGCTGCCGATGTTGGCTCCCAGCGGAGACCGTCAGTGGAGCGAGGTGAGGCGGAGCTCTGGTCCAGGCCCATCCTCCTCCCACCACAGCACCTGACTGCTGGTTGAACGCTGCAGTGGGATCTGGGTCTGTTCACGGTGGGCTGGTCGCTTCTGGCGGCCCCGCTGGAGTCTGAGCTGAAGGAGTTTCTGTTGAACCTGCATGATTTCATCCTATTTGGCTCGGAATCCGACCCGAATAACTTTATAGAAATGGCCAATCTTCATGCTATATGGTCCTGTTTACATATGTAGATAATTTAGGGGCATCGGTTTAAACACTGTTTCATAACCAGTTAACATTTCCTGACATTAACTTTAACCTTGGCTGAGCACACGGAGAACACTGACTGAAGGTCACAGTTGGCCACACCCCCTTTCCACACAACATCAATGCTGGTAGTTTCCCATCAGCCAACCATCCTTTTCCCCTGTCCTCCTTTTTCATAATTACTCTTACGATCTTTCACACACAGACACGCTTGCACTCCTGAATGCCAGTCCTCTGCACCGATTTTCTTTCTCAGGACATGCAAAATTGAAGAGACCATCGACTGGTGGCTCTTGGGAGCAGGAGAGCAGGGCGCAAGCCGATCTCACAGCTAATGACGGCAAAACTAGCAGTCAGCTAACGCTCATGCAGCCCAAAGCCGTCAGGTTACAAGCTTGACTCCAGACACAAACAGGCATTACTGAATTAACAAACAAGCATATTAGCAAGCCTGTTACTTTCTCAAGCATCGCTAAACTACAGCTATTAAATCAAAAAACTAACCCAATTAGGCCACCGACGATCAGCAACTCTGGGAGGTCAAATTAATTAAAAACTTGGCTTTTAACTAATGTTTTAACTTAGTTAACATTTACTATACAATGTTGTTTTGGGAAATGTTGTTTGCAGATCATACACTGTATATATAATCAAGAAATTAGGCTTAAGCGGTGAACATCATACAACACTCATATCAACCTTTACACTGAAAATATTGAGTCCACTCAAATTGCGCACACAGAACATTCGTCTTTCGTGCCTCGACAGCTTGAAGAGGATCACAGTCTGCTAGCAGTGCTGTTAAATGTGCTTTGTGGTAGGTAGCCAGGCCTAACATGACAATACTGGGTCCCATGAAACAGCTGCTCGGCAGCTGTGCACCATGAATGTTACAGAAGGGTCCGAATAATGCTAAACAAGCGTTTTGTGCCAAAGCCACGCTGCAGCGTAATAAAGAGGCTTCTGCTGTACTCACATGGTCCTGTTTCACTGCTGCTAACGCCTGGAAACCTGTGTGTGTGTGTGTGTGTGTGTGTGTGTGTGTGTGTGTGTGTGTGTGTGTGTGTGTGTGTGTGTGTGTGTGTGTGTGTGTGTGTGTGTGTGTGTGTGTGTGTGTGATTGAAAGTGCATGTCAAGTCAAGATGAGATAATAGGTGTGTGTATAGCTAGACTGATGGAGTGTGTAAGTCGGAGAGTGTGTGTGTGTCCTTGTTGAAGAGCAGACTGCAAGGCGACTGCTACCATCCAGGCCTCTGAGCCCTGAGTGACATTCAGGCTTTATCCACCAAACGCTGCTGTCGCATACTGATGATGCGGCAGTTGTGACCGCCCCACCTCCCCCCCCCCAAAAACACAGAACCGCAGGCAGCTCGTCCTAAACGAAGCCGAAGCCACTGCTGATGACAGCATCCTTGTGCTTCAGTAGGTAGCATTGGAACAGTGCACTTATGGAGGAGCTCACTTTTAAGCCTCAGTATCCCACGGGAAGAATCCCATTTTTGATGGTCAGTCGTAACGTCCATGTGATACTGATGATATCAGAATACACAGGCTTCAATTAAGCAATCTTTAAGATTTTCATGAACTCAAACCCTGCTAATTTTTTCAACAACAGCCCTGCAATGTTATTACATTCAATGATTACCTCTCTCTATCTTGATAGAGGAGTCCACCACCCCAACACTGGATTCAAATTGCTTTCGCGCACACACAAGACACTCAGAGGACACAGTGTAGCGTGTAATCCAGTTTTCACTCCCAAATCAGAGCTGCATTAAGTGGCTGAGAATGAAAACGGAACGTTTCTTCCTGCCGCTGCTTCAGATGGCCTGGCTTTGGTTGTGCAGCAGTCACAAGACACTCAATATATTTGTCACAGCGGTTGGCTGACTGTGATCGCCTCAGCATTTATTTTTGACCAAGGATCAATTATAAAGATTGCAGGAAGTATTACAACAACAATGGCGAGAAACTAAACTGGTACCAAACGTCATACATAACACTTCAGACATCAGAGAAAACCCAAATCGTGTTTTGCTCATTGCCATACATCACGAGCTGTGATAAAATGTCATAACCCAAACAATGCGTGGGTGCTTAATATGGGTTTGTGTTTACCTGGAAGCGCAGGATGATGGTCCACATAAGGCCCAAGGTGAGACGGTGGTTGCCATCCACAATGTCGTGGGAACCCACATTTTCCAGGTGAACCCTCTGTTCTTTAAGGAACTGCAGGGCTTTGTCCACGTTCTCCAGGCAGTGGATCCGCATTCGACCCCGTGTAGGCCTCGGCTAAGTGGGGTGGAATCAGAGGGATTATAAACAAGGGCATGTCACATATCTTTGACTTTACTTCAAAATGTACTTTACTTTAAACACAGGACTAGAGCTAAAGCTTTGATCATTTTTGGACCTTTAACAGTTAACACTTCACACTCTGTGACGGATCAATTCAGAGAGACTACAAAACAGATACCACGACCATTATAGTTTCCCATTACGTGCATGTCTGTGTGTGTGTGTGGGTTCCCACCAGCAGCTCTCCACTGAGGACCTCCAGCAGTCTGGTGAGCATGTATCCATCCCTCAGGTCGTTGTAGAGGTCCGCTATGCGACAGGACACTCTGGACAGATGGGAGTTGACCCACTTGGTAAAAGTCTTCTTCTGCACTGCATCTCGCTCATCTGAGAGAGATGAAGGAATCAGCGTCACATCAGAGGGAGGAACAATGTGTTTCTTGTGATTGAGACAGTTACACATTAGCGTGAAATCAAATTGTGCTTCCAGCCTATTCTAGTGAGATGCTGTACCTGATTTGATACTTTCTCATTTAAAAACCAAGCCAAAGATGAGTCTTGATAAAATTATTGAACAGAAAGAATTAAAAACAGCAAATAGTCAACACACCATGCCTCGTTGCAGGTATGTGTGTGTCTGTATGGATGGGAGTAAGCACGTGCGTGACCTCTGACCTGCCAGGGCCCTGATGCGGGAGCACTCAAACAGCTTGGAGCTGGTGCAGTCCGTCTCCCAGAATCCTGAGCTGCTTGGTCGGTTGTTGTTGTTGAGCTGGCGCTGGGCTTCCGCGTTGTCCAGGTCTGGGGAGGCATTAGCCATCGCGCCCGACGCCCTGCAACACACACACACACACACACACACACAATGTTAATGTTAACATATTTTCCAGGAATAAACTCTAATGGCTACAGCTAAAAGTACACCTTTAGAGCTGAAAAACATTAGTAAATCAATCAATTGGTTGATCAATATAAAATGAATTGACAAATAAATGTATTTTTTTAATCAGCAAAAAGGACATTCTCTCGTTTCAGCTGCTCAAATGTGAATATTTCATCTTTGGGTTTTGGTTGGTCAGATAAAACAAGACATTTGAAGACTTCCCCTTGAACTCTGGGAAATTCTGAGCAATTTATAAATGTAATGACTAATCTATGAATCAACTAATCTGCAGATTACTTAATAATGAAAATAATCCTGAGCTAGCGCCCCAATGCAACTATCAGTTAAAGTATTGGTGCTTATTCTCAATAGACAGTTGTATTTAAAATGGTTACAGCGTTGTTTCATTACTTCACACTGATTTGTTTTGGAATTATCTGTCTCTTTATTGACACACATGTTTAGACAGTACACACACATACATTCATTTCAGCGTCTGAAGGGCCGCCTCCTCTTGGTCGATTAGGCTCCTTCACAGTTTGTTTTGGTTTTAGTTCTCCAGTTTATTCGTTCTTTTTAGACTTTTTCCATGACAAATGACTTATTCCTCACAATATTATGAACACATCTGTGGTAAACACAATATTTGAAATAGTACTGTTTGTGTTATTCCTCGTACATGCAAATGGCATCGAGAAAGGCAGCTCACACTTCCTAATGAAACTCTGACTGACACTGTTTAACCCTTAATTAGCCACACAGGTTCACGAGAATATGAAACATTTGCTGCAATGTTCCCAATTTACTAGTGTTTTCAAAATGCACAAATAGCACGGCTCACAGCAACAAGACTCCATGAATAACATTTATTTCCCATTTATGAAAGATGCAGCACCTGTCCTTGGCATCAGATATTTTTTTTATTTTTACATTTTTACAGAAGATAAGTGTGAGGATCGGTGACGCGGCCGGGTGGATTTCTCTCTCTCTCTCTCCCTCTCTCCCTCTCCCTCTCTCTCTCTCTCTCTCTCTCTCTCCCCTCAATCAGGATGATTCCAGACAGCCGTGTGGGGTGCGCGCCGACGCTCGCAGCTGCAGCCCATCCAGCGTTAAGCGGCGCTTAAGAGCAGCCTCCACCCAGAGCTCAGGCGTCGAGAGATTGCCATGCTTGCCGTCAGTCACGCCAGACCGACCGACCGACCGACCGACCGACCGACCGACCGACCGACCGACCGACCGACCGACCGACCGACCGACCGACCGACCGACCGACCGACCGACCGACCGACCGACCGACCGACCGACCGACCGACCGACCGACCGACCGAACTACGCATCCCGGAGTGGAAGCCGTTACGAGCCACGAGTCACGGGTCACCCTTCACGAGTCACGAGTCACGGAGCACCTACCACGAGCCACACGCCACGAGCCACAAGCCACGAGCCACACCGCCCTCAGCGGGGAAACCACCAGCCTGCGCCATCTTGTGTGTGTGTCTGTGTGTGGGAGCAGAGTGCAATAAAGCTGTCTGTGTTGTACCAGCTAATCCTGCTGTCATCTTCCTCTTTGCACTCGGGTCCAGACCACCGGTCCTCACAATAAGCTTAAAATAAAATCTCTCTGAAGGTGGGTAAACCTGACGGAGAGTAAAACTGAACTGGCTCATCTCTCTGACAGCTGAAAACCGGAGAATAAAAATAACTTCTAAACTTCAGGTGAGAAATGGAAATATTCAAGACTAATTTTACATCAATAACAGATTTCCATCCAATCTCAACAAAAAGCACTGGATGTTCTCCTGGGACCGTCTTTACAACACATCCTAAAGCTGAAAACAGCTCCTACAGTAAGAAAAAAACAAGAGGACCTTAGGACTCCTAAAAACTTCTAAAATTATGTGTTTAAAATCTACTTAACAAGTCAATATTTCATATGGATTCATCCATCCATTCAATCTAATAATGAATTGAATTAGTTCCTTCCTAAACGTTGCTCTGAGCAGCTTTGTGAATACTTCTTGAGAGCTGCTAGTTCTGACGCCATGGCGGTGAAGATAAGATCCTTCAAGCACTGCATGCTTCTGTTTGACGTAGCCCAAAATTTCAGAGCAGACGTAAAGATTAGTGAACTCTGTGAAAGGACACTTTCTCGCTCTCCGGCAGATATTTGGCAGATTTCTGCCTCCAACTGTAGTTAAGAGGCGCTGTGTTATGTGTCTTTATTTTTACACTTCCTTCATGGTATTCCATTGATCTCCTTTAAAAAAAGAAAAGAAAGTCTGCATATTTATAATCTCTGTCAGTGTATGTCATCAAAAACTAAAAAACAGTGTACAAAGCAGTGTATTCCGCGATCTACATTTTTGGTTTGTTGTAATGCAGGCATATTTTGGTAAAAAATATCTAAGTGCTTGGAACATTAAAGTAAAGATGACTGTCAGGAAAGGCAAAATCATGCAGCAGGAGCTATTTAGAAGCTTCTGAGGACGTTTCGATCCTTTTGATTTTCACCCACTGTGAAATCAGAATGGGAATCCACTGAAACACACATGAATTTCTACCCGACTACAGACCCTGCTCTCTAACGCTGGTAACAACTTCAAGGGACACTTTTCAAGCCACAATGAGATTTTTACATCAACTACAAAAAATAAACACTGTACGATGTTTTCACTTCGAGACAATATCAATGATGCAAGTCCCGGTGAAGGATACACTGTCAACATTAGTTTGAACCCGTTCCTCCCCCATGTGTCTTTGTGTTTCACAATTAAACATATGCATTGCTTTCTCCTGGTAAAGAGCACATGTGCCCACAAGACACAAGATATGCCATTTGGTGCTCTTCTCCAAGGCTGCCTGGGGGGAGGGGGGTACATGTTTGTATGCATGTTGGGTGCTTACATCGCAGGTGTATGTTCATAAAAACAGGATTTGAGGGTGTTTATGATTAACGGCTAATTGATTCATTGGGGTTTCAAGTGAACGAGAAGCAGTTTGGCGGGTTTCTCTGTCGTTTTCTGACTCAACCTTTTTGCTGTAAATCTTTTTGTGTCTCCTCTCATCCCACCCCTTTTTTTCTGGCCTCTCCCTCCCTTGCCACTGCAACCAAAGTCTAAGCTGGCTGTACCTAAACCCACTGGAAAACAACGTAGCCATATCGAGTAAATGTCAGCGTGCCAGGCAAGACAGAGAGAGGAGGGGTAGCTGTGCACATGCACTTAGCCGTTCTCCCTGGAGAGGATAGCAGCAAAACATCACAGCGCAGTGAATCTGGTGATGAAGCACAGGACTGCACAAGAACCCTGCAGAAGTGAAACCTACGGGAAAAAGGAGTTGATTTATAGGTCAAACGAATTAATCTAATGAAAAGGAGAGCTTGTTTGCAGCTGTGTAAAAGGTGATATTCAGTGCAGGACATGATCAAATCAGTTTTACACGGGAAAATTACATTACATTACATTTAAAAATAATGTAATTAGTGATGCAACTAATGATTACATTCTCGAATAACTTTGTTGAAAACATTTTGAAAAAGTCCATCAAATTGTCCAGGAGCCGAAAGTGAAATATTCAAAAGCCTTGTTTTGTCTGATCGACAGTCCAAAACCTTTAAAAAGCCAGAAGCAGAATATGTTTGGCTTATTTATTTTTTTAATATATTTTTCTGCTTATGCATCCTCTTTACACTAAAACAAAAGTTTACGTGCAGGACTCTTACTTTTAATTGAGTATTATTTATATTTTATCAGGCGGCAACCTCCGGTTCTGCCGAGTGAAGCCGATGGGGCGACTGTGGCTCAGTGGTTAGCAAGTCGGTCTTTCAATCAGAAGGTCGGTGGTTTGATCCCCGGCTCCGGCAGTCTGCGTCGTTGTGTCCTTGAGCAAGACACTTAACCCTCATTGCTCACCGTTGCTGTGTCTACGGTCTACTGTATATCATGTAAGTCGCTTTGGATAAAAGCGTCAGCTAAATGAAATGTAATGTAATGTAATGTAATGTAATGTGGAAATATCTCTACTGACCAGCAGGGGGCGACTCCTCCGGTTGCAAAAAGAAGTCTGGTTGTATAGAATTCTATAAAATGACTCCACTTCTCACTTGATTTATTACCTCAGTTTAGGGGTGGGGGATAACGAAAATATTCCTAAATGCTCTCATGACTCTCTCATGAACAATTATAATTACAGAAAACTCAATAATCAAACATTTCAAATTAAATTATTAACGTTATGATCGTAACAATTCTGTGACACAGGGCTGTCCGTTCCTTACCGCTGCCCCAGAACACAACAGATGTAATACACGTGTCTTGTTTACGCTCTAAACCAGGGCCGGACTGGCCATAAGGGATACCGGAAAGATGCCCGGTAGGCCGACGGGGTTGGACTGGTCCAATACGGCCCACCTCCATCAGCAACCGGCCCTCGCTTCGCTCAGACATCGCCGGCCCCGGCTATATATTCTATGCCATACAAAACACGTTAAATTTACTTTAATAGCTAAGATCAAAAATCACTGACTAAACGTTATATTACTCCTCGCGATCTGTATTCACACTCGTGGTTTCGATCTTCGTTACTCATGTAATTACGTTCGTCGGTCTAACTTTGTTTTAGGTGTTATTAAATGTCAATCACTCTAGTCTTCTCAATATTTACGTCACTCGCTAGCAGATGAAGACGTTTTTGAGTCGTTTTTATGTTTTGGAGCTGTTTTTATGGACCTTAAATACCCCTACACACAAACACACACAAGCACACACCCAGCATGCAACACTACTGAGTGTCGAAAAATATGTTGCGTGAAAAGCAGACGGCTATGTCTGCGTTGTTGAAACACTCCCAGGGTGAAGATGGCAGCAGTTCATGTATTTGCAGGTCAAGACAAACATCTGCAGATTCAATGTTTATCTGTTACGCGGTTCCAGGTTACGCTTGATCATGCGCGACTCGCCGTTTCTTGGCTTCTTGCCAAAAGCTGACCTTGCGACCCCCCCAAAAAGGAAGCTGTATAGGGGAAACACCGTAGTTCATACTAATTCTACCCTCTGATTCCAGTTTCTTTATTGTGTGGTCTTTCTCTGCTGACATTCATTCCTTATAGGTATACGTATAACCATCTGATACTAGCCCAGAGTTAAGCATATTAATCTAGCAAACTATATCTACCTTGGAGTGTTACATCAGCCAGTATCATTTTAATCCATGTGTCCATCCAGTCAAATTGGTGAATCCAAATGTTATAAAAAAAAAACTGTTTGAAGTAATTTCTTTGTAATCATCCAAATTAATGTTAAATGTATGGATATATTTCTAAGTAGGCCACCGACTGGTCGATACGTGCGATGCATTGAGTGGGCAACGCGCCGTGTATTGAGTGGGCCGGTCTGACGGTGACTCCCGGTCCACTTTTTTCCCCCAGTTCGCCCATGCTCTAAAATATGCAGCCAAATATGGATACAATCTGACTGGCACCACTTGCTAAAAAGCTAACCTATGGAAGCGTTTTGCCTCTTCTTCCACCCAACTCGGAGAGGGAGAAGCGAATCACGAAGGATTTGCGTCCCTGCTCAGTCATTGAGAATCAGAGCTCGGCTTTGAACCGAGATACAACGTTCTTACGCGGACACAGCGAGACTCTCCAACCAAACCAAAGCCAACGCCATGGAGTCACTGAGGAAAGCAGGTGGATGGTAGTAACACGCTGATTGGACATCCGCCGCCACAGAATATATTTCACCGTACCTCCGTACTTTATCACTGTATAGTTCCAGAAAGAGTTATTTTAGTTTGAGAACTGAAAGCTCTTTGCCTGTAACAGGGGGATTTGTTTGAAGATAAGTCTTTATTATTTATTAGTGAATTAGATGAGCTTGTTATGTGAAGTGACTCAGAAGATGCTGAAGTCTGTGTCTTTACTACGAGGATGCTGCTACAGCCACCATTTTATTTCTTTTCTTGTTGGTTCTTTTTGCAATGCTGCAAAATGTAACACTCCAGTTGACAAAGCTCTTCCATTTGTTCCTAATATTAAATTAATAAAAGCTAATGGAAGTAAATTCATCTGTTTTTTTTAATTATGAATCATTACAAATATGCAGTGTTGTAAAATGAGTCCCAATGAGAAAATAAATCAAGTATCAAAAGATGTTGATGCATCAAAATTAATCGATAATCGTTTTATAATTGCATCGTAGCCGTCTGACTCGAATCAAATTTGTGAGGTGCCTCGAGATTTCCACCCCTACCTCAGTAAACATTGTGAACGTGAGTTTATGGTCTCAATCTCTAGTTTCAAGTATTCTTCTTTTCAGCGGTTGTTAAGAAAAAGGCGCCGGCAAAATCGCCGAACTCGAGGCTTCATAGCGTTCGTCCACAAACCAACGTGCGATGACCGCGCGATGACTACGTCCTTTTCTTACATACAGTATATGACAGTGTTGCTACTGAAGTAATGAAACAATATACTCGCTATCGTCTGCTATTAAACGCCTTTCTCAGCTGTACTGATAATATCTCTGCATGGTGTGTTGTGCCTCAGATGAGTGGCAGCCGATGGTGTGATCTCAGATGTTGCAAATGAGCTAGCCGCATGTTCAACCTCCCTTCGTCCTTGTACATGTTTCACTCATAGGCCAGCATTTCCCTTGAGAGAGTAAGAGCCAAATCAAGGTTTTGGTTGTATCCAGTCCCACTGCGGACTGACTGATATCGAGCCCTCTTACTGATATCCTTATACAAAGCATGAAGCTAGCAAAGGTTCATACAGTGTGTGCAGCTACGGAGAGGTGGAAGTACGTGGAGAATACAACATTGGCAGTCAATCAGTAGGCCTGCCACGACAGTTATGTTATACGACTTATCATGCCATATATAGACATGACCTCGATCATTTTTGCTGACTTTGGTATTAGCGGTTTGTGTTTGTATGCGTGTTTGTTTACATAAGAATGTCACCACTGTTTAAGCCAACGTGATGCCAGAATAAACAACAACGGTTTTCCATACCATTATAAGGCATTGTGCAAAACATTGCCCTATGTTTTATTAACAGAGCCTGAAAATCTATTTAATTTATTATTTTTGTTTGTGTGGTTCTATTTTATGTCTTTTTTTTAAATGTTCCAATTCCATTGTCTTAAGAATTGAAAGGTAATTTACCTTTTAAGGGGTTTACTACCTAGTGGCATTTTTTAAATCATGTTGTAAATATATTACTGTCACGAGACTAAAATAAAAATACTGTGATACTATGACGTAGAACGAGAGACTCAAGGTAGAGGCCTACAGCATAGGAATAGACGGTAGAAGACATTCGTGATATCATGATAAATCATCATAAGAAACATTATGATAACATCAACAAGCTGGAATCAAAACCCATTACAGTGGATTCGACATCAGTCAAACTGCCTTAATCTCATGACAGTCAACATACTATATGTTTGTGTGTGTGTGTGTGTGTGTGTGTGTGTGTTTACGTCCTCTGTTCTCCTTGCCGTGATCCTCGCCTAACCTCAACCACCTGGTGTCTCTCAATCAATCAGACAGACTCACACTGCTGCCATATATTTGCGTGTGTGTGTGTTATCACTGTTATTCTAATAATCAGACTCAGCTGTTGAGGAATCAGCCAGCTCCAGGCAGGAGCGGCAATCAAACACACACACTCCCGAAAGAAATGGTCATAATCGAGATAGCAGAGTCAGAGATGCCCGGTCCAAAAATGATGGATCCTGCCATTCCTTCCTGATAAAGGTTTCAAGTCGATACAACAAACTGCAGCTCCATGTGTCAAAACCCGGTGGGGTGCGCTTCTGAGTTTCCTCGTTCATCATCATCCACATTCACATCCATGAAGGTTTGCGGTAAACGGACTGGAAACACACAGTATCACCCGTCCCGACTGCGGCGTCAACAACAAAGTGCTGAGTAATGCTGCTGCTCTCACGGCCGGCCGGTATGGAAAGTGGGATCAGTCATCAACACCTAAAACCACAAAGCTGCACTAAGACGGGAGTGACGGAGTAAATTCTCTGCCGAATGCTTTCAGCGACATTTATGCTGCTCGTAAACACTTAAGAAGGTTATCTTCAGGGAATCTGAACTGTGAATATTTTTTATTTAAAAAATGGCCGCTGAGCAGTGCAATATCTATGTTTCACACGCCGTTACATCTGCTGACACTCATCCATTTTGTTGAATTGATATGTCAATTTAATTATGAAATCTGGAAGCAGAAAAATAAGGGAAACCATATCACAAACACAGGATCAGCATAAACAATGGTTCTGGATCTGTTTGTGCTTTCCCAGACTAGAAGGGATCTGGTTCTGGTTCTGGTGGACTCCACAGGGTTACAGGGTTCATGTGACTAAGTCTGTCCGGGATACAGAGCAACACTGAAGGATCAAATGTTTAAACAGCAGCAGCCTCTCTGATCTCTCCATGGAGCTGGAAGAAAGAGGAGGAATCACCGCTGTGTGTGTGTGTGTGTGTGTGTGTGTGTGTGTGTGTGTGTGTGTGTGTGTGTGTGTGTGTGTGTGTGTGTGTGAACATCCCACATACATTGGAAAACCTCAGTGGAAAACCACACACACATTCATTGAATTCAAACACCTGCCTTTTTTTAACTACACAAAATATAACATAAATGAAAATAACAATATTACCTGTCTGGCTGAAATGTACTGCAAATAAATCCTGTGGTGCAGATTAGGCCATATCTTTGTTCGAAAAAAAAGTAGATTGGAATAGACACATCGATTCATCATTTAGTGGCTTAACAAAACTAATCACCGACCATTTTGATAATCTGCTAAGCATAAATAGTAAACATTCTGCGGTTTCAGGTTTTGAAATTTTATTGAATAGTAACCTAAAATATATTTGGGTTTTGGACTAAAAACCAAGCAATTTGAATTGTCACCTGGGAAACTGGCTAATGAAATATTTGTTTTGTCCTTGTTGTAAAAGAAAAAGAAAGACAATGAAACAGAGGAGGAGGAGGATAGTTGATGTGAACAAAAGTTGTCATGTCCCGCCTGCGCTACTTGATTGACAAACGAAGTAAAAACAATAACGTGCACCAGAGACGTCTTCTAGCCGCTCGTAGGACAGAATGTAGAGCATCTGAGGCATCCCGGTTTTTCTTCTGGAGGACGACCCCAACCCCAACACGGTTTATAGGACATCATCTAAAAAGAAATGTTCTATATTCAGAGTTGCCCCCTCTTTCAGCTGCTCTTTGTGGTCATCAGTCGTAGTGACATAGTGGTAAGCTGTTCGAATACTTTTATTGATTATTATTATTCAAAGTCTTAGAGTAAGATGACTACATATCAAGCTTTTACATGTGTATATTAGGGATAAAACAAATGATTTCTGTAATCTCTCAATTAGTTTTTTCATTAAAATAATTGACTAAATTGAAGTATTGGCAAATTATAATGAACTGATAATAAAAATGATTCCTGATTGATTTTCTATTGGAACAATGGCCTGTAATAGCATGCATATATATGTGTGTGTTGTTTTGCTCTCTCCTCTAAACCACTCAGTGGTATTATTGTTGCCAATGGTAACCACAATAAATCACCATTACACCAATGGTGTGATGAAATCCCCCCCTTTCCTCCCCCAACCAATGCTCTCTCCTTTTATTATCCCTCCCACTTTTTCAACGTATTCCCACTCGTCCCTGTGTCCTAGTCTCCAGTCCTGTCTCTGGCCTGCACAGCTAGAGTTTTGGGGTAATTGGCATTTGGCACATTATTGTTATTGGCCATCACTACCAAAGAGTGACAATACTCTAATCGTTTCAGTACGCGAGATGCCAAACATTAGGCGCCCTTGAAACAAGCCCTGAACCTGTGAATGCTGCAGTGAGGCTGCTCGGTCGCCAACAGCAGTGAGTTCAGGGACAAAGGCCGCCGGATGGTGCTGAATAGTATCGGAAATCGCCTGTTTGCTTCTCTTTTGGATTATTATTTATTTAGTTAATATTTAAAGAATTTGCATCGCTTTTGTCTCAGAGGTCTCATCATGTCAGGTCAAGCACTACCAACTATGCACACGCTATAGGAACTGCTCTAGCGAGGGAGAAGTTAAACCAGAAGCCCAACTTAGGTTCTGGAAACCTCTGTGACTTCATCCACAATGACACGTGTGTCATTGTGTTTTCTGATCGTGTGCTAACCTCTGAAAGGTAACAGCAAACAAATAAGTGGGCCCAGATCCACTCTTTAGGAGCCCCTCATCAGGCCATTTTAAGCCTTTTAAGCCTTTTCCAAGTGACTTGGTTCCAGTCCTGCCTCCCTACTCCACAGGTCACATGGTCCTTAGTTTTAAGAATTATCAGGATGACTTTTACAATACTGGATGTCACTGAATGACCAAACACCAAAAGGATAGATAGAATAGCCTAAACAGTGAGTTGAATGATAAAGCTGGCCATATTCATTTGTTTCCCCTCCCAATCCCATGAATACTTTTTTTCTTTTTGAGGTTAGGTTAGATTTAAGAAAGAGAGGCATAATCAAAATCAAGAGGGAGTAACTTTTTTTATAGAAGGGAGATGTTACAGAGAAAAAGAAAGGCTGACATTGGAAGAGAGGTGAAACAGAGAGAACCAGGGGAAAGGATGCAAGAAGCAAGAAAGAGATGGTGGGGAATATCACCGGAAAGATGAAGAGAAAGAGAGAGAGGGAGAGAAAGAGAGAGAGGGAGAGAGAGAGAGAGGGAGAGAGAGAGAGAGAGGGAGAGAGAGAGAGAGAGAGGGAGGGAGAGGGAGAGAGAGGGAGACAGAAAGAGAGAGAGAGAGGGAGAGAGAGAGGGAGACAGAGAGAGAGAGAGAGAGAGAGAGAGGGAGAGAGAGAGAGGGAGAGAGAGAGAGAGAGAGAGAGAAAGCTGCCAGTGTTAATCAGTCAGAGGCAGCAGCTCTGTGTCTCTAAAGGCTTAATGGGGACCAGACCCTCAGTGTGCGTCCTCTTTTTTACCACACACACACACACACACAAATATACGGCGGTTCTCATCAATATCGTGACATGCACATCACAACATCTGGGGGGCATTTAGGCTGACCTCCGCTATGTGGCTGATATGGCATCTGCCTATAGACATATGTGATGATTTATATTGATTTATGTAAATATTGGGAATCAATTATATTCACTTCGGAGGGTCTGAGGAAAGATGAGAGCTTAAATATCTAACAGCTTTTTTCTTCTGAGAGACTTTTCCCAAAACAGACATGGTGAAGAGAACAGTCCTTATGAAGGGTGGGTATTATTACGCGGTGTGTAGTAATGTTGATATAACTGTGTAAAACCACCTAGTATGATAGATTACACTATTTATTGAACAAGGTTTTCTGCTCTGCTGTATTTTATCAGAGCAGCGATAACGTTTGTTTCTTCTGTGCATACGTCTTGCTGATCTGCAACAAAAAGCAGCAACAAAGGATACATTTCGACGAAGCCATCATTTGTATTCAGCCTGAGGTCATGAGCTCCCCGATGAGACTCCAAGCCAACCTTAAAATTCAACAATTATTTTGACCCAAACCTAACCTCATCCAAAACTTTCTCCAGAATGATCTCAGTTTGCAAAACACATCTGAAACCTCAATTGTTTTGACAAGGATGAAGGCTCTCTCTCTCTTTGACACAAACGCACCGGTGCTTCATTATGACGTCACGCAGTACGCACTTTACACACAGCACTGAGTCACTTCCACTCATCTCACCTCACAAAGTGAAACCACATCTGTGAGAGGGAGAGAGGGAGAGAGGGAGAGAGAGATCAGCAGCCGACGCCCAGTCCTGAGTCAGTGAGAAAGACCACAAGTCTTACTCAAAACTGTCACCTTGTGGTCCGATAAACAACGGAGCAGCAGCAGAGGGCTGCAGTGTCCCAGAGAGGCTGTCTATCGCCCAGACACCACAGGGTGACGACAAGAAGGGTGTCAAAAAGAACTCTGTCCCATAATAGAGATGTGTGTGTGTGTGTGTGTGTGTGTGTGTGTGTATATGTATATATATATATACACACACATTTTTAATTTGAAGCACTAGATCCAGATGTAGTAACATATGATACAGTAGCCATATGATGGTGTTCATAACACTTTTGAGGACAAGGGGTCAATGTGGATATGTATTTTGGTATTATACAAATAGTAGTGATACTAGAAGAGATGTAATACCATAAAGTCTAATAACTGTAATTTATGGTAAACTGAGCACCACAGGCACACTTGCAAACCCCCTGTAGGTGTATTACACAAGTTGAACAGTGACACCGCTAGATATTAACTTCCATTAAATTCAATAAGGTCAAAAAGCACAAGTCTATTATGTACTGTGGACTACTATTTTTTTTTAAAGAGTGATGGGATCAAACTGGCTCTATTAATGTCACTAAAGTTACCCGCAGGATAGATGGTGGTTTGCTATCATATTTAATAAAAATTACTGAATTAAATGAATGACAGCCTTTGCTCATTGGGACTGCCCCCCACCTCCCCTCTCTCCAACACCCCCCATACACACGCGCACACAAACAAACAAACACACGCACACACCTTGCACCAACAAACCAAAGCTAGCCAACTGATCCACACCTGCCTGCACACCTCTGCATTAGCTCCCCGCTTAGCCAGCACAGATGTTTACCACAAACGGCGACCCTGTGACAGTCCCGACCGAGGCTGTGGTCACATTGCTCTGCAGATGTGATCGGAAACACACCACGCTGAGACCTGACCTGCTACAGTGCATCTGCTCCTTCTGCTCGCGCTGCTAAAGCGAGCTATGCTGCTGCTGCTGGCCTCGTCTCCCCAAGAGGGTTAGAATATAGCCCCCCCACACACACCCCACATCCCTATATAACAGAGAAATTCGGGCAATAGCTGATACCACAAGGGGCAGGGGAAATGCCTAAGTAATGTCAGGTCACATAAGAGCCTAAGACACACTCTACTTTCCTGCAGGAATATAGAGGATGACTGTAGAGACGCTTAGGGAAGTTGCAATTTGCATTGGGGGTACAGTTTGTCAAAATGCCACAGAACGCAACGTAGTCCACCAGCAATTTAAAGTTACCAGTTATGTTGAACATTGATAATAAACTGATCCGGTGTAACATGCAACAACATCACAAAGCCAATACACTAGGCCCCTATTCGGCTGCTCCCTTGACCCATTTATCTTACGAACTGCAGGCAGCCAGCTCTGGCAGCGGGCATCCTAACTTTTTCCAGGCATGCATCGTGTAACACATGGAGTTAAAAAAAAGAAAAAGACATGTAAGCGCGCGGCTACCCGCTCGCCGGATCACTGCGGTACCCTGCACCCAAATTGCAGGCCGGCGTCCCCTGCTAAAAAAAAAAAAAAGGGGGGGGAAGAAGAAAAAGAACACCACCATGCACCTCGACTCCTTGCTCTCACTCGGGGAATGATTGAATAAAACGACATCCCGTGGAGGAATGAATCATCCTGTTGTCCTTCTGTCGGCCTTACCTTCAGCTTCAGTGTCAGTCTTCTTGGATTGGTTTTGTCCGCCTCTTATACCCAAGACGACCGTATGGCTGAATCGATGAGGAGAGCGGTTTATCAATGGAGGAATCTGACGCTCCGCTCTTATTCCAGCAGGGTCTTCCCTCGATTAGTCCTTATTACTACCAGGATGAAGCGGTTTGTCCGGGTAATCACGGTGGCAGCAGCCCGGAGAGCCTCTGCCGTGGAGACGCGGTGCCTTGGCGCAGGGAAGGGGCGCTGTGCGCCTGCAGCGGTGACCGCAGGCCGGGAGATGCTGTCGGTGCGGAGGATGCGAGCCGGTGGAGGGTGATGATGATATCCATAGAGGTCCCCGTTTCCACCTGACACAACCTCTCCTTCCTCCTCCTCCTCCTCCTCTTCCTCTCCGCTGGTGATGCTGGAGAGAAATATCAGCATTAGTGCGGCGAGCAGAGAGAGAGAGAGAGAGAGAGAGAGAGAGAGGGAGATGGGGGTGGGGGGAGAGAGAGAGACTGTCAGTGTCAAATGTGAGCAAGAAGCCACAAGAGGCCGTGCTTTAACGTTACACGTCGTCATTTTACAGCAGCAGACGCGGTTTTAGGGGCAAAACCAAATGTTAAAAAATGTAAAAAGCTTATGAAAGCACATAAACAGATAATGTTTTAACAATGTTCCAATTCAACTGTGTGACTTTGACCCACATTTAGCGTTAGCACAGCTAGCATTTAAAATTAGCATAGTGTAATTTGAGCTCTTAACTTTATCCCAACAACAAGGGAATGGCTACTGCTGTTATGACAAAGGTTTAACATACCTTAGTCAAGTTGTGTTAAGAGTGTTAAGATGTTTGGCAAGCTAACTAACAAAGTCAGCTAACTAGGTTAATTAATAGCACCAACCTACCACGTTTTCTGTTCCACGAAGAATACGTGGGCGGGGCACCAGTTGATTTTTATTGACATACATTTTTTTAGAATAAATCAGAAATTACTGATAAATAAACCTCTGTTTTAAAGCACTTGACCTTCTTGGACAGGTAATCATATGAAATTAAATTAAATTAAACAATAATTTCCTAAACTAATTTTGAATTATGACCTTAGTATTTAAAAAATAAATAATAATAACAGTGATGTATATATATATATATAATACAATGATATATATAAATATAATACAATGATATATATAAATATAATACAATGATATATATATATATCATTGTATTATCATTTATTTAAGGTAATTAGTCACAATTTGTTTAGAAAAAGTTTGCTCCCTAAAATAAAACATTACAGTTTTCCCACTGACATAATATCTAAATATGTTTTCAAAGTAATCAATAATTTTTTTAGTTGACTTAAATGTAGTAAAAAAAGGATATATGTATATATATATCTTTTTGCAGATTAACATATAAACATCACAGACAGACAAATGTTTTAACACAAGTCAACATTTTCCTTCCACAGTTAATTAGGTTTGGATTTGTATTTCTCTTTACTTCTGCTTGCTGTTCTAATATCAGTGAATACTGTAATTTATTTTGGTTATGGTTTGCTTCAAAATTAATGAACTAAATGAGCTTGGAACCCAAATTCGTTTTATAAATTATATTTTATACATTAGAAACGCGAATGAAGAAAGGATTTAGGGAGATAAATACTCACATCTCTGTTCGAAAGCTAAGTGCACCTGAATTCACTTTCAAAGTCAGTCGGTTTTGGAAGCCCTGAGGAAATGTATTCACCACATTACAAGCACAACTTGTGTATATCAAAGTATGGGCTTGACCTTTCCACCGGTGGTACATTAATAAGTAACATTTTAAGGTACTTGAACTTTGAGTATTTCCATATACTTTTTACTTAACTACATTTGTTTGACAACATATAGTTACTACTTGCTAGTTAAGACTAATACAAAATCCTTTATTAGAAGAAAATCCTAATTGATTGATCCCCGGGTGGAAATCAGTATATGCTACAGTTAGCACAAATAAATAAGAAACACAGGACTATGTGAAATGTAAATAATGTGCACAATGCTACAATATACAGCACAATATATTTAGAGAATGTAAGTATATAATAAAATATGTGCATCAAACAATTCAAACAATTAAAATAAATGCTGAGAAGAGGGATCCTAAGTCTGTTGAATACAAATGCAAGAATAGTACAAATCAGAATTAAATACGATTTTTTTTACAATTAAGAAAAATATTTTAAATAAGCCACTAGCTGTACCATTAAAGTGATGGAGCCATATAATCCACATGGTCCAATACTATTCTGAAAATACTTATTTTTACTTCTATGCCCTTCAATGCATTGCTTTAACTTGTAACATACTATTTTTACTGATTGTATAACTATACTTTTACTCGAGTAAAAGATTTACTTCAGTAGTAACGTCGAGCTAGAGCAGGAATATCAGAGCAGCGGGGCTCCTTTAAATCTCCGTGGAGGAGGAGGGGGAGGAGTCTGAGTTGCGGAAGCGCCTCTCTTCTGTCACATAAGAGGTTTCTACACATGTCAAATGGGACTTATTTTGTATTGAAAGTAAAGTCCGCATCGGACTCAGTTTGAACCGGCCAAGTTGTTGTTGTTGTGTCGTGGATCTCGCTTGATTGCAAATGATGTCGGACTCCATTAAAAATGTCGCGATATTTGGAGCCACGGGAATGACCGGGCTGGCGACCCTCCCGCTGGCGGTGGATGCAGGTGAGAACATAATATAATAGATTATGTATCTTTGCATTGTGCTGGTCACACCGTTCACCCTTTATTGGTCACAATACGTGTAAACTGCCGTTACAATTTCAGTCATATTACATGGATCCATATCAATGTTATAATATATAATAGCAATATTAAATGGGAAAAACTATGGGGATCTTTGGATTTTGTCAAATCCACCTGTTCTACTTGAGGTACACTTTTGACGATCGCAGCAAATGCAATCTGATTTTATTTAATTTACACGTTTCACATGTGGAACTTTTTTCTTTCTTTCTGAATCTCATGTAAACTTAAATGTATTATTTTGTTTATAAAGATTACATTCAAGTGTACAGTTTACATTTAGGATCAAACTGCTACAGTTTGCTCCATTATTATTGGTCGGGATTCCCCAAAGTTTTGAAACGCTCACATGATTAATTCAATTTAGCAACGTTTTCATTCCCTTTCTCCTTCCTTAACCACGGGGGGCGAGCAATACTGTCGAGTCATGTTACACGTCAGGCGGTCCGCAGCACTTTGCTGAGTCACAGAGCTGATAGTGGAAGCTGTTCACTATCTCGCCCGTGCAGAGAAGGTGGGATCTCCATAGTGCAGCGGGTGAATCTGTCAGAGCAGCTTCTGGAATACACTCTTTAACTTTAGCTCCAATTTAATAAAAAATCGTAATCATTGATTTTTTATTGTAATGCCACTACACAATAAATAACCAATCAGGCCAAAGGGACAGTTTCAGTGCGAGGGTTTCCAAACCAGGGGAAATGGTCAGTCGTCAATAGGTCACTAACCCCCAGCTGCTCCTCTGTGGTGGTGATTCTCATTGGCCGACTTCTCCTGACTCTTCTTTCATGGCCTTGAGGAAGTCCTCATGAGCTCCTGCGAAATGTGAAGGAGAAATCATAAGAATTTATGGATTATAACAACGGGAACCATCATGACATCAGGCTGCGTCAATGTCATGATGGTTACAATATATATATATATATATATATATATACAGTACTGTGCAAACGTTTTAGGCAGGTGTGAAAAAATGCTGTAAACTAAGGATGCTTTCAAAAATAGAAGTGCTAACAGTTTATTTTCATCAATTAACAAAATGCAAAGTGAGCAAACAAAAGAAAAATCTTGTTAATTGATGAAAATAAACTGTTAGCACTTCTATTTTTGAAAGCATTCTTAGTTTACAGCATTTTTTCACACCTGCCTAAAACTTTTGCACAGTACTGTATATATTTTGCAGGACAACTTTTTGGATGTTTAAGAGCATCCAGCGATGACGTCTGTGTGTTTAATTCCCCTTGTTCCCTTCATCAGGTTACAACGTGACGGTGCTGGTGCGGGACCCCTCCAAGCTGCCCGCCGACCACAAGGCCTCCAGAGTGGTGGTGGGAGATGTGCTCAACAAAGAGGACGTGAAAAAGACCATGGAGGGCCAGGACGCTGTTATCATCATCTTGGGCACCAGGAACAACCTGAGTTAGTCTCCACTTTCTTACAGTACAGGCACAACATTACAACTTGATCAATGAGGAAAACCAAATGCTTTGGGCTCTTTTCACATGTTCACACTGCTGTCTTGGATTGGTCGCCGTTTCCTCACGTTCACCTCACGTTCACCTCGCATAAGGAGGATTGCCGTTTTGAATGGTGTAATAGTGGAAACTATTCACTAGAGGTCGCCGTACGAGTTTTACAACACAGTCAGCCCTATGTCGTTGTTTCAGTGTGACACAATCTGAAACAAAAAAGTGGACCTTTTTGATCAAAAGTAGCAAAACAATAATAGCAAATGCTTAATTTACAGTAAAAGTACTGCATTCAAATTCAATAATACCCCAATTCCATTGAATTTTACTTTACTGACACATGAATGAGAACAGAGATTACATAATTGACACATTAACTTGTGAGATATCTTTTAATGTTGGTCTTCTGAATACGGCATTTACTAAAAATGAACACACTAAGTATTTAATATTGTGCTTCCATGTATGTACACGTATGTGGAGGAATGCCAGCACCTCAAACTGGACTAGAGTACATTTTTTGAATATCTAGTGACGCTCCACATCGGTGAGAGTGACCTGCAATCTGACCTCAGATCTGATTTGTGTTTGCCAGGCCCGACCACCATGATGTCCGAAGGCACCAAGAACATCCTTGAAGCCATGAAGGCTCGTGGGATCGGCAAAGTGGTCGGCTGCATGTCGGGTACGAGTCACTGTTTTAAAAAACAAAAAAAGTGCTGAACTTCAGATGAGCAGTACAATTAAGACAATTACATGAAGTGCGTTGGTGACTCTGTCTTCTCCTTGTCCCTCCCAGCCTTTCTGCTGTGGGATCGCTCCAAGGTCCCGCCTCGTATGCTCCCCGTGACAGAGGACCATGACAGGATGTACGCCATGCTGCAGTCATCGGGGTTGGACTACGTGGCCGTCATGCCCCCTCACATTGGTGGTCCGTAGGAAGTAGAGCTTTATTAAAAATAGTATTTTAAAAAGTGGAACTTTCAAAACTTGTTACTGGCGTAAAAGTGCTGCAGTCAGCCAATCTGATTCTATTTATTTGGGAATAATGTATTGTAATTTGCCCTTTTTTATAATCTGGACACAATTACATTTAAGTTAATACTAATAAAAAACATGACACAGACATTACTTTGCATGCATTTACTGCAAAGCACAGTTCAATAATAACATGAACAAGCAAAAACAAACTGACTACCAGCAAGCGAGGGCATCAAACCATCAAAAAAAGCAAAAATGTTTCTGTCTCGCCCTCCTCCAGACGACCTCCCTCTGACTGAGAGCTACTCGGCGGCGAAGGACATGCTAAAAGGAAGATCCATCTCTAAACACGACCTGGGACACTTCTTCGTCAAGTGTCTGTCCACCTCAGAGTGGGACGGCAAGACCGTCGGAGTGTGGGGAGAGTACAAATAAACCCAAACCGTCCGGACAGGGAAAGGGGCTTCAGATCTCTTTCGAGTGTCATTCTGAAGAGAAAATCTATGTCCAGAATTCTGGAAATAAATGAAGGAGTGATATACAAATTACCAGTGTGTTGTGATAAACCGCTAATGCTTCCCAGTATTTTCAGACAGATTTTATCATCAGCTTCAGCTGTAGCTGTTAACATTGCTTCACAGATTTTCTGTCACCGCTCTGATGTACAATTCCCCCCTTCTATCCCCACACTTTGTTTATTATAGCCCTGGAAAATAAAATATTTTATTTTGCTGAAAAGAAGGCTAGTTTAGACCCCGAAATAATGAAAATTTATAGGCCAATATCAAACCTCCCCTTTTTAAGTAAAATAATGGAAAAAGTGGTTTATCAACAGCTAAATAGCTTCTTGGCCGAAAATAACTGTTTTGATGTCTTCCAGTCTGGCTTTCGTCAGCATCACAGTACTGAAACTGCTCTTGTTAAGGTTTTCAACGACATCCACTTAAACACAGACAGAGGCAGAACTTCAGTCTTAGTATTATTGGATCTCAGTGCTGCATTCGACACAGTTGATCACAACATACTACTAGACAGACTGAAAGTCTGGGTAGGACTCTCTGGTGCAGCACTTAACTGGTTTGACTCTTACTTGAAGGACCGACAATACTTTGTGTCGGTAGCTAATTACACATCAGAGCTGACTGGTATGACATGTGGTGTTCCCCAAGGTTCAATACTGGGGCCTCTTCTGTTCAATATCTACATGCTTCCACTGGCTTATGGAGCTAAATCCAGACCATATGTGTTGTTCATTCGAAAAAAAGATTTGAACCTGAAAAATCAAGTTTATTCGAAATAAAAATAAGTGTATGAAAAGTTTTTTGGGGTTGAATATAATTTTGAATCAGTTCTTCTTTTTTTTTTGAATAAAATATATTTTTTCAGTTTTCAGTAACAGATTTTATATTTTCAACTTTCACTCTTTTTTTTTACAGTTTCAACTCTTTTTTTTACAGTTTCAACTCTTTTTTTTACAGTTTCAACTCTTTTTTTTTCGAGCTATTTTTTTTTCAGGTTCAAATCTTTTTTTCAGGTTTCAGACTTCTGGCCCGGATCTGTCGTGGGGGCGTGGTTTCTACTGAAGGGGCGTGGTCTCATGAGGGACAGCATAACAAAGAAGGCGGAGGACCGGCCTCAACCACGTTGTCTTCAGGTAACGTGGTAATTATGACTGACTTCCTTTATACAGCATATTCACGGGATTGACGGTAAACTAGTTGACGCCAGTGACACAGTTACGTTTAACAAGCTGTTTAGACCGGACTTGGCATGAATAGCAATATAAGAGCAATAAACTATGCCAGGTTGTGCCGTTCAAAGACTACACTATAATATCTGACGTGTCGCACCACTGTGAACACATGCAGCGTAACTGCGATGTCGTCAGTTGTGAGATGAACTGGTTTTAATGAACTGGTTTATTATTTTAGCGTGAGGCAGATGAGCTGAGCATCTCTGTCACATTGTTATAAAGACATAAACAGATCAGTTTGCTGTGAACGTCACTACCCGCTCGTGAGGCTGTGGTTGAGACGCTGAGGACAAGAGTGAAAGTAAAGGTTGGTGCTACGAGCCAATGCCTAAAACACTCACGTCAATAAATCTTTACAAACGCTGTTGTCCGTCATATGTGTGTAATATATATATGTATTAATCTGATGTCAAGTTGATGACTGTCTATGTATTCATACACCTGTCAGAGAAATATACTGTAGCACCGCGTAGAGACGTAAAGGTAAACACACGCCAGAGCCAGAGTTCTTGTGCAACTGTCTCCTTTATTGGGGAGCAGCGATGGGTCCACAGTGACAGCTGGTCTGACGGGCAGGACTCCCAGCTCCTGGGCCGTGATGAGCAATACATGAATAAAAGAAAACCCAGAAAATAGACAAGAGACCAAGGCAGCGGTTCACTAACTGAAAAGGAAATATAATGAACACATAATTAAGAACCAGTCACTGCCAACAAGGAAAAGACCAAAAGAAACTCCCTAACCCACTGGCTGTCCAGCCACCCAGCGTGGATTTCCCCCCAGCTATCCTTGGGTGCACCTCTCAGGAAGCTCTGCGAGCAGCCGGAGCCCCCCAGACCCCTAACGCCCGCTCGTATGACGCCTCCTGCGTAATGAGCCTCGGTACCGCCGCGTGTACCGACAGAGATACGGAACGAAGTCTCGGCAACCCTAGTGGCACCGACGGAGACACGGGAAAGAGCCCAGCAGGTGCACCCTTATCAACCGTCTGGCGGACCCAATCACCTCTCCATCAGTGCCACTACAACACTGAAACACCGCGTAGAGACGGTCAGCTGTGGAAACTGTGATATGCAAAGAATAACTTGTGATCCTACAATGTGTGCCGTTTCACATCGCTAATATGTTATATTAAAGACTACGGTCATGCATCTCCATCATCATAACGATATTCTACCTGTGCAGCACATTCATCCAGATTAAACATGACTTAACTCATTGTGTTGCTATAAGGACCTGCAGATCACACACAGGAGTTAGTGTCTTTTGAAACAATACGATGGAGCGGCTTGCTGCAGCATTCATTTAGGGTTTTGACAGCATCATCACAGCATCAGCACGAAAAGTCCATCTTCATGACGAAGATATCACTTGTTGCATGTCGAGATAAAACGGCACAGTGTTGGATCACAAGTTATTCTGTGCAGATCACAGTTTCCACAGCTGACCGTCTCTACGCGGTGCTACAGTATATTTCTCTGACAGGTGTATGAATACATAGACAGTCATCAACTTGACATCAGATTAATACATATATATATATAACACACATATGACGGACAACAGCGTTTGTAAAGATTTATTGACGTGAGTGTTTTAGGCTTCGGCTCGTAGCACCAACCTTTACTTTCACTCTTGTCCTCAGCGTCTCAACCACAGCCTCGTGAGCGGGTAGTGACGTTCACAGCAAACTGATCTGTTTATGTCTTTATAACAATGTGACAGAGAGGCTCAGCTCATCTGCCTCACGCTAAAATAATAAACCGGTTCATTCAAAACCAGTTCATCTCACAACTGACGACATCGCAGTTACGCTGCATGTCAGATATTATAGTGTAGTCTTTGAACGGCACAACCTGGCATAGTTTATTGCTCTTATATTGCTATTCATGCCAAGTACGGTCTAAACAGCTTGCTAAACGTAACTGTGTCACTGGCGTCAACTAGTTTACCGTCAATCCCGTGAATATGCTGTATAAAGGAAGTCAGTCATAATTACCACGTTACCTGAAGACAACGTGGTTGAGGCCGGTCCTCCGCCTTCTTTGTTATGCTGTCCCTCATGAGACCACGCCCCTTCAGTAGAAACCACGCCCCCACGACAGATCCGGGCCAGAAGTCTGAAACCTGAAAAAAAGATTTGAACCTGAAAAAAAAATAGCTCGAAAAAAAAAGAGTTGAAACTGTAAAATAAAGAGTTGAAACTGTAAAAAAAAAAGAGTGAAAGTTGAAAATATAAAATCTGTTACTGAAAACTGAAAAAATATATTTTATTCAAAAAAAAAGAAGAACTGATTCAAAATTATATTCAACCCCAAAAAACTTTTCATACACTTATTTTTATTTCGAATAAACTTGATTTTTCAGGTTCAAATCTTTTTTTCGAATGAACAACACATATGGCCTGGATTTAGCTCCATACTGGCTCAGATTATGAAAAACAACAAAGTGTGTTATCATAACTATGCAGACAACACACAAATCTACATAACTATATCACCAGGGGACTATAATCCCATACCAGTGCTGGCTAAATGTATTGAAGAAATCAACAACTGGACGTGCCAGAATTTTCTTCAATTAAATAAAGATAAAACAGAAGTACTTGTTTTTGGTTCCAAGGACGAACGATTGAAAGAGAGCGCTGAGCTACAATCACTGACGTTAAAAACCTCAAACCAAGCCAGAAATCTAGGTGTAGTTATGGATTCAGACCTCAACCTGAACAGCCATATCATGACAATTACAAAATCAGCCTACTATCACCTGAAGAATATATCAAGGGTTAGAGGACTTATGTCTCAACAGGATTTGGAGAAACTTGTCCATGCATTTATCTTCAGTAGACTTGACTACTGTAACGGTGTGTTCACAGGTCTCAGTAAAAAGTCAATCAGAAAGCTGCAGCTGATTCAGAACGCTGCAGCTCGAGTCCTCACTAAGACCAGGAGAGTGGATCACATCACTCCGGTTCTGAGGTCTTTGCACTGGCTTCCTGTCCAACAAAGAATTGACTTTAAAATCCTGCTGCTGGTTTATAAAGCCCTGAATGTTTTAGGGCCTAAATACATTAGTGATCTGCTGCTGCCTTATGAACCATCCCGACCCCTCAGGTCGTCTGGGACGGGTCTACTTTCTGTTCCAAGAGTCAGAACTAAACACAGAGAGGCAGCGTTCAGCTTTTCTGCTCCACACATCTGGAACAAGGTCCCAGAGAGCTGCAGGTCTTCTGAGACCCTCAGCCTCTTTAAAGCCAGACTGAAGACCTTTTTGTTTGCTGTTGCCTTTAATTAAACCAGATTCTGCATCTTACTACTGCATTTTATATCTTAAACTGCACTGCAACTTTTATTCAATTCTGTATCTATCTATTTCAGCTTTTTGCTTTTTAACTGTTTTTTATTGTTTTAATGAATGTTCTTAATTGTTTTTAAATCTTTTATTTTGGATTGTGTTTTTATGCTTTTAATGGTTGTATGTGAAGCACTTTGAATCGCCTTGTGTTGAAATGTGCTATACAAATAAACTTGCCTTGCCTTGAAAGAGTAAAGTGTCATGTGAATGAGCGGAGCTGCAGGCTGTTTGTTGCTGGAGTGACAAAACAACTAGTAATAAACTGTATACTAGCATTCTGTCATCTACATCATTTACATTATACTTTGTGAAAGCAACAGGATGAAATGAGGAACAGAGTAGATTAGGCATACATTAAAACATACAACTCTAGTGTGCCTTTATTCATTTGTTTAACAGCAACAACAACAATTAAATACAATTAGATGCATGAATGACCTTAGATATACATCCATATATGGATAACTGTTTGTGCTATTGCAGTACAACCGGTACATTTATCTAACTGGGTTGGGTCAGTGTTACTAAACATGTCTTCGTTGGGGTTTGGAGTTGTGTGTCTTTTGGCGTGAATGTGTTGATGAAAACTAGCAGAATCATTGATCTAGTCTCTCTCTGCCTCCCACGGTTCACCTCATAGGAGTCTTTCCTTATCAAAAGAACAGCCGGAAAGTCAGATGAGTGGAATGCGTTACGCATGACGTGTAGCTGTTCTGCCACATCCTCTGAAAAAAATTGTGTCAAACGACGCAAGTGCAGGGGAAAGTATCTTGGAAACTTGCAATTTTGTCCTTCAAAATAAAACCAATTATTTTTCTCAGAAAAAAAACATGTCAGAATCAGAATTAGAACTGTTATGTATTGCCAAGTACGTTACACATACAACAAATGTGTGCATAACAAAAAAAACATGAATGAGAAAATAAACAAATGTGCAATAGAATATAGCAAACAAACAAATAGCAGTATGTTAAAACAAGTATATTATTAAAGTGTCATGTGCATTAATAAATAAAAGATGTGCATGGGTGTGTAACTGTGAAAAATGGTCCTGGGGATGTAAGTGTCTGAGTCAGTGAGGTTCCTGGGCTTTGTTGATGAACCTGAATGCTGTTGGAAACTGCGTTGTGGCGTGAGGTCTTGGTCCTGATGGACCGCAGCCTCCTGCCAGAAGGAAGGGACTTGAACAGTTTGTGTCCAGGCTGAGAGCGGTCAGCTACAATCTTCCTTGCCCACTTCAGGGTCCTGGGCGCGAACACGTGTGGAGGAACAGCTGATTGCAGCCAATCACCTCTCACCAGAGCGAATTATACGCTGCAGCCTGCCCTTGTCCTTCACAGTGCTGCAGCGTGCCACAGGCTGATGGAGGAGCAGTGGATGGTCTCAATGATCAATCCTCAGTTATTAAATACAACAACAGTTGTGTTGCTTCCCGGTAAACATACCTTTTTCATTTCAAAATAAGATGTGGCTTTATTGATCCCAGAGGAGAAATGCAGGTGTTGTAACAGTACAAAGACAGAAATAAGTACAGATAAATAACAATGTGAAAACATTTGGATAATAATAAGAGTAACTGACTCGAATAAGAAAAACATAAAAATAGAAACTATAAGAGCAATAAAAGAAGTACACCAGAATAATATAATGGTGGTGTAACACTCAATAAAATATAATGTTTTAATATGATATAATATAATAATGAATATAATAATTATATACTATATTTATTACATTAAATGTATTATAGTGTAACATAATATAATGATAATGTTAAATTAGAATATTTAAAAAAAGGTGCAGCAGACGTTTGCTGAGTTTTATTTTGACAGAGTACAGGAAGTTGTGACGACACGTTGTTCTCTGTCGTCCAATACCCAGGCCGAGGAGGAGCTGCTGTTGTTTCAAAGTGGCTTCACTGGTTATTCATGCTACGTGAAGTCGAGTGGTGGAATTTAAGTCGAAACCGTGAACTTTGACATGTTGGTAGATCGTCTCAGCAAAAGTGGCGTCCGTTGACCATCGATCGCTGCTCTCTGAGGTAAATTACTCAATCTCTGAAATAAGACGGCGACTTTTATCACCGAGAGTTAAAAAAAACTAATTTATCACGTGGACGTGTAACGTTATATGTGCAGGACCTAGACCTGTTTGTCATTGTGCGTATTGAAATGGTCCGTGAAATGAAGTCGAAATATCTCCAATTGTTTTGATTTAGGATCGGTTCAGAAGCCTTATATCCTCTCAGACATTTGAAATGTTCTTGCAGGAACTTAAATATGAAATATGACTGGAACCCACATGCGGTAATTACTAGTGTTTTACACACACGGCCGTTTTTTGTATATCAAATCAGTATGCTGATAGAAATCTCTCCACTGTCGGTGATGTAATCATTTAGGAATTAGAGCTATGCAAATTACATAATAATAATAATAATCGGCGAATATTATAATGATATCCAATTAGTATATGACTCGTGATACCATTATTATATTTGCCATGTATACATATAAAAGTGAGATTTGTAACGTCATTTTATTCAGATTGAGTGTAGCGTACATAAACTCCACTACCCATAATGCCTTTCGACGCATCCAGCCCCCACTGTGAACCTTTTGGAGTGAAACTCAAATCACGGGCGGGAGAAGACCGAGTGAGTCGGCTCGCGCAGTCGTAGCGGAGTGAGTTTGAAACAGAAAGTTTACAATAGTTTTTTAATCGTCGACTAACTTTCGAATTAGCAGAGTTAAACGTTAAATTGTTTTGTTTTTGTTTAGGTCGAAGAGGAGGCGACCCCCAATAACGGTACCGCCGTGCGTGAACTATCTAAAGTCAACGCTGCCGAGGACAGACGGGAAGCGATTCAACAGGTCTGTTCGCCTAAACGTGTCTAACTTCCTCACTGTGTTTAAAGTTGAACACGCGCGTGTTTGAACTAACTACCTCCATCGTTTTTATCGAGATATTTCAAGTCAGTCCGATCCGCTGCACGTTATTCGACGGCCTCTGTCGAGGGCTCCGTTTCCCTCCTAACGTCACAACCCCCAACCCGCATTTAGGGTTAGCTAGCGGACCTAACGGGAGCTAGCGAACTGTAGCCTTTACAGGAAGACTCCGCGGAATGCACTATATTATACATGTTATGGTTATTTCATTTGAAGGTATCGTATTTGTGTTTTTAGCATTGTTTCGTTAATTCAAACGAAACAACGAGTTTATTAGTTATTTGCAAAGTAATTCGGACCAATTTGAACAAACATGAAAAAGCAGTAAAACCATTTAGACACACCGAGGATTGCACCTGATTTACTTTAATACGGTTTTTGCTAATGTGTTATTACCACAAGCAGCTGACCAGGTAACATGGTATCTGTTACAGAGTGTCTTTGCTACCGCTCCCCTCACTATCTACTGTCTCAGTCTATGCTGCAATGCATTCAATCATTTATTTATTACTGATTAGAGGCCAGAAGAGTAGAATAGGAAACATTTTTATCGCAGGTTGTCAGAGCCCAAAGTGATATTTCTGATCCCCCCCCCCCAAAAAAAAAACAATATTAATCCTTGAATGTTTGTTAAGCTTCAATGTTTAATAGATTACATTTCCATTGATTCAATTTCTATTTAGTGACTGCTTGATTATTTTATGATTCAGTGCAGACATAATTAAGTTTCTTATCTCATAAGCATTTAGATATTATTATGTGGTATTTTTTTATGTTAACCAGAGATGATTTTAAGCAGCAATACAAGTCAACCTAACGGTTTATGCCTTCCTCTGCAGTTTAAAGATGATCATCAAGGGGCAGAAGCGCAAACATCCACCAGAGGACGTGGAGGTTTCCGACAGGAGCAGTCCCATCTGGGAGAGCCAGCGCCAGTTTGTCTTCTCTGTCTCCCTGAACAAGTATCAGTGTGGCCAGGTGCTGCCTGAACCCAGCCTGCGGCGATCTGTCCTCATAGCCAACACTCTGAGGCTGATCAGCGTGGAGACGTGTATGGCGCCCTCTGTAGACATGGAGGTGTCACAACCGCCTTGTAGCTCTTCATCTGCCCTCCAGGAGAGTATTTTTACCGGAGGCGCTGCAGCAAAGCATCACTCTGCGGTGATGTATTCTGACAGCAACTCGGCTCTTGTCAGCGACCCTTTAGTTTCTTTAGATTGCACGTCAAATTTTGCCACAAGTAGGTCTCCTGCACACTGCCACTTGGGTGCATCAAATGTCCCTCTGTCAGTTAAAGACGAAGATGAGGACTGGGGGTCGATGTCCACGGAGTCTGATTACTCCCTCTCGGCTGCCATCTCCTCCATTCTCACTGCGCTGGACTCCATCATTGACGGAGGCCCACAGGCAGCTCCACGGACACCGCTCAGGTCCATGGAGAACCTGTCGGGGCCCTGCGATGGAGGCGTGGGGTGGGTGAAACAGGGAGTCAGAGGTTATTCAGGAAGCTGGGAGCAGCAGGTAGAGTCTAGCGATCTGTTCCAGGATATAGACACATCCCTGCTGGAGAGGGACATGTGTGTGCTCGGGCTCAGAGGCAGTGGAGGTGGATACCAGGCTGGGGATGACTTTTACCAGTATCTGCCCACTTTCTCCTCTACCACCTCCCCCTATGCCGCTTCTCCCTCTCTCTCAACCAGGATCTGAAGTGCCTGCCTTTGTTCTCCTCGTTCAGCCCATTGTCATCCTCAACTGCTTCTTCACCTCTTTCTAAGCCATCCATTTCTAGTTAGAATCAAGGACATGGGGCTTTTTGTGCCACATTAAGAGTTTGTTTGCAATAATGGAGGCCACACCACAGTGAAAACTATCTGTAGTAAACCAGATACGGCTGTTTTTTTTCAGGGTTCACCCTAAAATGCCTCAACAACGCCACAGCTTCAAGTAATCCTGCGTTCACATTGAACAGCCAAGTTCATCTGGACTGAGATAAAAAAGCTGTGTGTAAAATGTTAATATGAGTTCCGAGAAAATGTGATTTGGCTGGTGTTTAAAGGAGAGTTTTTGAAACACTAATATCATAGGTCAAACTTCTGTGAAGAAATCGTTTAACCTCATATTTATCAACGAGTTAGAACTGGGGAGTGGTATCAGGTGCTAAGAGATCAGGTCAAGATTTCCAACCCAGGCGTAGTGCTTCTTTTAGTCTGAAAAGAAATCCAATTTGTTTTCTTCAAATTCGTCCATCACTTTATCGTCAGTTATAAATCAGCAACTAGCAGGTGGTGGTACAGTACGATGGCGTTTCATATTATGTATCCTGCATCGGCAGTAAATAATACTCAGCATAAGCCACGTCCCATCTGAAAGCCGAAAAGGGTAAAACTAAAAGTTTAGTTTAGTCAGGAAATGTTTTCTATCAGAGGCAGTCTGAGTGCGGCTGCAGCTCAGGAAACACATCGGTGTTCTGTGACGCACCGTCGCGCTCAGAAACAGCATTCGCTGTGTTTTACAAGATGCTTTTTATTCAGAGAGCGTCAACAGTACCGAGGTTGTGTGCAACACGTCCTCATGAGGTTTCTAATGTGATGGTACAGAGTCACTGTACATTAGCCAGTCACAACCACTACGCTGTAGCTTCTGTTGTACAGATGTTGTGTTTGATCAGTCCTGGTGGGTGCTTAGCATCATGCTGTGAGCAGCTGTTCACTCATAGGTCTGCTCGCATGTTATGTCTGGTTTACGACTGAATTATTGCACTTTTGTTTATAATAAGCATTTCTTAATATGCATTTCTTGTCTCTTTTATTTGTTAAGCAATGGTAATATTGCTGGTCAAATTATTCCTTCCGAACCCTTAAAGTGGAGTCCTGTTATGTGTGTTGTTGAAAAAAGAAAAACACTTAAGGAAACTTAACCAGCTATACATGTTGGTCCAGCATTTTAACAACACTGATGAAACGTGCTGAGATAACTTGTTTGAGGAAGCACATGATGAGGTCTGTCGGGTCTTCGTACTGATGTCTGTGGATCAGAGTTGCTTTCTATGCAAAGGGCCTTTGAATAGCTGGGCTGCAGTCACACTATTTATAAATGGCATATCTTTGTTAATGAGATGTAATGTCATACCATGTTTGACAATTCTGTAATGGAATATTAATGTACCGTTATGGCAGTAATTTTATTTACTTTTATTTTCTCTACAAATATTTTAATGGTTATGTTTGGAAATTTAGGGCAGAATGCCTGGACACTGTATTTAGACTCTTTTTCAGAAGACAAATGTCTTTATTTATACCAATGTTTTTAATAAAATGTGAAAATCAAGTCATGCTGTTTGAAATCATTTATTCATTACAACGCATAAAGTACATTTTACTGCTGATTTGACAGTTTTGGAAATGGACGGGGAATATTTATGATTACAGTACATGAATAAAATCAGTCATCAGATGCTGTGCTTCATTTATGATCCTGAAGAAAAGCAGCGAGTGTATTTAGAGAACCATGAAAGTGAAAGCATCACATAACCAGAGGTTTCACTTTTGAGTCAGTTTCAGGCCGACCTGCTACCTTGTAAAACACTTCAGACGTTCTAATTTGGGTGTTCGGCGATCAGACACACTTCTGTGCCCTCAGATTCCTGCTTTAAGGTGGATATCAACATCACAACACATCAAAGAACATTTGCTATCAAATCTCTAAAACGAAGGATGACGACAATACAGGGAAAAGTTATTTTAATTGATAGTTGTCCAATGTGAAAACATGTTAAACTGATAGAACTACAAACACCATAAATACCAACAACTTGTGTTTACAGTATCAGGATATAATACTTACTCATTCAACTACAACTTTCAATGGTAAGAAATAACTGATGCGAACGTTAAAGTGCATTTCAAGTGTTCCCAACCTCCAAATCACACAACGTGCCAGGTTTGACAAGTATCGAGTGCTTTTTCCATTGAAACGAATCACTTCTCACTCACCACAATGAAACACTTATAATTTACAGTCTTTTGTCTCTTCGTCGATCCCTCTGTTCCAACCCTTTGACCCTGTTTTTATTAGTCTTCTGGAGGTGTAGTAACATGTAGTAACACCAGGGGGCAGCACCGTAAAAGGAGAGCAGCCAATGGGCCCTGTGTCCTGAGGCAATCCCAGTGCTGGTCTTCTTCAAGGCTGACCCAGGAAAGTCGCTGCTTTTACACAGGAAATACGAACACATCCCAGTGTTTTAAACGGTCCACATTTGACCTCACTCGGATGATGATGCTTTTACAGATTCTGTCATTTCACTGCAGTTGTGATCATTCATGTTTATGAAGATGCATTCAAGTGACGAAGGTCAACCCAGTCTCTAAAATATGACTGGACGGTCCGGTCTATAGTGTGGAGGTGCTTTCCCCATGATGTGCAGACATGAAACATTAAAAAAAGGACCAGGGTATTTTGTAAAGGGGAGGCTGAAGAAAACAAAAGGAACAAATAAAGACAAGAATTGAGATTCAGCCCACCAGTCTAGATGTTAGAGGTAGAGCATTCCTCCTCCTCCTCCTCCTCCTCCTCCTCCTCCTCCTCCTCCTCCTCCTCCTCCTCCTCCTCCTCCTCCTCCTCCTCCTCCTCCTCCTCCTCCTCCTCCTCCTCCTCCTCCTCCTCCTCCTCCTCCTCCTCCTCCTCCTCAGCCTGTGTTGATGGTGTTGTATGAGGGCTGCGATCCGGGCTCCAGGGGCTTGCTGGCCCCTTTCTCCGTGAGGAAAGGGGGCGTCTGAGCCTCGTGTCCGTCCCCCACGATGGGCTTCCGGTCGTCGTCCAGGTCGGACTCCTCGCAGCGCGGCAGCTGCAGGAAGGTGGTCAGGCCGTGCAGGTCGGCCATTTTGTGGATGGTGCGCAGCAGGAGGAACATCATCATCAAACCCACGAACAGGTAGACTAGGTGTGGGGCAGAGAGACGGGGTCATTCATTCAACAGAACAATCTATTTTTATTTTTTGCAAAAGGGAGTACTCGAAGCTGACTATATTTCTGAAATATTAGATGCATTAGGGAGTCCTATTCTACCCTGAGCTTGTACTATTCTATCAGATCCGGTCCTACTCCGCCCTCATCTGGTCCTACGCCGCCCTCATCTCGTCCTACTCCGCCCTCATCTCGTCCTACGCCGCCCTCATCTCGTCCTACTCCGCCCTCATCTCGTCCCACTCCGCCCTCATCTCGTCCCACTCCGCCCTCATCTCGTCCCACTCCGCCCTCATCTCGTCCCACTCCGCCCTCATCTCGTCCCACTCCGCCCTCATCTCGTCCCACTCCGCCCTCATCTCGTCCCACTCCGCCCTCATCTCGTCCCACTCCGCCCTCATCTCGTCCCACTCCGCCCTCATCTCGTCCCACTCCGCCCTCATCTCGTCCCACTCCGCCCTCATCTCGTCCCACTCCGCCCTCATCTCGTCCTACTCCGCCCTCATCTCGTCCTACTCCGCCCTCATCTCGTCCTACTCCGCCCTCATCTCGTCCTACTCTGCCCAGGGGAAGTTAAGTAATTGTATTTCAAGTATAAGTAACAGAAATACTGCCCTACTTAGATTATAACCCTTTCACAGCCTTTTTTTAAACTTCCTGGATTTCAGGATTTTCCCTTGAGAAAAATCATTAACTCTTTGTATACCTTTAGGGCTAAGATCTATACAGATAGTGTGAGGTCGAGTTACTTTATTACAGAACTATGCAATGGAGTGCAGGTGTGACGGTGAATCTCTATCAGCTCGTAATCAAACAGCAGCCGGTTGCAGAGAAGCTGTGACAAACTTGAAGCACATTTGTTTTTGCAGCCTTAAAGTGATGAGACCTTTACCAGTTGGACTCAGCCACAAAAATCCACGTGATAAATGAAGTCTGAATTGGTTTCAATGCTGTCGGTACATGTGGTATTTTCCACAGAGCTGTTGTTTCAAGGTATAAGCAGCATGTGCCATTTTTGTGTACTATATACAAAAGTAGAGCAGGGCAGCTTTCAGGGCACAACCACACTGGTTTCAACCAGACGAGTCTCATGACTCAAAACTCGGGAGCCTTTTAATGTTTTGTATAAGCAAATTAAACATGAAATGATATTCTTAACAAATGGTTGTTTCATCGGGTAAATCGTAGAGAAAAGGCAGATCAGCCGGAAACCAGCATGTCAAACTCTAAATTGTTACTAGTTCAATGTCCCATAACTATGCAAAGTAGTGAAAATGCCACCAGTAAAGAGCAGAGGAACTAATGTCAACGTCTCACACACAAACCTGACTGTGGACAGAGAAATCTATTTCAGGAACTCCAGTTCCACCCAAAAGGAGGACAAAAAGGTGTCCTCAACATTAGTTATTCCTGCTCCAGCTCGGCTGTCCAGAACAGCCACGCGGTTCTGTACCGTCACATGAACATGCACCACAACTGACCCAGATAGCCACAGCCCTGGACAATGGCTTCTCCCGACACCAGTATGCCAACTCTTCTAGAAAACCAGTGTAGGATTACAGAGGCCTCAGCTCAACTCCACAGCGTACTGTGGGAGGTGTACAGTAAGCTGTGCAGGGGAAGTCCCGGGGAAAATATGGCATTAGCTTTGGTCCACAGCCAGGACTTCAAGAAACACAGAATAGCAGCTTACGATCCCTTTTAATGAATTACTTTGATGATTTAGACAGTATATTATACTGCTCTTTCATTACGTTCCACCTGTGAAGCAATCATTGTGATGAAATAAAACAGGAACATGACAAGTTAAAAAGGACTTTGACTGTTCAAACTACCACCTCAAAATATTTGCTCTTCAGCAATACTGAGAATACTGTGCTGTCGTGGAAAGGCCTTTTTTTCCTTTTACAATAACATGTTGAGGGAGTCTTAATATGTTTGAGGGGACTTTGCATGGCACAACTTCAGAATCCGAATATTCTTTTGTACGATATCAAATGAAAGATTTGAGATGACGACGTAATAAGTGAACCCATCATGTATGAACATGATCAAAAAGGCCATTCCAACGCCGATTCAATTACAGAGAAAACACCCACCACAGAGGTTGAATAACAAGAAATCACCATCATGTGATAATGTCTCAATCTAAAACAAGCACAAAGAAACCACTGGAATCCAGTGCAAGGTTTTTAAATGAAGAACCACATCTACAGTTAACATCTGAAGCGCTTCATTGTGAACACGCCTAAATGGTTAACACACTCAGAAAGGAGGTTTTCCCATCCAACCCTTTCATCTGGACATGTATTCTTTGCTTGCTTAAAACAACAAAAACATCCTGCTATTAGTTTATAAAAGCACGCAGACATCATTTTGCATGTCTGGACGTAGCTGTGCGTTGGGGATCAAATCACAAGTCATACATCACAAGTCTCTTAATTGTTGTTTCTTCGCTCCTCGATTGAACTGGAAGTTGTTGGGAGACGCTATATTGACGTCCGTCCCAAAGCTCTTATTCGAGGAGGAGCCATGATCGAGAAGCCACGAGATGCTGCCGTTTGTTGATTAGCATTAAAAACGGCAAAAGGAACACCGGGAGGTTATGGGAATATGATGATTGGGATTACAAGTATTCAGTCACAAGTTATTTGTAAATCCGACTGATTGTGGCGCTACATGAAAAAAATAAGTGTGATTGTGTGAAATGTGATTACAATTTATTTTGAGGAGGACGTGAATTTGTGCGTTCCAAATTTCTAGGCAATTCATCCAACCCCAAAAAAATCTTATCCTAATGGTGGCACCTCAGGGGATCAATAGGATTCAACCTCTGGGGAACAGAAATTTACAAGATTTCCCGGTAAGCCGAAATGATCGGTCATCTAATCAATCTACAAATAAATAAATCATGACAAACCAGGTTCTCAAATGACCAGATTTAGAGCTTCCCTCTGTCATTAATCCTTCTAAACTGAATCTCTCTGGGTTTTGAACAGTCGATTGCACAAACGAAGGCATGCAAAAACACATCGACCTGGGGACTTTGGGTAAACTAGTCGAGTTCTGTTGCGTTGACTCTCGTTTTAAAAATCTTATTAAAAAAAGCCACAACGCTCTGACCCGCTCTACAGGCATGTGGCAGCTCCCCGTCACCGGACAGAAACCACACGGGACTCAATGAGGGCCCCTGTCAGTGTTCATTTCAACGTAACCGCCAAGTGCAGTGGGTTTTTATATTCTTAGAAGGAAGTGAAATAACAACAACGGGAAACATTTGAAAATATCCCGATGAGCCTGTTTGTTTAAAACTATGTTTGTTTAAAATGATGTTGGTTTGAGAGTGTAGAAACAGAAACACTGATGACGAATGATTTAGATTTAACTTCATACAGAAAAGCTCACGTTGCTTCTCACACCTTAAAAAGGGATGTTTCCGTTGCTCGTCATATTTGGTCACAGATGGTTCAGTTGAAATCAATTTAGCTCCTGTGTGTTTGATTAGCTGATGAGATTTAAACTGCACCCTTTAGAAGTCGCTCGTGTTTATTCTTCAGATAAGAATGATGCAAGCATCTGGCTGGATTTACCAAGATGATTGACAGTCGTTGTGGTGACACCAAAGAGGATAAGGGCGGGACTGAATGCACACTTTTACTCTGTACATATCACACCACGACACGCATACATATATTTCAATAACTGACAGCTATGTATGTGCTGTGTCATACCTTGGAGGATCGTGACAGTGAGCAACGTTTGGCATTTGTAAGTATTTTTCCACACGTCTTTGGGAAATTTCACGTGCGAGGACTAATTCATCTGCAATAACTGAGGTACTCAGTTTACTGTTTACTCAGTAAACTGTTCGATGGCATGTGAGTCACTGTGTACCGGATCTTGATGAGTCAACACCTTCTTATCAAACATGCACTGAAGATGACCAAGCCTTAATAAGAGGAAGTGTGTGAGCCGGGCAGCGGGACTGGAGAAACGTTCAGACTAAACTAAACAAGTTGACCACCAGAAGTCAATTGTGACCAAACAAACCAAGTAATGAAACTGAAGCAGAAAAGCATTATTACACATCACATTTAAAAAGGACTTGTACAGCGGCTTTAACGCTGCATGTCTTCGCCCATTCGTACACCACCTGCACTCACCCATGACGGAGACCTGGTACAGCTGCCGGTACTTCTGCCGGGGCTGTGTCGCCGGAACGAAATCTCCCAGTCCGATGGTGCACAGCGAGATGAAACAGAAGTAGATGCCATCCAAGAACGACCAGGACGACTCCAGCTCACTGAAGATGGCCGCCGGCGCCACGAAGAAGCACAGCACCACCACGGCCAGCAGCAGCACGAAGTGGACGACCGTGGCCGGCCGAGGCTGCATGCCGCGGCGCTGCAGGAGGCCAATGGGAGCGAGGACCAGAGGGTGCATGATCCTCTGGACGCAGGCGGTGAGCACCAGCATGGTGAAGGGGACTCCGATCAGGGCGTAGAGGATGGAGAAGGCCTTTCCTGTGTCAGACAGGGGAGTGGTGTGACCGTAACCTGGGGGAGAATAGGACGGGTATGTAGGGAGGGAAGAGAAAAGACAAAGAAGAGGGCCGTTAAAGTGGCGATACAAATCCCTAAGCATCATTACATACTCTCATCCTTTATGTTCTGGCATTGACAACCACAAATATTTGTTTTACTAGTGTACTGTTAAATTAAATTAATGTAATTCAAATTTCCACTCCGGTAAACAATAAATGAATACATTTTTATTCATTTTTTGACAGTAAGTGGGCGGACCCAGTGGTTGTATCACTAGATTTAATTGGTTCCAATCCATGTCTTTGGATTGGCCGGATATCACCCCCAACACAGACGCTATGAAGGTGGTTTTCAATCCGCCACTACCGCTCTACATCACAGAGGTAAATATTGTACTGTACTGACACTACAAACACATGATGATCTTATAGAATATGATGCATTGCTGTAGATTAAACTAGCCAACAGGAAATAAGAGGAGTTAGAAACATGCAACGTACACATTAATGTAGCAATAATCCTGAAACATCAGATATAATAGTAAAACACTGACAGAGTATATTTTACTGCACGGCTACTTTTACTTTTGGTACTTTAAGTACATTTTGCTGATAATAACATACTTGACTATGGTTTTGAATGCAGGACTTTGACTCGTAGTGGATTATTTCATAAGTATGGTATTAGTACTTTTACTGCAGTAATGGATCTGAATAATTATTCAACCACTAAGGCTTTGAGGATTTGAGTTTGGGAACTCACTTGGCAAACAGTTAATGTACAAACAGTGTTTCTAAGCTTGGCTCCAAGTTCTTGTTAATAGTATCTAAAACTACATTTTACTCTATCAACTTTTGTAAACAAATTATTTTAATTTGTAAGTTTGAATCAAATTAGGATCAAATAGCTTCTTTGTCACACAATGTTTGACTATCAAACGGAATGATGAGTAAATTTAAATTCATCTTAACTAGTTTATATACTAAAGAACAACACTTGAATAATTCAAATCACTTTGAACACTCTGTATTTCATCAAAATAAGCAAATGTCGGAATTATTTTTGCTTTCGGATGAGTGTTCAGCACACAATATAAAAGCGGCTGTTTGTTGAGAAGCGAAAGGAAACATTTGCATCATAGTTGTGCGACATTGTGTGTGCATTGTCACCATTTAAAATGTATTTTCTTCAAAATGTTTGACAACAGAAGGAAGATACTGGATCTCAGTGGAGCTGAGCTGGATATTCTGTACACTAGCATAGATAACATCACGCTCGGTAAGCGCTTTAGGACCTAACAGAATTACATCCTCAGTAATGAAGCTCTGATTAATGCTGGCTAGATTTAGGTGATGTGTTTGAGCCGTTCATTCAGCCTGAGACTTCATGCAGTCAGTACAAAGCTTTCCTTGTCAAAGTCAGCCCGCAGGTTATTGTCAACCATTACCAGCACTCACTAACCAGGAGTCCAACACAAACATGGTAAATTGGATTTGAAATCTCTGAAGAGATAGGTGAAGAATTGTGCAAAATGTTTTGTTGACAGTGACTGAGTATGTAATCTATAGTATGGAGCTGCTGCTGTGGACCTTGAGACTGGTATCTGGTGAGGTAGTCTTTATTTTTGTGCAGGCTTGAGGCAATGCAAACGTGACCGAAAACATGCTGGTATACATTAGCCAAAAACATGCTAACAAGACAGTAGCCAAAAACATGACGTCACGTTTATCGCAGAAAGAATCGAGCTGTCCATTTTAAAGTCCTCAGGGCTTTAAAAGACTGCAGAATTGAGTCGACGTCCTCTGCCAAAACAAGGAGAGGTTCAAAACTGCGTTCCAACTGTATGTTAAATATTATCTCAGCTCGACTTAGAGCCGGAAGGACACATGATTGAGGCTAATTTAGAGAGACATGTAATCTATTTAGACACAGATCAGTTTTACACCGTCTTTTTGTGTCTCTTCTTTGTGGTTGTACCGTATCTCTTTATAGTCTTATGCAATAGGAGAGTATAACAGGCCTTGTAAATTACATTTTGCGTGTGTTCCCTTCAGATCCTCCAGATAAAAAGGTTCAGATAATACAACCTGCGCGATCACCTGACTGCTTGACTCCTCTTGATAACCAAACCAAACATAACCAAACATAACATGACAATTAAGGAAGTGACACAGAAGGAAACACATGCATCATTGTGAAAGAAAGCCATGCATCACAAAGAGCAAACTATTTCCCCTGAACACAAAGGTCATTTCTGTTCTGCTTCATGCATGAGTTTGCATGTCCCCATGTGAGGGTCAGCATGCCTGGGAAACCGACAGAGTGTTTTCATAGTACTTTGCTTAAATAGCATGGAAGCTCGCAATAAAACGCCTCCCGGAGCTTATCTGTCGGTTCAGGTGAACCGACATACCGACATGAAGCAAAGCAATACACATTCATTATACTTGTACATTCTAGATATACATTTTTAAAAATAAAATAAATAAATAAATATTTATTTTTTTAGATATACACACACGGTGATTTTTTGTTTCTAATAATTTTGCACCAAGGGCTTTCCGCAGAAAGAAAAAACAACTTTTTAAACATGCTGCACTCCACTGGCCTGGCCTTCCCTGCGTCACTATGTTTTGCCCCGACATCCTGTTTCAACAGGAAACGTGTCAGTCAAAGGTCACAGAAAATGCAAACATGCAATTTCTTTTTTGTCATAACATCAGCTGAATAGTCAGACCAGCTAGGAAATTCTGCAAAGAGAACGTAAAAGTAGTACCACTTGGGCTGCCATCTGTGTTTCCCACCAATGACTGTGTGTAGTTAAATGTAAAGCACGGTGCGGTTTTAAAACACAATATTAAATCAATGTTACAAAAAGGGAGAAGTTATGTTGCCAATTAGGTATGGATAATATATGGAAAAACAAACTTACACTATTGCGCGGGGAGATAATGAAAGTTCTGTAAATAAACAAGTATTAAACAAATGAGCAATTCTTTCAAAAAATAAATAAACTTGTCATCACTGGAGCCTCCGGCCTTCAGTGGAATGACTGCAGACAGCGGTCGTCTCAAGCAAACATTATTAATATGCGTTAAGGTTTGGTTATCCAACCTGTGAAGATATAGACACATCTCTAGTTGGAAGACGGAGACAGCAGATTACACGTGTCACCCTGTTCCGCACTAATGAACTACACAGCAACACCGGCAATTTAGTATTCAACTTGTATACGGTTAGGCGTCTTCAGAAAACATTTCCCTTTTCCACTCCCCATGCCTGAATGAAACCCGCATCTTTCACTCCACTTCCCCGTTGGTCACAATTTTAAAGTCTCCGAGGCGAAGCCGTGGGTTATTTTTGCAGACTTCAGGAACCCACAGACAGATGTTTCACAACAGTTTACAACTACTTAGGAGTAGTTCTCCTAATGATGAGAAAACTGAAAGTAATGAGCAAGATCATTCCTCCGCAGGACTTTCAAGCTTCACACGCTTGATAAAGTGAACTCTGCATGGATTTGCAAGTGTGTGGAATATCTCTTCTTCCAGTTTGAAAGCTTTACACGCTAAACAATGAGATGGGCTTGAAAAGATACACTTCTTGGGCTTAGCATCACAAGACATTCATTTCCAGACAAACGTACATCCCTACAACCATTCATGTTAAGCAAAAGGATGTGAGGTGGATCATTTCCTTCTTTATAGTGTATAATTCTTGAGTAACTGATTCCACTCTCACAAACTGCTTCCTACTTTGATGTTATCTTTTACAGAATGTATTTTTTCTTCTTCTCAAGTCTAGAGGTCTACCAACAAACTGATAACTGATGATGATGATGCGGCCGTATAAGTAGGTCGTCATGCAGGTGTGTGAAAATATAGTTCGGGGACACCACGACATTATCTGTAGATGACCCGGCTGGTCCCACAAAGACCTCCAATGTGGGACACCACCTTAACTTCCTGTGAAGGTTAGGTCAGGTCAGGCATCTATAGATGCAGTGTGGGGTGGTCAGACCGCTGCTAAATATTTGACTTCAACTACCCTACTCAGCAGGGGATCAATAGGATTTAACCCTTTAGCAGATTCAGTCATATCACACTGGATATGACTGAATCAGACCCTGCTGTATGCTGGTAACTGTCAGGAAACTTGTATTCAAAAAGTCTGGACATTTCTTCAGATTTCTACGTTTGACTGAACATGAAATGATCTGTTCACTTGGAGGTAAAGAGGAAACCCATTTCCCCTCGGGCTGTGAGTGAAGCATCTGATATCAGAAAGTCGCACAACTTGTCTGTCCCACCCATTACACGTGGACAAAGAAGCAAACAAAATTACTTTTGTGGTGTTTTATCTCCAAAAGAAACACCATAAAAGTCGCTGTATTGGACTGGCGTTGTCTTTATTCTGTTCAGAATGTATGGCGCTTCGTCACTATAAAATGCGTCATATTATATTGTACATTTAAACCGTTTTTTTCATTAGTTTTGTGGCTAAAACGTGACTTTTCTAGCACAACAACTTTATTTGTGTACTTTCTGTCTGCACAACTCACCGACGGTGGTGACCAGAGTGTTGGCGAAGAACATGGAGGATGCCAGGTCCCAGTTGGAGGCGGCGGACGCGTTCTTGAGGACGGAGACGCCGTACTTGTTGGCCGCCAGCACTTTGAGCAGAAAGCGCTCGAGCGCCGAGGCGTTCACGCAGCTCTGGTTCAGGAACTCGTGCTTCAGTGTTTCCACGTCGTGCCGCAGCTTGTCCTCCACCGGCCGCTCGATGCTGGAGAAAATGAGCGCTCCGAAGAGTAGGTAGATGACATAAAACAGCACGAGGCCGGTAAGCAGCAGCCACGACCTGCGTACGGAATGCATGGCTTGTTGTTGTTTTACGCCGAGTTTAGCATGCGTGGAGCTGCTCACCGGGGCTTCCCTCTCCGTCTCTGGGATCGCTTTCCTCTCTTTCTCACTTTTTTCTTCCCTTCTCTGTGTGTGAACTGGTTTTCTTCCTTTTTGGGGGCTGTCCCAATTGAACTCGAACCCCTCCTGTTTAACGCATCCTCCTCCCACCAGGGTGTGGTCACCTCCGAGAGTCCTGCATCCTGCATCCTGCATCCTGCATCCTGCATCCTGCATCCTGGGGAAAAAAGTCCAGGCATCCTCGTGCTGTCACTTAGGACTGAGTCTGTACTCTCTCGGTCATGATACATCCTGGCATAACTTTAATAAAGCTGTAAGTTGTTTGACAAAACTTACTTTAAGGGGAGAGGCTGGTTTAGAAGATACGCCTTAAAATAAAGAAGTTTTTGAGCATACAAAATTACTTTTGTTACATGTACTTGTGTTTAAGAAGTTGGTCGAATGTGCATGTGTTCACTTAACAATTGGGTGATAATAAGTTAGTGTAACTATACCTATTTCAATCACATGTATATACAGGGGTATTTTAATCAGTTAGAAATGTTTTACCTGAGACCTGTGTTGTTTTGAAAGACTTATATTGTCATTAGGCAATAACAGGTTGAGATAACACATTTCCTAACATTTAAAATGCATACATACAAATCTAAAATTATTTTATAATCAGGTTTTATTAAAAAAAAAATTAACTTTTGAAAGGTTTGATTTTTCATTTCAGACAAAAGCTCTCCATTTGTCACTGGAACGGAGGGATAAAAACACATCCTTATGTAGCAGTTATATTTAATATTTTCTTGTCTCCTTCACAGGATGATTCCATGGAAAGGAAAGGAGAGGTTGCCATCTGTTGCCCATAATGTCTGGTCAAGCCAGTGCAAGAACAGGGATCCAGGGAACAGAAGGTCTGGATGAAGGCCTGGATAAAGGGGGTGGACACAGCATTTGAAGCACCTCAGTAGAGTACAATAGTAAGAGCTACTGAAGAGGAGATTTCTGTCTCAGTCTGAGAAAAAGATTTAGAGAAAACAGCATTTAAAGATATGTGGGGAAGGGTAAAATAACTAGTAGATAAGCATAAAAACGTCCCCAATTGATTACTTACATAAAGACAAACTTGTCATACATACATTTTTTTTGTATGACAAGTTTTCTGAAATGTATGTATAAATATGCAAATGAGGCATGGATGTTGTCTTTCCACTAGTGTGAAAGAGAGCATGCTAAGGAAGCAAACAGTGCATGAAAAACAACATTTCTGCCTCTAGAGTCTTGCCTCAACTGTTTTAGATATATTTTCTATCCTACTAAAATGAAAAATAATCCTTCAACTGATTACGATTTCTTTCATAAATTCCCCCATAATTATGAGGATCCTGCCTTTTCTTCTTCTTCTTTTGGCCAAAGATATACTCATTTCGTTGCTTGTCTTATATCCATGAGCAAAAACAAAGGTTATATGGGGTTAATTTACCAAAATAAGAATCTCATTTTACATTATTTTCAAATTTTAATTAAGCTCTTATGTTCTCGACCATTATTCAAAACAAAAAAGGATATGTGTCATTTTGGTCTTTGTTTGAGTTGCAGATAGGTATCTCTTATTGTTCAACAGTTTTTTGCAAGTCCTGTGTGCCAAAGTTTCTTCTATCACTGAGCCTCAACTTGTCCTTAAGGAACCCTGGTCAGTCAGGGTCAGCTGACTTTAAAGAACCCTGGTCAGTCAGGGTCAGCTGACTTTAAAGAACCCTGGTCAGTCAGGGTCAGCTAACTTTAAAGAACCCTGGTCAGTCAGGGTCAGCTGACTTTAAAGAACCCTGGTCAGTCAGGGTCAGCTGACTTTAAGGAACCCTGGTCAGTCAGGGTCAGCTGACTTTAAAGAACCCTGGTCAGTCAGGGTCAGCTGACTTTAAAGAACCCTGGTCAGTCAGGGTCAGCTAACTTTAAAGAACCCTGGTCAGTCAGGGTCAGCTGACCTTAAGGAACCCTGGTCAGTCAGGGTCAGCTGACCTTAAGGAACACTGGTCAGTCAGGGTCAGCTGACCTTAAGGAACACTGGTCAGTCAGGGTCAGCTGACTTTAAGGAACCCTGGTCAGTCAGGGTCAGCGGAGAGCTCCCATGATGTCCATCATGGCCTAAAGGATTTTCCACGGGCTGTGAATGTAATTCTGCAGCACAAACGCAGAGCTGTTGCAAAACAAATCGCCCTGAGAACGGCAACATTTATGGATGTTAAGGTACAATGTGTTAAGTGTGGGCAACTCCAGTGTGAATATGTCTGTACAGGCCAGACCTCCACATCAACTGGTATCCACTGAGCAGCATCAAGAGAGGTCCTGGGTTTAGATCTCTCTCCTGGTTCTGATCTCTGTCAGCTTGTTATGTTTTCTTCGAAGAGGGAAATCAAGCATATAGCAAACTGTAGAAAAATGATATACTCCTGACATTCATCTTGAGGAAGACGCTGTGCTTAGAGTCGTATTTAGTTGCCTAATGCTAACTCATTTAAACATGTTGTGCTTCCACAAGAGTCATCATGTGCCTGACTAGCTCTTGACCTGGAGCAGTGACCTATGCAGTCTCATTGTTACCAGTGGCCAACTCCAATTCCTCGAGACCTAACCCAAAGCTTCAGACATTTGAGAGGCGTCCATCGACTCAACAAACTCTCAGCGAGAACATGCAGAATCATTCCTCCAAGTCGAGCCAAAAGAAAGTTCAACTTAAATGCCTGGTCACGTGACGCTCAGTAATGAATTCACACTCTCAGCATGCTTGGTTAACTTGTCCCTTCTTGTTTGTGGTGTTCATGTAGAAAAAAAAGACTGGCCGGGGACGGTCTGCTGCACACAGGCCCGCGTTCGATACAGCGCAGTACAAAGCTGTGTTATCGCGCTGCAGCCGGCAGGCAGCTGCTCTGACTCAGCAAATACAAGTGCTTCACTCTCTCTGGACCACAGAGCCGCTTCACTGATCTCACCCAGAAGATCATCACAAACATATTGGTCTCAGCGTCATGTTCAATAAATACTCAGTCAATAAAGTCTCATTTGTCTGAACAAACCTGCGTGAATTCATGCATGCATATGTGCACTTCAACACGTTACATAACGTGTTTTTCAACACAGTCTCGTTAGATCTTTAATGTGTTAATGTGTTCCTCTGTACTCATAGTCAGGGCAGACGGTGCTGGTTTGACTACCAGCTAAACAGGTCAGGCTTGTGACCAGATGATTTCTATCAGCTCAGCTGCTATTTTCAACTTTTTACAAATAGTACTTTTTTGGAACTCCTCTTCTTCATCCTCATGAATTGGATAACTTTACTGACGTTTTGTATGCGTTTTTCGCCACGACCGTTTCCCCAAATGTTTGACGCGAGGCGCCGATCTCTACATGTTGCAAAGGTGGCCGCATTCAAGTCTGAGTAATCCTGCAAAAATGTGATGACAGCATTATGATGATTTTTAAATGCCCGTTCATACATGAGTCTGACTTTGAGTTCTTGCACGAGCCATCCTCATGCATGAATACTCCTGGACAGGATTGACGTCCAAAAGTATGCCTGTTTTGATGCAACAAGTTCTAAATATATACAGTTAGGTCCATAAATATTTGGACATTGACACATTTTTCATTATTTTGGCTCTGTACACCACAACAATGGAGTTGTAATGAAAAAATCAAGATGTGCTTTAAGTGCAGACTTTCAGCTTTAATTTGAGGGTATTTACATCCAAATCAGGTGAACGGTGTAGGAATTACAACAAATTCAAATGTGGCCACCCTCTTTTTAAGGGACCAAAAGTAATTGGACAATTGGCTGATCAGCTGTTTCAAGGTCAGGTGTGTGTAATTCCCTCGATATTTCATTTACAAGGAGTAGATAAAAGGGTCTTGGGTTCATTTCAGGTGTGGTATTTGTGTTTGGAATCTGTTGCGGTCAACTTTCAATATGAAGTCCAAAGAGCAGTCACTATCAGTGAAGCAAGCCATCATTAGGCTGAAAAATCAAAACAAAACCATCAGAGAGATAGCAGACACATTAGGTGTGGCCAAATCAACTGTTTGGTACATTCTTCAGAAGAAAGAACGCACTGGTGAGCTCAGCTACACCAAAAGACCTGGAAGACCACAGAAGACAACTGTGGTGGATGACAGAAGAATCATTTCCCTGGTGAAGAAAAACCCCTTCACAACAGTTGGCCAGATCAAGAACACTCTCCAGGAGGTAGGTGTATCTGTGTCAAAGTCGAAAATCAAGTGAAGACTTCACCAGAGTAAATACAGAGGGTTCACCACAAGATGTAAACCATTGGTGAGCCTCAAAAACAGGAAGACCAGATTAGAGTTTGCAAAAAAACATCTAAAAGAGCCTGTACAGTTCTGGAAGAACATCCTATGGACAGATGAGACGAAGATAAACCTGTACCAGAATGATGGGAAGAGAAGAGTATGGAGAAGGAAAGGAACTGCTCATGATCCAAAGCATACCACCTCATCAGTGAAGCATGGTGGAGGTAGTGTTATGGCATGGGCATGTATGGCTGCCAATGGAACTGGTTCCCTCGTATTTATTGATGATGTGACTGCTGACAAAAGTAGCAGGATGAATTCGGAAGTGTTTCGGGCAATATTATCTGCTCATATTCAGCCAAATGCTTCAGAACTCATTGGACGGCGCTTCACAGTGCAGATGGACAATGACCCGAAGCATACTGCGAAAGCAACCAAGGAGTTTTTTAAGGCAAAGAAGTGGAATGTTCTGCAATGGCCAAGTCAATCACCTGACCTGAATCCAATTGAGCATGCATTTCACTTGCTGAAGACAAAACTGAAGGGAAAATGCCCCAAGAACCAGCAGGAACTGAAGACGGTTGCAGTAGAGGCCTGGCAGAGCATCACCAGGGACGAAACCCAGCGTCTGGTGATGTCTATGGAATCCAGACTTCAGGCTGTCATTGACTGCAAAGGATTTTCAACAAAGTATTAAAAGTGACAATTAGATTTATGATTATATTAATTTGTCCAATTACTTTTGGTCCCTTAAAAAGAGGGTGGCCACATTTGAATTTGTTGTAATTCCTACACCGTTCACCGGATTTGGATGTAAATACCCTCAAATTAAAGCTGAAAGTCTGAGCTTAAAGCACATCTTGATTTCATTTCAACTCCATTGTTGTGGTGTACAGAGCCAAAATAATGAAAAATGTGTCAATGTCCAAATATTTATGGACCTAACTGTATATATATATATATATTTTTTTTTATGTATATATATTTTCTTTTTTGGGAATGTCACCAGGAAGCGACCAACCATCACACAGTATCGTTTTATTACATCGGTTACCAAGGCGACATACTCCTCCTTCCTCGTTTGAACAGATCAGAAAATATTCATCTTGTTCTTTTTCAGCAATTTGTAGTTTGTACAAATGGCAGAACCCTCACACACGCACACACACACACGCACACACACACGGTTGTTTCTGAATATCATCATGAAGTGAAATATACAACAGAGCGAAATAAGCTTCTGAGGTGACAATGTGTAACAGTATGTCTAAATAAAAATTGTACAGTGCATCATTGACATGGTCATAATGTGAACAATATTCTCATAAAAAAACATTGTTTTGATTGGCAGCTAGATTCAAGTTTTGCCCGTGAAGTGGACTCAACGGTGAGCGTTCTGAAAGATGGACAAAGGAAAAATAGAAACATCACGTGCCGTAATGTAGGGTTTGAGTCCACTTCAGCGTGTCTGAGAAACAAGAGGCGGTGTTTCCTCCTGAAGCTGTCTCCGGCGCTCCTCGTAAACATTGGCACTTTCATCAATGTTCCTGTTGGCACTGACTGGAAGACAAACTCATTTCTACCAGGAACCAAATCCTTTTTTTTAAGACTCATTTCCATTCTTGGCTATTCCTTGGGAAATACACAATGAAAGCACATGCATCGCTCTGCAAAATGGAAAAGAAAAACATGTTCAGACTCATCCCATAACATCTTTAGCATTCTGCAAGTAAACAATGCTCTCCCGTTGGATCACAATGAGAAAACGTCTGCAAAAAAACAAACAGCAGCTCTGATGAGGAGAATATATTTCAATTAAGGTACAATTTCAGATAATAAATGAACAGACAGGATAAATCCCAGGTTGACGTGGTGACATCATTAGGTTCTCGACTCTTCCTCCAACATAATTACGACGATTGAAACTACCGGTCATCGCACAAGCATCTTTGACAACCAGCTGTTATCAGGCTCGACAAGGAAAATGAAAGTAAGGTGGTGGTGGTGGTGGTGAACAAGGTGGCACATAATGGAAACACTCCACCAGTATACATCAACAGGAGCTGCAGGAGATGACTTCTGAAACACAACCGTTTTCATCCAGGTGGCGTCTACTCACTGGCTCGGGTTTAAATAACCAGGGAGAGTGCAAAGAGTCAGAAGGTCAGTCAGTGTTTGACGAGCAGATAGTACACACATTGTGTCAATCCACAGTCTTTAGAAACCTGCTGTTGGTCCGTGCCGGGGTTAAAACCCTGCAGTTCTTCAGGCAAACGTGGAGGATTCACAGTCCACCCAGAGCTGAGCCCGCACAGTTTTACTCCATGACGTTTCTGTTGTAGTCGTAGGACAGCCGTCGCTTAGCGGCAGCATTCTGAGCGTGCCGATTGGCCGAGGGGAGGCCGGGAGAGAGGCGGTGATTGGCTGTCCAGGGGGCAGGTCGGCTTTCCTGCAAAGATGCGAACACAGCGATGCAGATCTGATGTTAGGCGAACTGAACACCTGCAAAAGTCAGCAACACAACTCCGTGGTTTACTCGATAAAGTGCTGATGTGATGAGTTCATTAATCGAGCTGTTGGTAAACAGAAAATATTTGGAAAACAAAAAAAGTATTTGGTGCTATGTGAGGATTTGATTGAACTGAAGCTCAATTTAAATGAAAAAAAAAAACAGTTTCACAATGTAGTCAACAATGTGACAACTACAGTGGCCTTCAGGTAACGTAAAGACGCTAAACTCTACTGTTTGCTTTGTTGGTGTGGTATTTCCTTCTCTACATCATCAAAGAAAAGACTATGGCGCAGTGGACCACACATCTGGTGCTCTGTGGCAGTGATTTTCAACCACCTTGCCGCGGCACACCAGTGTGCCATGGGAGATCGTCAGGTGTGCCGTGGAAAAATTTCCAATTTCACTTAATCGGTCCAAAAAAACATTTAGTTGCCGCAAATCATTTGCCATTGTTGAGCGGCTGAGCCTGCAATAAAGTGGCTGGCATAGTAATTAAATACTCTTCCATGCCAGTAGGTAGCACAATATTTACCTACCATATATGCTGTATTATGCTACAATGTGACATTTTGTAACTTTTTTGGTTGTTGGTGTACCGCAGGATTTTTTTATTGTAGAAAATGTGCCACGGCTGAAAAAAGGTTGAAAAACGCTGCTCTGTAGTTTCCTCACATGCTTTGAGTCAAACTGTGAGACCAGCCTGCCTTGTGTGCACATTAATCAGCCGCCGTGAAGTGTGAGGAGCGTTTTGCATATAACAGCGGTCACTTCATTTGAATGGAGCTGCGGTTTTATTCGGTCAGACGGCACCATCAGTTTTACAATCTGTAAAGGCAGCCGTGACAAATTCACATTAACAAACTTGAAGCTTAATGAATGGAAACTGAACACTAAACACTCTAGGCGCTAATTCCTCTGCATGAAATTCTGCATAGAAAGCATGTGTGCATGTGTGTGTGGAGAGAGAGGGATATCATTTAATGTAACATGCTGTGTTTTCTCACAGAATGCTGAACACTGAAACACGTCAACATAATGTAAACTCAAAATATGGCCGCAGTTCGTGTTTTAAATGATACTCACGGCGCACAACGGCTGCAGGTGTAAAGTCCTCAGCAGAAGGTCACGAGACACGCCATTCGCTCTCTTGTATCTCTGACAGATCATTTTGTTCAAGTCGTGGAAACCGTCCAACAGCCTGCAGGGGTCAAAGGAGAGCAACGCACAGGAAGCAATGGTTCAATGGATGTTGTTCGCCGTCACACAGGTGTGTAGAAAGGTCAGAGACGGTCTTTATTCACAGAGAATGTTTTTCAAGCTGGATAACTGAAACACAAACGGTCAGTCAGTGACCATTTATGTTTATTATAATACTTTATTTTATATACTCTAGATTTTCCAGCGAATGTGTCATGAACACTAAAGACAGTTTTGTGATATGTTTTCAGAGATGGAGTCTACGGTACCTCCACCTTGCAGTTCACTACTTTACCCACATGGTGGCCACATTTTGTTACATTTTTATAAAACATAGTATGTTATGCCACATAACTCCACACAACCATCTTGTTTCCAACATAAATGCACATTTACAACAAAACATCACTTTTTTCCCCCCCAGGTTTTTGTTTCATCATTGTGTAACTCTTGACTTAGATGAAACACAAATACATAGAAACAAACAGTGCTGATGCACCTGCTGAAATGTTCAACACTTGCAATGAGACATTATTTATTTATGATTTTTCCTTTTCTTTCATCCCAAATTTGAATACTTTTTGAAAATGTATTATAAGGGACAGAATTCCCACTTGTGAACCGCAATTCCCTGTTCAATGGAGTGACATGTTGTGTCATCCGACTTTTATGTTATTTTGAAGAAGTTGTGTTCTTGGGTAGGATTCATGAGGACAAACTATCCCCACATTAGAAAACACGTTTTCCTCTAGTTTGTGCTCTTTTCCAAGTTTACCAAACGCAAACGCCGACTGAGCCCTCGCAAGAATCAGTGACGTAGGTTACCAAAGTAAGCTCATCAATAGGTTATGAATAAAGGTATTGCTAGCACTATTCACGGATTTGAATACATAATGAACACACCACTGGGAAGCTGCAGATGGATATACAATCCACCCCCCAAAAAATCCTGTATTAATTTCCTGTCAGATTTGCAGTAAATATGAGCTTCTGGCAGGAAAGAAGGCTCAACGTAATTTCCCTAAAGCTAATTTCAAGCACGTCATGTCGTTTTTTTAAATTCTTCTGTGGGTTCTGAAATATCTTATATATAATATCTTATATATAATATATATAAGACAAGTCGGAAGAATGTGACAACACAGCCGGTAAACGCTGCAGCAGATCAATAGATATACAGTGAATAACGGACATGCAGTGGGCTCAGTCGAGGTGGTTCACCTACCCCTGGTCATGGCTGGCTCTGCCCCTGAGGAGCTGGGCCAGTGTGGGGACAGCATGGGGGTCACAGGGGTCACTTGAGGACGAAGGAGGCAGCGAAGGGAAGGCTTCAGCGAAGACTGACTCCTACGGGGGAGAAAAAGAGTCAGTTCCTACAACAGCACAGTTCTGAAGCCCTCTCCAGTTCCACAAATATGAAGTTCTTAAAGGCCTCTTCCTGGTGCTATAAGCACAAGTCATCAAAGCAGTTTTCTCCCAACACTTTCCTTCACTGCAGCTTTCGGCAGAGCTCATTTTTCATCTGCATCTTTTCGCTGTGTTTAATGTCCACTGGGAGACTCCTCCTGCAGTTTTTTCCCTTTCACCATCTTTAAAAAAATAAAATCACTGAGAGCAAAGAACAACTAATTTTAAGTCTGAAAACTTAACTTAAACGCCGGGCGATGTCAGGGCGAGCTGTGTTTCTATGGTAAGGGTGCAGGAAAGGGAAAAAATGGACAGCATGGCAGATCATTGCTTCTGAACTTTGAGGTTATATAGTTTTGGGTCTATTTGTTTTAAATATATATACAATATTTTTGGCTCCGATGATACAGTGACACAAGCAGCTACTTCGCACCAAATACAAAAATATAATGTATATCAAAACAACATTATCTAACCACGTCAAAGAAGCGTCCTCAAGTAGATATGCAGATTAAATGACACCCCAAAGCATGAATAAATAACAACTAACTTAAATAATCCATGACCTGTTTATTTAGGACACATCTGGGTTAACATACAGTGTCCTTCGGGGTACAACTGCCCTGATAAATATGGCCTGGATTTATAACCAGAAAATATATTCCATACACTGGGTGTTTATTGTTGTCACTGATTTACTTTGGGTCCCTCGTGGGCCTTGGAAGCCAGCAGCCAGCCTGTGTCAACACATTTAGCCCTCAGCTGGAAGTCAAGTGAAGACATTGGTGTGTTGTCAGTGGCGCAATGAATTTAGAGCAACCTCAATAACTCACCCTCAAAAACCTCCTGGTGGACCGAAAACCACTTGTTGTTTGTGGGCCATATTTCATATGTGGACAAGCCATATTAAATACAGTGGAATGGCACTACCGCTGTGTCTGAGATGCACCTGTTTTACTAAAGCAATCTTAAAACAATACTTTGGAACACTTTTTTTCAGCAATCTGGCTGCGACATTGGCTGCCCTGGGGATGTGCAGTTACCGCTGGCTCTCTTCGGTTCCCTGTCTGACTCTCATCATCAATAATTGCAAACAATTTTTTGTCTGTCTCATCTTTTAGAAAATATGCTCCAGACTGAAAGTGATCCTGCAGGCGGATTTTTTTTTTTATGAACACAAGGCCAGCAATATGCCAAAAATGATGAGCAGTTTTCCATATTGGTATTTTAAAGATTGAACCAAAAGTAGGCCCAGATCTGGGCACGTGATAGGATCTAAAAAAAATAAACAACAGTCAATGTCAGGTCCCTTTGTAATTATAAAGAAGAAGAGTTTCTCTAAAATCCCCATTTTGCCTCAACATTCAACAGAAGCCCACCACAGAGAGATGCACATCCTTACAGTGAAGCAATGCAGACAGTAAACTAGTCATTAGATTATGGCCAACATGTATCAATATTGACATAATGGTTATGTAACACAATTATCATGTGATTTTAGATGCACTGTGCTACTTCAATGTTGTGCTACATTCTTATGAATGTAATAATCTTAGACGTAAAATAAAGTTATTCTTCAGCTGAATTCAGTTTATTTTATTTTTTCCCTTCACAGGCAACAGTAACTCAGTTGGCGATAATTACTCTTCTATTCTTGGCTGCAGCCGCAAAATTCAGCAAAATTTGTCAGCTTCCCAAAAAGTAAAGCCGAAACATGTCGATGGACCATGGTGGCTGGCTGTTTCTTTAAGAGGCGCTTGATTTGATATGTAAAAGAAACCTTTTAAAAATCAATGTTGCAATCAATCATGTTCATTTAATCGTGATCGATTAATGTTCGAATAATGGAGCAGCCCGACTAGTCATGTTCATGAACTATCAACAACGTGAGCAACTGTGAGGTCATACATTTGTCTTTGGTTGGAGGCAGAAATCTTAAACAACTGTTTTGGGGGACAATTTGGGGAATTGTAGGAAAGCAGATGAAGTAGGTTGAAATAAAGTTAAACCAGGACTTTGAAGACTTTATGCCAAATATACACAGCCTAACTAAAAGGCACAAAGCAGACTAAAATAAGGGACTAGAAAAGAAATCTGTGAGTGAAGATTTGTTGACTGAGTGCACAGCTGCTTGGCCAAATTGTGCTTAGAGGTCTTCAATTTCCCTTTCTCTTTATTTTTCTTTTTTCTTTTTTTGAAATATGTTCTGCTCTGCTATTTACTGATTGTATATATATTAAGTATTTTTCATACTTAATATTTTTGTTTACTCTTTGCTTGCTGCACTCAACATCACAGGTCGATGATACAGTAGTTAAAACCAGGCAGCCTCAGCCAGTAAAGCGTGGCCACAATGACACATGCTGATGATCCAAGAGGACTAATCATAGAGTTTGTCTGTGAACTTTCAGAGAAATGGATGCAATTGAACCAGAAAGAAGATATGAGGGAGAATCTCTACTTTCAAGGAAGCCGTCATAAAGAGGCCGAGCACAAGAGTACAACTTTACCAGAGTCTGATTTGCAGAGAGGCTGTTTCTGCTCCCTTCCACGGCGCTGGTCGGCCACCACTGTCCCACCACATCTCGACCTTCATCCGACGAATCCTGAGAAAAGGCTGTCCAGGTGTCGTCTGATTGGTGGAACGAGCTGTCCGTCCAGCCTGGTGTCCAGGGGGTCGACTCCCCGGGGATGGCGTGGTTTCCAAGTGCTGTTTTTAGACACAAACACAGTTAATATTAGAGTGCAGACATCCCTGAAGTGTTGTGGTGTGTTTCATTCGGCTTTGCCCTCATTCTGATGACCCATGACTGATGTCTTTGGAGGGGTTTAGCTAGCTAAACAGATGGCTAATGTTGGGCAACAACCGGCATTTATAATCATAACTTCATCCAAGCCATTGCAGATGAGATTAATCATGATAATTACCACATAAAGGGTCAGTTTAACCAAACAACAAAAGACACCCCAGTGGTATTTAGCCACTTGGTTTTACTTTTACACAGAGATTCTCGGATATCGGCCGCTCATACTTCAACCACTATCCCAGCAACAGCCCAGTTACAATGTCCAGTCACTTTAAAACTGTACCAGCACACTTTGGTCAACTTTATAAATGAATATAATTACATTTTGCACACGCCTAAGAAGAATGTAGTAGGAAAGTCTCCACCAAAACTGTAGAAGTGCTGTGTGTTTCAGTCTAATGTGTTTTTACACCTGAGAGATCAGTTCCACACAGGAACACATATTTGAAATTGGTATTGAATCTGTATCTGTCAAACCCCTGACATTTGGTATCAGAAAGGAAAATGTGGGATGGTAACGTCCCCCTTTCTTTTTCAGCAGCACTGCATGACGAGTTAATAACCTTGTTGCGAGGAAACAAGCCAGTGAATATTTGTGTCTCATTGCATCCTCCATTGCTTAGACGTTGCATCTATCTGACACTTCAGTCGCCTTTGTGAGACTTTCTCTAACAGCCATTGCCCCATAACCTCAGGATAACAGACGCCTAGAGCCCAGGCCCTGTTTTATGCCTCCTCCCTCCCTGAACCCAACTCTGAATGATTACTACCAAGTAGCGAGAATGAGAGATTTGTCAGGAATTTAGGTCAGGGCAGACTGGAGAATAGTTTCCACTGCAAGGCCAAATGGTGCTTTCCAGGGCAAGAAGATTAACATGATTATTGGTTGACTAATTTTACATTTCATGCAATTAAATAATGTTCTAGTTCAATAGTCAGTAACCTAAGGAAAGCTCAGTACCTTACTCATGGGCAGTAGTTCTGCATGGTTGCCACACATTCTCATTCCCAACTCATCAAATACTGCAACTTGGTGAGCGCCGTGTAATTCTTTTGCTTGTTACATGCATACAGACACTTTCAATGTAGGTTTAGTTTTTTCTCGTATATTTTATTTCACTAACACATGTTTTGTGTAGATATATTAAATGTATTTTTGGATTCTCTTCATTTCTGTATGATGTAGAAATCTTTTAGCAGACTTTTTCCAATTTTGCTTGAATGTGAAATCCATCACAATGAATTTCAAGTCTGCCTTCAGCGACAATGGTGTTAAATTAGTGTTAATGTATCAATGAGCATTTAAACTGCACTTAAACTGCCGTGCCACAATAATGTAACTTTCAATATTATTGCAGACTTGATTTTTACAGTGATGGAGGATGAGGATGTTTTAATAATCTGACAATTGACCCTTTAAAAAGCACGAGCTACCATTGGAGCCCACACTATCACTAACTAACTATCACTTCCTGTTCCAACTTCTCTGGGTAACAGGTATCACTATAACACAACGTTTACTATGACTTGCTCCAAAGCCACAAAACCAGTCTGAAACAACTGCACAAGAGTCTATGGAGCAGAGCCTATTAGCAGAGGTGGGACAAAGTCATTGTTATGCAAGTCACAAGTAAGTCTCAAGTCTTTGCCCTCGAGTCCCAAGTCAAGTCGAGTCAAAGATGAGGCAAGTCCCGAGTCGAGTCACAAGTCAAAGCCAACAAGTCTCAAGTCGAGTCCAAAGTCCTACCATTTTAGTTTCGAGTCATTTCAAGTCCTCTTACCACAGAAATAAAATGTATACAAATCATGTATGTCTGTAAGATTTGTATTTATTTAAACCTCTTTTTATACAATGACATTAATCAAATACAGTAAACATTTTCACAAAAAATGCTTGTATTTCAACAGCATATTGCACTAGAACAATGCACAGCAACTTCAGTCCTGTATTGTATTGACCTCATATTGCAAAACAGTTTAACTTTCAAATAGACATGGGTCCTTTTAGCCTGAACTTTTTTAAACATGTCATCAATAAAATCCTCACTCCTCAAAATGATCACTTCTGAAAAACTGGACCAACCTGATAATATAACTGGAATGACTCCATAGAGACTTGAGTGAGCTGTGTGGACAGGTGATGAGCAGAGAGTGAGTGAGTGAGCTGTGTGGACAGGTGATGAGCAGAGAGTGAGTGAGCTGTGTGGACAGGTGATGAGCAGAGAGTGAGTGAGCTGTGTGGACAGGTGATGAGCAGAGAGTGAGTGAGTGAGCTGTGTGGACAGGTGATGAGCAGAGAGTGAGTGAGTGAGCTGTGTGGACAGGTGATGAGCAGAGAGTGAGTGAGTGAGCTGTGTGGACAGGTGATGAGCAGAGAGTGAGTGAGTGAGCTGTGTGGACAGGTGATGAGCAGAGAGTGAGTGAGTGAGCTGTGTGGACAGGTGATGAGCAGAGAGTGAGTGAGCTGTGTGGACAGGTGATGAGCAGAGAGTGAGTGAGTGAGCTGTGTGGACAGGTGATGAGCAGAGAGTGATTGAGTGAGCTGTGTGGACAGGTGATGAGCAGAGAGTGAGTGAGCTGTGTGGACAGGTGATGAGCAGAGAGTGAGTGAGTGAGCTGTGTGGACAGGTGATGAGCAGAGAGTGAGTGAGCTGTGTGGACAGGTGATGAGCAGAGAGTGAGTGAGTGAGCTGTGTGGACAGGTGATGAGCAGAGAGTGAGTGAGTGAGCTGTGTGGACAGGTGATGAGCAGAGAGTGAGTGAGCTGTGTGGACAGGTGATGAGCAGAGAGTGAGTGAGTGAGCTGTGTGGACAGGTGATGAGCAGAGAGTGAGTGAGCTGTGTGGACAGGTGATGAGCAGAGAGTGAGTGAGTGAGCTGTGTGGACAGGTGATGAGCAGAGAGTGAGTGAGCTGTGTGGACAGGTGATGAGCAGAGAGTGAGTGAGCTGTGTGGACAGGTGATGAGCAGAGAGTGAGTGTGTGAGCGCATGCGTGCTGTGGACAGGTGGAGGGAGGCCCCTATACTGCATTGCATTTGCAAAAGATCAAATTGGCCAAAAGTCTGTCAGTCATTTGTGCACGATGGGGAAGCAGAATGATGCCACCATGGCTGATTCTTCATACCTGTAACAGAGAAAATACTCTTTACTCATATCAATGTTGTTGTGTTAATATTCATTGTCTATTGTACACTACGGTATACGATAATACATTTCAGTTTCAGTGTATGCAATATTAAGAACATTTTCACTGCTTCAAAAGTCATAAGAAAGCCCTTTCTCTCAAGCAACTGAAGTCATATGCTTTATAGCAGTGGTTTTCAAAGTGGGGACAGGGACCCCTGGGTGCCGCGAGGAGGTGCTAGGGGGGCCATGGCAAGTTGGCATGAAAAGTATAGCAAAACAAAATAATTGAATAAATTAAATAACTAAAGTAAACCAAAAACAAGCTAAACAATATTCCCATTAGTTAAGAACTGCACTATAATAATCTATTGCATCTCTGAACATTACTACTATAATCGTTATTATTTTATTTTATTACATGGCTTGGTTGAATTCCAATGTAGAATGCGGTCTGTTATTTCTTGATAACAGACCCTGCGCCCGTATAGCGAGGCGGTAGTTATAGCGAATACAACCCCTGATATGAAAAGGGAAGGCTAATGGTGGATCTACTGTGACTGTGTTATGGTACTTTAAAACGGACGTTGACATGATGTTGGCGAGGTTTTCCATCTGAGTGTGCTACACTCATGTACCTCATATAATCAGGGTTAAAAAATCCCTATTTTTGTAAGCATGAACCAGCAAGGGAGACGTGCGTTTACTCTCTCGTTGATACAGTAAATATGCAGCAGCTAGCTAGTAAGTTACGGTACATCCGATAAGGTGCTTAGCATTCGTTCAAAACTTACCTTTCTTTGTGCAACTTCAGGTGTCGAACAAAGTTGGACGTTGTGGCAGCTCCGTCTGTAATCTTCGACCCGCATGTTTTGCAAATTGCAACTCTTTTTTTGTCGATTAGCTCGTAATTTTTATAGCCAAACGAAACTATCTTCGGTATCATTTTGCCAACTGGCGCGTTGTTGCTTGTGCTTCATTGGTTGTCTTGCAACGTGCCTGCTTAGATACTGTCACATCAAAACAACGTGGGACTACAGTGATTGGATGTCGTGCAGGCAGCGCGCGTGCTCTCTGCATGCATACAGGTGGTGCACATTTTTTTCACAGATGCAGATAAACTGAGAGCGGCGTGGCCGTGTGAACATTTTCTTCCCCAGTTTTCATGGGAAGTAGCAAGTCTTCTCGAGTCAAAAGGCGCAAGTCCAAGTGAAGTCACGAGTCATTGATGTTAAAGTCCAAGTCGAGTTGCAAGTCTTTGTACATTTTGTCGAGTCGAGTCTGAAGTCATCAAATTCATGACTCGAGTCTGACTCGATTCCAAGTCACATGACTCGAGTCCACACCTCTGCCTATTAGTAGTCGTACCCAGGTCAGAGCTGACCAATGCTGTGATGCTTTGATTGGCCTGCATTCAAGGGGCGGAACTTAGCAATGGGTCAATTGATATTAATATCATTGAATATGTTGATGCCTTTTAAAATGACCAACAAAACTTTATAAATGGCCTCAATATAGTGGTGATGAATGATTTGAGGTCCATATTTGTACAACAGTTTCCATTGGAACTAATGATACTGTGTAATGTTATGTGAATTATTCAAAGAAAGGGGATTATCACCCCACCAGAATGGTCCTTTAACCTTCACACAAAAGGGTTACTGTCCATGTAGACAGCGTATTCTGCTGATAATTCTTCAGCCATATGTTAAAATAATCACAGAAATTATGTTTTTAGATGGATGAACGGAAATAAATCATGAGTAAACCCCTGGCTTAGCCTTGTTGGCCCTGCAGTGTGTCGCTTAGTTAATTAGCTAGGGAGCATAACAAGGGAACATAATGACTGATTAACACAAAAAGGCACAAAGAGTCATACACACAGCTTCATGTGTTTTAACTATATATGAGATAATTAAATTTGTCAGATTATTTTAGTAAATTTAGTCATACATTGCTGATCAGAGCTCCATTTAGGATTCTGACATCATTTATTTACTTATTTATTAGTACATTTATTATTTAGTAGTTTTGCTTTTAAATGATTGTACCAGTGTGTTTGTGAGTTGTAGCTTCTTCACAACAACATCAATTTCTAGATTCTCTTTTTACAATATTCATATTTTTCATTCACAGAGAAACATGTGGCACTACAAGCTAATTTAATCATTTAGGTTTATCTTATCAACTTGGTTTCTGGGAAATCATGTTTTGTTTATCATCATGTCGTTTATCTTGACGGATGGACGGGTCTGATACACCATTACCCATGAGCCACGGCTGCAATGAAGAAGAAGCCAGGCAAATGTGTAAATCAGAGCTGCAGTGAACTCTTCTTTGACTTCGTGAACAAAGCACGCCCTAACCTTTAGCTTTGAGCACCATTAGCGGCACACATAACAGAGTTTTAAGTGAGCTGAAATGCACCTTGGGAGTCGTGGTTAACTTGTGTGGGCGGGGGCGTGGCTAGCGCACCTGCGGCACAGAGAGAGAGAGAGAGGGACGCTCGTCTGGATCAGCTGTGGCGCTCTGGTTGAGGCACAGCTGATCCGGATGAGCGTGGGATTGCGTGGGCGGGGGAGGGAGCTATAAGAGCTCCCAGAGCCACGCAAGGGGGGAGAGCTAGGCAGGGCATGTAAATACATGTGTGTGTAAAATGCCTAATAAACAGCGTAAGCGTGCTATCCTGGTGTCGCGTCTGTGTATGGAGCTCCGTGACTCGCACGGTATCGAGGAACCTGTTCACACTTGTTATCTCATCTCTAACAAATATCTTTTGTTGATTTAATTAAGCAGGAGAGTTACGTGCTCCAACTGTGAGTCACATAACATGATCAATGGGAAAAATTTGTGGGAAATTTACATGCAGAGGACCCAAAAGTGTCCAAAATAGCTCCTCTTAGTCTGCAGTACTGTTTGTCAGTGTTGCATCATTACTGCAAGCAAAGCAGTTTAAGTGTGGATCAAATTATAAACTCTCCTTGATTACCTCATAATGCTACTGTGGCTGCTCATTCATACTGTAACAAGAGGAAAAATACATTTACATTTCTAACACAGGAGGGTTACACAGCAGAATGATTAACTGTGATGTATAGAGTTCATGTGATTTGGTATGGCCATTTAAAACAGAGAGTGTGTGTGTGTGTGTGTGTGTGTGCGCGCATTCCTGAAATGGCACAAAAGATTAAAAATGGACTCATACTCATAGTGTAGGGAGTTTTAAAGTGCTGTCTATAAATCGGTTCTTTTCTGACTTCTTTGAAAGACTCTGCTTTACTTCTGAAGCCTTTAAATGTCAGCGTTGTTGCCTTTAACCAAAAGATTGTCTGTCCCATGTCTTTGTCAAATAGAAAGGCAAACTTACTAAAGCTCCCAGAGGGGCGAGAGACATACTAAAAGGGAAAAGGAGAGAGGGGAAGGCCAGCCAGAAGACATGGAAATAGACAAACTAACAATTGTAAGACTCACCAACACTTTCTCTGCTCCCACAAGGCACTGAGGCAGACATGGTGTGTCCCCTGCTCCAGGCCGGCTCTCCCTCCGCCTGCATAAATACTCCAAACTCATCTTCCTCCTTCACCTCCTCCTCGTTCCTCCCCTCCTCAGTGGCCACGGTGGTGCCCCTCTCCTCCTTGCCCTGCTCCTCTAGTTGTTTCCCAAACCTCCTGTTCCCTTCCTGTCTTCCTTTTCCTTCTCCTGCCAGCACTCCGAACCATTCCTTCTCCTCCTCCTCTTCCTCCACCGCCTCCAGACAGGGCAGGCTGGTTGCCATGGATCCCAGGGGGGGCGAAGAGGGGGCAGGATTAGCCAGGAAGGGTGCAAGAGTGGTGGAGGGATCAGCACAGGCAACATTAGTGACGTTAGTACTGGCTTTTCCATTTGCTTCAACATGGGTGGTGCTTGTTTGTCCACATGTGTCTTTGACTGCTTCCTTCCTTCCCCTGTATTCATCTACAAACTCCACTGAGTTGTCTTTTAGTGCACAGTTTCTCGTTGCTTCTTTATCATCATCCTTGCGTATGATACTGTCATTTATGTAATTTTTGGCATCGGCATCACCATCGCCCAGTTCGCCGCAAGTGCCCTCCCTCCTCCTAATCGCCCCGGCTTCATCCCTTTCCTCAGGATTTACTCTCTCCCCTACATTCTCTTCCTGTGACTCCTCTTCTCTATTTTCCCGCCACAGCTCATCCCTCTGCTCTGCTCTGTTAAGCTCAGTTGTACTATAGTTGCAAACGTTTCCTGTCACGATCCTCATGTCTGTCTTAGAGATGGAAGAATCTCTGTGTCTGAGAGGCAATGATGAAGCTTCTCTATCCTCTGGCTGGCTGTGGCTAACCACATTTTGAACGAAAGACTTTCTGCTTGTGCTCTCGTTCACAGTGTTGTTCTCGTCAGCCACACGGTTTGGTTGCTCAGATCTGCTGACAACCACTTCTTCTTTACCCGCGATCTCTGGGTCTGCCACCCCTTGTTGACAGTCCTCGAGGTGATCTCCTCTGCTGTTCTCTTGCTCTCTCTGAACACCACAAACCAGAGAGTTTGCATTGCAGGTGCTGCCCTCTACAGGACGGGAGGGCTCAGGGGGGACTGCAATGCTGATGGAGGCGAGGCAGGCGGAGACAGAGATGTCCTCATACTGGACAGATACAACCGGGAATGCGGCAGGAGTCTGATTGATGCTCCCTTCCTCATTTTCAAGATCAACGCTCTCCATCTCTTTCACTGATTCTTGGTCTGCCTCCACATGATAGGGAAATGATATAAAGTCATCAGTCACTTGCCCAGAGTGGCTATGAATCAAATCGTTATTTCCGGGATGCAATTTCATAACCTCAGAGTTTGTATCCTCTTCTCTCTCTGAATAATCCTCTTCGCTTTGAGTGGTTTGTGTCCTCGGCTCCTCGTTGGTCTCGACTTCTCTAATCTCTTCAACATCACAGCCGCTGTGGGATTCTCGGTGAAAGTGTTTAGCGTCTAGGTCAGAGTTTGGTACAGCCAAAAATGAGTTGGATGACTCTAACTCGCAAAGGCCCCACTTCTCCTCTTCCTCCTCATTCTTTTGCCTCTCCTTCCTCATTCCTTTGGCCTCACCGTTCAGCCTGTTTGAGGCAACTCTTCTTGGACTTTCACCTCCATCGCGTTCATCCTGGCTTTCCCTCCTCTGTGCTCTCTTTCCACACTGAGTACATGTTTTGGGAGCAGCACTGTGGCAGCATCGAGGACTTCTGCACGCTTCCTCTTTCTCCCGTCTGGGAGACTGTTTACTGGCCTGGCTCCCTTTGTCTTGCTCTTCCTGCCTTTCTGCGGGAGGGATTTCTCCAGCAGGATCCTCCCTGCTACTCTCCTGGCCCTCTCTGTTTGCCTCTCCTTTCTCCCGGGCTGCTGCATTACCAGACTTCCTCCATCTCCGGCCGGCTCGTACCCTAACCCGGTTTACTCCGGTATGTGCCGGCGGAGTTGGCCCATTGTCCCTCCTTCCGGCTGGGATGTCTCTGCCTCCTCCTCCTGTCTTCCCTCTCAGCCATCCCCCAACCACGCTGGAGGCTGCACCGGTAGTCAACCCAGAACTGGGCTTAGCCGTGGAGTACAAACAGCTCCCTTTCTCAGTCCGAAGGAAGAGGCATTGAGTCTGTGTCTTCCCGCTGCCCTCTGAGGTCTTCAGAGTGGCAACTGTTACCAAAGATCCGATCCCTACCTGTCTAGCATCCAGCCCCAAGGGAAGGCCGTACTCCATGCGACCCCACTCCCCGCTCAGGTACACATCTGCAGGCCTGGGGCAGGAAGTTGAACCCCCACGGCTTGCAGGAGGAGCTGTGGGGGCTTGGCCTCCACCCAGCAGACCACCAGCCTTCCGCCGGTTCTTGGAGCACAGGGCCCAGGCTCGGAGGCCCCGGATCAGCGGCAGGTCTCCCAGGCCCAGCTCCATTCGGCTGGGGAAGGGCAGAGAGGCTCGGGAGCATTTCTGGAGCATCTCCCTGGTGGAGCCTGACACATTCAGGCAGGGGTAGTTGTTGTTGTTATTCTGCTGGAGCATGCTGCTCGTTGTTGGCCTCATCTATGTTTTATTGGTTAGTCCTCGCTTATGCTTTGCTAAAATTCAGCCTGTTGGGTCAAGTTGACATCTCATTTGTAAAGGAGAATGCTGGCACTATCAAGAGTCTATTCTTGATTCAGAGTGTGACAGCTCCAAGGTAGAAATATCATAGTTTAGAAAATACTCCAAGCATTAGGAAATAGCTTGAATACTCTTGAGAATTTTTTACTGATTAATTTACTTGACACCGCAAGAGAGAGAGAGCAAATTACTTAACATCTGAGATTTGGGACAGTAAAAAAGGGAAAGGGCTCTTTAACTTTGTGAGTCTACAGGCGAGGAAAAAAAACCTGCCCAGGTCAGACGTCCAGCTGTCAGCGCGGATGACAGAGAAGATAACGAGAAGTTTGTTTTCTCCCAGATTGATGCTCAGTGAAAACAGTCTTCAGAGCTTCACTGCCCTTCCTGTCGGCCGGTCTCAGCTGTCTTAAAACAACCTGCAGAGAAGTGATAAAAGAAGGAATTAAAGACATATAGATGAAATAATGTGATGTGCTTTACTTAAGAAAGAAATTAAGGCAGATTCAAAGCAGATGTAATAAACATGTAAATAAAAACATAAATGAAAAACCTTTCATTTGTCATACTTAATGAATTCCACACAGAGAAGTGATTGTTTTTTAGCTATCGTGTCCGTGGGGGTGTGAGTCTGTCAAAGGTCATACATCTGAATCCAAGTGGCTCCTCCACAAACTACTCATACAATCACACAATCAACCCCAATTCTTATTATTAAAAAAATGTGCATTCACGTCATGTCCATCGTGGTGCCAATTAGATCAGTTGTTGCATCAGCCGTACAGAAACATCACATAGACTGAAAATGAAACCCAGGTGTCCATAAATCCATAAATCCACTGCTCGTGCCTAAACAGTTTCAAGGATGTATTCTATATAAATAGGTTTGGACCACGCATATCACAATAGCATCGGCGGGCTGTGCTCCACGGTGGTGAAGATGAACCACGTCAAAAACCACACACACCGTACCTGGAAAATCCGTATCTCCAGCCAACGTGTCCTGAAAGACAGAGATGCCCGTGGAAAGGTTTACTTGTCTCTCACCTCCCTCGATACCTCAATGTTTCCTGTACAGGCTCTGAATGAAGTGTCCTTTACTTAATTAACGTCTTCATGCTTCCTTGTTGCTTACAGGCGGATCCTCGTCAACCCCTCCTTGGGCTGTGGAGCATCCTTTAGTGGGATCAGCGCCGCCACATCCATCCAGTCGGCCTGCACCACTGGCGCTTCAGCACTACAAATGAGTCAAACACGCATCCGCTTCTGTCCCATCGTCTGAATTAGAGCCGAGCGCGACAGTTAAATCATATTTCGGTCTCTCCCCCCATACAACTCGTTCGGCCATTGCGCATCATCTCATCCTCCGCGGCTGGGCATAGTGCTTCGCCGCATCTTACCGCAGTAGCCTCCGGTGCGCTCAGCGAGCAGGATGACGGAGAGCTAATTTGACTTGCAGCCCACTCATCGGTAGGAGAGGCGATCCGTGCCGCACGGGCTTGACGTGAGCAGAGCGGAAGGGTATGCGGGGTTGTTAATGCCGTGGGGGAGTTTTTTTCTTCTTCTCATTATTTTATAAAAAAACGGAATGTGGATAGATACTGCGGAAATTAATCTATATCAGGCATAGCCCCAGATTTCTTGAGTAGTTCTTTACGTTTGTGTAAGAGAGCTTCTTCTGAAAAATATATAGGCCGACTGACCTATATTTGTCAATGTGTCTTTCACATAATAAAAATATTTTTAAAACCTGTGCGGATCAATATTTGGGCAAGGCATAAGGGAAATTAATAGAGAATTTATATTTATTTATTTATTATTTTTAAATTGAGGATAAAGTCGACATATGGAGAATAGAGTTGAAATCTCGGCTCATGCACTAACACTAGTAGTTTGATTTATTCTCAAAAGTTAATTTAATTAAATACATTTAATCTCAACATTTAAACTTTTTTGTCTCCTTTATTTTTTCATATGCCTGGCACTGCAACTGAAAGTGCAACCATATTCTCGACGTTTCGACTTCATTCTGAAAATGCAAAATAACAAAAGATCTGCCTCTTCTCACACCGCATCTTATTTTACAGAGTCCGAGTTGTTACGCATAAGAAAATGTCTCATTGTGCTCCTTGAGGTCTGCTCCATACATAGTGAGATACATTAAAACAAATCGTAGCCGGTGACGCTGCAGTCGCTTGCGCCCCTCCGCTCTGTGGCACTGTTCGCTCCTCATAGTCTCTCATAAACACTCACCATTGTAGCCTACGTCGCACCGCATCATCACAGCAATAGATAAGTAGATTGAGAACACACATCCACAGACAAACACAGGCACACACACGCGCGCGCACGCACGCACACAATAGTAAGACGTCATGCACCAGTTTGGATAGTTTATCGCTTTCTCTCGCAAAGTCCCTCCTCTCTGAGGATTTTTTCAAGAAGACTCTTACGTGTGCTTTTGTGTCTCTAATCCGCTGCAGAAAACTGATTTAGCCTCCTTTTTGACTTGGTGACTGATTTAATTTAAAGGTGAGAGTAACACGTTCCTCAAAATAGTTTTGCTGTGCCTGTTCTTATGCAGCTAACAGTACAGTACATGCCCATGCAGTATTTTCTACAGTATTTTTACATGTGAGAATAAGAATCTTTACAGGTGCTTCTGTTTTCACAGGTTATTATTGGGGTGAGTGCAGCGCTGTCCATCTCTGTGACATTGTATATTCCACCACTGGGGGGCACCAACATCAACACATTTTAGAAATGCTACACCCACTGACTTTGTTTTAATTCTATTGCCACCATGTGACATGTTTAAAGTAATTGAGCCAATATGACCCTGATTTGATGAGGGACATCTTTTGAATGGAGCCAACGTTTGTGTCTGGAGATGGTGCTTGTTTTTTTTTTTCTTGCAGGAATTGCAGTTTACATTAGTGTAACATTAAAGCTTAAACATTCAGCCATGTGCTTGAAGCTAACATATAGACGTATATTGAAGCTGTATTGTTGACCTTTCAAGATAATAATTACTGTGCTGTCAGATTGCAAATGGACAGAGACTTTTGTTTTGAAAAAGAGACTTTTATTTTGGAAAAGGGAGTTGAGACTTTCCAGTCTTCAGACCAGAAATCAGGAAGTGAAGGGTTTTGTTTGAAGCACATGCAGTGAGAGGCGGTGAAGCACTTGTTGTGAGTTGCTGTTGAAAATTGATGAATTGGGGAAGGACTTTACTTGCTGGGCATTTCCAGGGATGCTACTGGTAAGATAATGATTTGATGTCGATATTTGTCAACTGTTTAATGTTAAATGCAAATGTTGATGGGGAAATTGCTAGAGTTAATGTAGTTAATTTCTAAATGCCTTGCACTCATGTTAGTTCATCTAACACTGTGAATGTTGCTTGCTGAAGTTAATGTAAGGTCAAGGGGAACTTTATATTTGTTTGTATATTTGTTAACAGTTTAAAGTAATTGTTGTGTTTTTTGTATATTGTTTCTCTTTTCTTGTAAAGGTTTTCAACCTAACTAAATGGCTGACTAAATGGAAAACTTCTTATAATTTGCCTAAATAAATCAAAGAAAGAAGATAAAAGAAGAAGTTGTTTGAGTTGATTCCATCTAACCCTGTTTATGGCTAAGGCCTCTTTCAAGTTTGGGCAGAAGTAAAGGAAAACCCTTGAGAACTTGACAATTACAACTAGCAGTTGTTATGATTTGTGTACAAAATGTATTTTCTTTAATTTCGCGAGATTTTCGCTCTGGAGATGCCCACTGAAGTTTCATCTACAAGGATACGATTATTGTTTGATTTGCATGGTGACCATGCAGATGTTGTATACCACACACTGCTCTAAGAAGATGATTGGATGAAGCGTATGGAAACAGGCCTTTAAACCTTATCAGCATCACCCCTGTTTTGGCGAAAATTGCGACTGTGTTGCAGCCAACACTAAATAGTGATTATCTCCACAAGTGCAAGGTCTATTTGAATAATTTCAACAGCTATAAGAACACCCCTGTGAACATAGATACTACGTTCATACATGTGTTAGTGGTATATTAGTTTATAATAATACACAGAAAAGAAGAAAAAACATTTCAACGTTAATTTATATTATTTTAACGATATTCCTTTATTGAATAACATAGATCTATACGTAAGGAGTATCTGTGCGAAGTTTGGCTTTGATTGAGTGAAGTTAAGTATTTTTAATTTTAGTATTAGTATTTTAGTTCTGACATTTCGAGAAATCGCGGCACCTCAGCCGGCACTGAAAGTGCCATAGCTTCACCGGACGTACTTGAATGCATCTCGTTTCACAACATCCGTGCCCTTAGTTCTCTGTGTGTAGGAGGAAGTTTCGGAATATTCATCCATAAGTAAGTCAATTTAAATGTATTTGCTGGACAAAAGGGGCTTTGTTTGACAGGATTGAGTGGTATTGGCAAACTCTGTAGGCTCTAAGGATTCCAAAACGGTTGGGTTTAGCGTTGTAGCATTTGGCTAACGTTTTTACTCGGCATTCTTTCAAAACCTTATATTTTATGTTAATGTTTATGGTGGAATTGTGTTTCTTTATTCACGTTATATGTTTTTGACTATGAAGTTCAGACTTTGCTGTATCTTTTGTATATTGACATCAAATGAGTCTTATATGATTATTGGTTCTTATAACCACCGAAACACATGATTAGAGCTCATTTTTAAGAGCTCACACCCCGGGGTCTACTGTTCTGATTTGGTTAAAATGTGACCCATCCAGTGGGGGCACGGTATGGAAGCCCAAAAAATACTCATTGCAACAAGATATTATGTTAAATATGGTAATGTTGACTAAATCGTAAATTTAAATTACAAAATAAAAATTATGAAATAGTAAGTAAATATTTGCTTTTATTATAATTCAGCATCTCTGTAGGTCAAGACATCAGGAAACAATTATTTAAATTCATTTTTGTGTGAATATCATTTTATTGATGTAACATCTTCAACAACGTTTGCTCCAATGCAGCTTTGACAAAAACACTTGGCACTGAAACCCTAATAATCTAAAATAAATTCGAAGACTTGATTAAACCAGAAAGGTATCTCAATACACATATATACTACTCAGTGCGTGTTACCTTGATATGTCACTACTCTCATCCTGGCTTTTTAAATCTATTATCTGTTTCTCACCGTAAATACAGGCATTTATCACACAATTTCATTCCATATACCAACCAAGTAAATTAATCAAAGTAAGTGTTCATTCTGAAATGCTTTACATCCATTTGAAAAGTAGATCCTTATTTTGAATAATCAGATAGTTGTATCATGTGAAACTGTAAAGGACTATGTGTATACAATCAGTATTTAAAAACAATAAGTTTTAATTTATTGCCAGAAACATATCAATAGCTGTTCTTTTTACTTAAATGGTAGTTACTGCATTTGCGAATTAAACTTAAATTTCTCAATGGAGACAATAAAATAAAGACTAAAAGGCAGCACAAGGCACCCCCCTCCCCTCCAATTTAAAACAATTTTTACTTTAAAAAGGAGAGATAATAATGAAGATCATAATGAAAATGCTTTTATTAATCGGACATTTTAAAATTCAATTTCATTTTGTGATATATTCTTTAATATATTTATAAAATAGTTAATGTCAGAGTAGTAAAGACATTTTAATCAAAAGGGACAAGCGCCACTCCTTAGCCAGTCTGTCATTATAGCAGCCTTACAGTAACAGAGTTTTTATTTAATTTTTTTTAAGTGTAAAGAGAAAAAAGTTTACAGTTTTTAAAACTCTCACCAATTATGTTAAAGCGCCCAACAGCACTTCCCCAAATTCCCTCCCAGCCCGTTATCGATGTTTTAAAAACTCGATGTTTTAAAAACTCAAAACAGTCCACAGAGTTAAAAAACAATCTGCATCAGTCAGGAGGTGTATCCTGGAGCTAAAAGCCTCTACCATGAAAGATAAAGTGGCTTCTATTTCTGGCACCATACAGTAAAAACATAGATATAAAAAATAGACTAGCAGCAGGGTGGCCTACAGTAAATGATCGAGAGCAACCTCTTACCAGAAGGTCACAGATTTGATCCCCACAGCAGAAAAAGAGTGCAGTGTCCTGCCCACTCATTGTGACTATCTCTGGGTAACAGCACCAGCTAAATGCTTAAATATAAAACTATGGCAGCAAAGGAGAATAGCCTATAATCTCAAAAAGCTCAAACCTTTCCTCCAAGACAAACAAAATTGGATCAGAAAAAATATAATTTCTACTCCTGATTGGTGAATATGAAAATAGTTACAGTTCCGATCAAAGGGATGCTGCTTCCAAAAAGCAATGACATAGTTGTATTTACATTAATATTACTCTGGCCTATACTGCAGTGGTTCAAAATGAGTTATTTTGAAATAATTGTGGTCAAATCCATGATGCTGATGTGAGTGAATGACTCTTTCTAGCGCATTTTGAACACACAAACAACAATAAATAATAAAGTAATGTGACATGTTTACATTCAGAGTGAAAACTTTCAAACCAAACAAAGTCTGATAAATATTTAGGACTAAACTCAAAGAACGGTAACAAAAAAATATCACATTTAAAATGCAAAATGGAAGCATATATTACTCTGTTGCTTTAATAAGGACAATATTGCTGATTGATGAAATCTCATCGTTTTTCATCACATTCATACCTCACCTAATACAATATTAAAATAAAGACTTTTACTAAATCGAGGTTTGCCACGTTGCAGACTTAGCATACAAGAACACTGCAACCTTACCAAAGGAAAAAAGAATAAAAAATCCCAAGACATTTAAGATATCATTACATCATCCTCAGAACTTGAAGTCCGACACCTGGTGAGTTGTTGTCGTGGTTGCGGAAGATTCACCTGCTCGCGTTTCAGTGGTAACCGTGTGCTGGGTGATTCTGGTGGTCTTGGTTACCATGGTAAGAGTTCCCTCCTCGGCTGAGGAGACTTGGTGCTCTTCGGACATTTCCTGGGTGGTTAAGTTGAGCCCTGAGGTGTGGAGGCAGAAAGACCCCAAGACGTCGGCCTCACCCCCCACCCCCCCCATCCGCTGGGCCCGAGGAGACCCCTCTGGGGTTATTTGAAGGAAGCCTTAAGGCGGAGGAAAGGGAAACAAGCAGAGGAAAGTAGAAGAAGAGGGGGATAGGTAAAGAAATCCAGAGGGAAAAGAAGCTTAGTCTTATGAAGAAGAGACAAAACAGGAGATGATATATTAATAATTTATAGAATAAACACAAGCAAAATATCTTGGGGGGGCGTTTTGAGCTATTTTTCCCCATGAAATGCAGATTTCTTTTTAATTTGGTAAGAAAAGTCTGGACCCTCAATGTCCATCATTTTTGTGTTTCATCACATCTACAATCATATCATTTAATTGATGGTTTAAATGTGCAGTTACTCTTTAAATGGTGAAAGAAAAAGTGAATGAATCACACAAAAAGGGTAGTCTACCTGATATATTCTTCAATACATAACTTTTCAAAATATTCTTAGCAAGTTATCAAGTCTCAAGACTCCTTTTCAACCAGTACATAATAAAACATGTTTGACTTGGATAGCATCAACCTTTTATAAAGATCCATGTTAAATTTTTCAAGTTTGAAGTTTCCTAATTCTTACCTGTGGAGTGTGGCTTTAGGGTGAACTTCGGGACCTTGAACCAGGGGGAAGACTCTCTTTCTTCAGACTCCCTGCTTTGGCTCTCGACTTCACTCCAAGCCGTGACCTTTGCTGAGCTGAACTCCATGGTAGAACTAGCCGGGGACTCTGAGCTGTCCCTGTCCAGCATATCTGTTCTAGCATGAGATGACACCACATCTTTCGAGAGCTCCTCACTAAAACCAGCAAAGGTCATCTTGCCTGATATTACTTTAAGCCTTTTAGTGTCTTCCACTTCTCCCGGCGACAAATCCTTTCCCAGTTTCATATTAATTTCCGTGTCCTCCCCCTCTGCAGCCATCTTACCATATGGAGAGGTTAACTCCACCTTTGGAAGTTTGATTTTGCCACTGAATGTCCCTTTATTTTCCTTAGAGCCCTTGTGAGGACTTGCATCTTTTTCACTGTTGAGACTTGAATTTGAACCTTTGCCCTTTAGACTGACATCAAACAACCCTGACTTGCCAGGAGAAAATAATACGGCCGCTGATTTATCTTTGGACATGTCAAAACTTGGTTTCATTTTGATTTTGGTCATCTTCACTTTGACGTCCTCTTTTTCAGCCTCAGATGTTGTCTCCCCTTCTAGGAGGCCTGTGCATGCAGCGGACCCATCTGCTTGTGAAGGATTTACCAAGACAAAAACAGCTTTCTTTACTTTGGGCATTTTAGGCCCCTCATACTGGATTTCTTGCCCATAGATATTAATTCTTCCGTCAGGAGAGGAGATGGAGGGTAATGGAACACCAAATTTAGGGATTTTGATTTTCTTGCCCTTTTCTGTTTTGTCCTCATCTTCGTCTTGTGATGTACCAATATCAAAGTCTATGTCTGGAATCCTGGGAACTTTGATTTCTGCTTTGGATGACAAGGGGCCACATTCTCCTTCTGTACTTAAGTCAGCTGAACCTTGTTTGGTTTTCAGACTAACACTTGGTAATGTAACCTCTGGCACTGGTATATTAATACGATCTTTGTTCTCTTTATGTCCATTGTGGGTTTCAACTTCAACTTCGTGCTCAAATCTTTCTTTACTCTTGCATCTGTGTTTGACCTGACCACCTAACTCCTCATCGCCACAGTTTTTGCAAATCTTAGATTCTGCTGTTACATCTCTTCCAGTTTTCTTTTTTGGCATTCCAATCCTGAATTTTGTTCCTTTGACTTTTGGTCCCTTTACTTTGCTGCCGGTTCCTGCTGTGTTGAGATCCAAATCAGGTAGTTCAACCTTTTTCCTTTCCTTCTTACCCTCTCCTCTATGAAGTCCTATATCAAGCTCCAGGTCTCCTTTTGGACCTTTGATATCTAGTGTTGGCATCTTGAGTTTCAGACCTTTGTGCTCTCCCTCAACATGTAGATCATCTTCCCCATATATCTCTGTGTCTTGTTTGGTTTTACTTAGTGTCACATCGATGTCCAGATCTGGTGATGTGACTTGTGGAAAACGTTTTTTCCCTCCTGCCTCAATGGTTGGTAAGTTGATCTCTGCTTCACCTGATTTGCTCTTGTGCATTGATATACTTTCCTTTGGAAGTTTAACATGTGGACCTTTGAACTTTCCTCCTGAGACTTCCATCTCTACAGCAGGTGCTTCAATATCTTTACTTTTACCTTCATGTAGTGAGATACCAACTTTTGGCATCTTGATGGGTGGTAGTTTGATTGTTCCTCCCTCTGTCTCCATTTTGTCTTTCGCTATATCACTATTTTCTTTTCCTTCAGGGATAGATATGTTGACATTTGGCATCTTAAACTGTCCCCCATCTGCCTTAATCTCTACCTCTGGGCCTTTGATTGAAGGTTTTCCTTTAGGAAAAGATATGTCCACTTTTGGCATCTTAAACCTTCCTCCCTCATCAACTTTGGGACCTTCAGGTTTTCCTTTTGGCAGTGAAATGTTTACTGAGGGCATTTTTATCTGTGGCATTTTAGATGTATCCTCAATTTCAAACTTTGCTCCTTCAATTTTGCCACATTTTCCTTTGGGCAAAGAGAGGTCAGCATCTGGCATTTTAATGTGAGGCATATTTAAGTTTGCTCCTGCACCTCCCTCTATTTCAAGATCTGGGCCTTCAGGTTTTCCCAGAGGCAGAGAGATGTCAAAATCCGGCATTTTCCAATGAGGCATTTTTAACTTTCCCCCAGTACCTCCTTTCATTTCAAAATCTGGACTTTCAATCTTTCCTTTGGGCAGAGAAATGTCCACTTCTGGCATTTTCATATGAGGCATTTCAAATTGTCCTCCGGTATGTCCTTCTATTTCAACATCTGGACTTTTAAACTTTCCTTTGGGAAGTGAAATACCAACAGAGGGAATGCTGAGATGGGGCATATGGAATTTTCCACCTTCTCCTTTGATCTCCATCTCTGGACCCTCAATCTTTCCTCTTGGCAGATCAATGTCCACATCTGGCATTTTTATGTGAGGCATTTTTAATTTTTGACTGGTACCTCCCTCCATTTCAATATCTGGACCTTTGATCTTTCCTTTGGGCAGAGAGATGTCGATATTGGGCATTTTCATGTGAGGCATTTTCAATTTCCCTCCGGTACCTCCCCCCATTTCAATATTCGAACCTTCAATATTTCCTTTGGGAAGTGATATATCAACCGAAGGCATGTTGAGATGTGGCATCTTACATTTTCCACTTTCTCCTTTGATCTCTATCTCTGGACCTTCAATCTTTCCTTTGGGCACAGAGATGTCAATATTTGGCATTTTCATGTGAGGTATTTTGAATTTACCTCCGGTACCTCCCTCCATTTCTATATCTGGACCTTCAATCTTTCCTTTGGGAAGTGATATATCAAGAGAAGGCATGTTGAGATGAGGCATCTTACATTTTCCACTTTCTCCTTGGATTTCCATCTCTGGACTTTCAATATTTCTTTTGGGTAGAGAGATGTCAATGTTGGGCATTTTCATGTGAGGCATTTTAAATTTCCCTCCAGTTCCTCCCTCCATTTCCACATCTGGACCTTCAATCTTTCCTTTGGGCAGAGATATGTCAATATTTGGCATTTTCATGTGAGGCATTTTAAATTTCCCTCCAGTACCTCCCTCCATTTCCACATCTGGACCTGCAAATTTTCCTTTGGGCAGAGAAATGTCGATATTGGGCATTTTCATGTGAGGCATTTTGAATTTACCTCCGGTACCTCCCTCGATTTCAATATCTGGACCTTCAATCTTTCCTTTGGGCAGAGATATGTCAATATTTGGCATTTTCATGTGGGGCATTTTAAATTTCCCTCCGGTACCTCCCTCAATTTCAATATCTGGACCTTCATTCTTTCCTTTGGGAAGTGATATATCAAGAGAAGGCATGTTGAGATGAGGCATCTTAAAGTTTCCACTTTCTCCTTGGATCTCCATCTCTGGACTTTCGATCTTTCCTTTGGGCAGAGAGATGTCAATATTTGGCATTTTCATGTGAGGCATTTTAAATTTCCCTCCGGTACCTCCCTCAATTTCAATATCTGGACCTTCAATCTTTCCTTTGGGTAGTGATATATCAAGAGAAGGCATGTTGAGATGAGGCATCTTAAAGTTTCCACTTTCTCCTTGGATCTCCATCTCTGGACTTTCGATCTTTCCTTTGGGCAGAGAGATGTCAATGTTGGGCATTTTCATGTGTGGTATTTTAAATTTCCCTCCAGTTCCTCCCTCCATTTCCACATCTGGACCTTCAATCTTTCCTTTGGGCAGAGATATGTAAATATTTGGCATTTTCATGTGAGGCATTTTAAATTTCCCTCCGGTACCTCCCTCCATTTCCACATCTGGACCTTCAATCTTTCCTTTGGGCAGAGATATGTCAATATTTGGCATTTTCATGTGAGGCATTTTAAATTTCCCTCCGGTACCTCCCTCCATTTCCACATCTGGACCTTCAATCTTTCCTTTGGGCAGAGATATGTCAATATTTGGCATTTTCATGTGAGGCATTTTGAATTTACCACTGGTACCTCCCTCCATTTCAATATCTGGACCTTCAATCTTTCCTTTGGGTAGTGATATATCAAGAGAAGGCATGTTGAGATGAGGCATCTTAAAGTTTCCACTTTCTCCTTGGATTTCCATCTCTGGACTTTCGATCTTTCCTTTGGGCAGAGAGATGTCAATGTTGGGCATTTTCATGTGAGGCATTTTAAATTTCCCTCCAGTTCCTCCCTCCATTTCCACATCTGGACCTTCAATCTTTCCTTTGGGCAGAGATATGTCAATATTTGGCATTTTCACGTGAGGCATTTTAAATTTCCCTCCGGTACCTCCCTCCATTTCCACATCTGGACCTTCAATCTTTCCTTTGGGCAGAGATATGTCAATATTTGGCATTTTCATGTGAGGCATTTTAAATTTCCCTCCGGTACCTCCCTCCATTTCCACATCTGGACCTTCAATCTTTCCTTTGGGCAGAGATATGTCAATATTTGGCATTTTCATGTGAGGCATTTTAAATTTCCCTCCGGTACCTCCCTCCATTTCCACATCTGGACCTTCAATCTTTCCTTTGGGCAGAGATATGTCAATATTTGGCATTTTCATGTGAGGCATTTTGAATTTACCTCCGGTACCTCCCTCCATTTCAATATCTGGACCTTCAATCTTTCCTTTGGGTAGTGATATATCAAGAGAAGGCATGTTGAGATGAGGCATCTTAAAGTTTCCACTTTCTCCTTGGATTTCCATCTCTGGACTTTCGATCTTTCCTTTGGGCAGAGAGATGTCAATGTTGGGCATTTTCATGTGAGGCATTTTAAATTTCCCTCCAGTTCCTCCCTCCATTTCCACATCTGGACCTTCAATCTTTCCTTTGGGCAGAGATATGTCAATATTTGGCATTTTCATGTGAGGCATTTTAAATTTCCCTCCGGTACCTCCCTCCATTTCCACATCTGGACCTTCAATCTTTCCTTTGGGCAGAGATATGTCAATATTTGGCATTTTCATGTGAGGCATTTTAAATTTCCCTCCGGTACCTCCCTCCATTTCCACATCTGGACCTTCAATCTTTCCTTTGGGCAGAGATATGTCAATATTTGGCATTTTCATGTGAGGCATTTTGAATTTACCTCCGGTACCTCCCTCCATTTCAATATCTGGACCTTCAATCTTTCCTTTGGGTAGTGATATATCAAGAGAAGGCATGTTGAGATGAGGCATCTTAAAGTTTCCACTTTCTCCTTGGATTTCCATCTCTGGACTTTCGATCTTTCCTTTGGGCAGAGAGATGTCAATGTTGGGCATTTTCATGTGAGGCATTTTAAATTTCCCTCCAGTTCCTCCCTCCATTTCCACATCTGGACCTTCAATCTTTCCTTTGGGCAGAGATATGTCAATATTTGGCATTTTCATGTGAGGCATTTTAAATTTCCCTCCGGTACCTCCCTCCATTTCCACATCTGGACCTTCAAACTTTCCTTTGGGCAGAGATATGTCAATATTTGGCATTTTCATGTGAGGCATTTTAAATTTCCCTCCGGTACCTCCCTCCATTTCCACATCTGGACCTTCAATCTTTCCTTTGGGCAGAGATATGTCAATATTTGGCATTTTCATGTGAGGCATTTTTAATTTACCTCCGGTACCTCCCTCCATTTCAATATCTGGACCTTCAATCTTTCCTTTGGGTAGTGATATATCAAGAGAAGGCATGTTGAGATGAGGCATCTTAAAGTTTCCACTTTCTCCTTGGATCTCCATCTCTGGACTTTCGATCTTTCCTTTGGGCAGAGAGATGTCAATGTTGGGCATTTTCATGTGAGGCATTTTAAATTTCCCTCCAGTTCCTCCCTCCATTTCCACATATGGACCTTCAATCCTTCCTTTGGGCAGAGATATGTCAATATTTGGCATTTTCATGTGAGGCATTTTAAATTTCCCTCCGGTACCTCCCTCCATTTCAATATCTGGACCGTCAATCTTTCCTTTGGGTAGTGATATATCAAGGGAAGGCATGTTGAGATGAGGCATCTTAAAGTTTCCACTTTCTCCTTGGATCTCCATCTCTGGACTTTCGATCTTTCCTTTGGGCAGAGAGATGTCAATGTTGGGCATTTTCATGTGAGACATTTTAAATTTCCCTCCAGTACCTCCCTCCATTTCCACATCTGGACCTTCAATCTTTCCTTTGGGCAGAGAAATGTCGATATTGGGCATTTTCATGTGAGGCATTTTAAATTTACCTCCGGTACCTCCCTCCATTTCAATTTCTGGACCTTCAATCTTTCCTTTGGGCAGAGATATGTCAATATTTGGCATTTTCATGTGAGGCATTTTAAATTTCCCTCCAGTACCTCCATCCATTTCAATATCTGGACCTTTAATCTTTCCTTTGGGTAGTGATATATCAAGGGAAGGCATGTTGAGTTGAGGCATCTTAAAGTTTCCACTTTCTCCTTGGATCTCCATCTCTGGACTTTCGATCCTTCCTTTGGGCAGAGATATGTCAATATTTGGCATTTTCATGTGAGGCATTTTAAATTTCCCTCCGGTACCTCCCTCCATTTCCACATCTGGACCTTCAATCTTTCCTTTGGGCAGAGATATGTCAATATTTGGCATTTTCATGTGAGGCATTTTAAATTTCCCTCCGGTACCTCCCTCCATTTCCACATCTGGACCTTCAATCTTTCCTTTGGGCAGAGATATGTCAATATTTGGCATTTTCATGTGAGGCATTTTAAATATACCTCCGGTACCTCCCTCCATTTCAATATCTGGACCTTCAATCTTTCCTTTGGGTAGTGATATATCAAGGGAAGGCATGTTGAGATGAGGCATCTTAAAGTTTCCACTTTCTCCTTCGATCTCCATCTCTGGACTTTCGATCTTTCCTTTGGGCAGAGAGATGTCAATGTTAGGCATTTTCATGTGAGGCATTTTAAATTTCCCTCCAGTACCTCCCTCCATTTCCACATCTGGACCTTCAATCTTTCCTTTGGGTAGTGATATATCAAGAGAAGGCATGTTGAGATGTGGCATCTTGCATCTTCCACCTTCTTCTTTGATCTCCATCTCCGGACCCTCAATCTTTCCTTTGGGCAAAGAAATGTCGATATTGGGCATTTTCATGTGAGGCATTTTTAATTTCCCTCCTGTACCTCCCTCCATTTCATTATCTGGACCTTCAAACTTTACTTTGGGCAGAGATATTTGACCTTCAATGTTGCCCGTTTTTCCTTTAGGAAGAGACAAGTCAATTTCAGGAATCTTGATGTCTGGCATCTTGAATTTGCCTCTTTGTTCATTAACCTTGGCCTCATGTTTTACTCTGGGCAGGGACACATCCAGGTCTATTTTGGGTATGGAAACATCAATTGTTGGCATTTTGGGAATTTTGAGGTTTCCCTCATAACTTCTGATATCAGCCTCTGACACGTCAACCTCGGCTTTGGGGAGAAGAACCTCAGTCTCTGCTGTTTTAGCTGCTGGTAGTGACAACTCTATAGAGGGCATCTTAACCTTGGTCTTAGACTCAATGTAACCACTTGGCTTACCTAAATCTTTGTCTTTAGAGCCAAATCCTGGCATGGAGAACTTTGGTAATTTGATAGAGACATCGGGTGCATGGAAGCCACCCTTCCCTTCTACTTCTGCCTCCAGTTTAGCATCAACATCTCCCTCTGGGAGTTGACCTTTTGGTGATGATATTTTAAACTTGGGGAATTTCACTTTGTATTTAGATTTTTTCTCTCGATTCTCAACACTAATTTCTGGTTTAGAAAGGTCAATTTCTCCCTTTTTTACTTTGACATCCACATCAGGACAAGACACAGATGCATCTGCATGCTTTTTGGATAGACCAAATGAAGGCATTTTGATTTTTGTCTTTTTCACTTTGACTTTCCCATCCCCATCAAACTCCACTGATGGTGCCCTAATCTCTCCTTCCACATGTGGTAGGCTGAGGGAAACATCTCCCTTGGGGCCAGATATTGCCAAATCACCACTTTTGGACTTTCCACCAAACCTGGGAAGAGAGAAACTGGGGACTTTGAGGGAGACATCAGGTATCTCAAAGCTGCCCCCGGAAGAAGGCCTGCCTCCTTCTGCTTTAAGAAGCTCCACCTCCACATCATCAACTTTAGGTTTGGTGAGGCCAAAGTCTAGATCCACTTTTGGAGCTGAGATGTCAACTGTCGGTAGTTTGACAGAAGGAAGTTTGAGCGATGCATTTAGACCATCTACACCACCGGTCTCGATATCTTCACCTTTAACCTTTAACCTGGCTGAATTAATATCTTTTTTGAGACCAGAAATCTTAAAATCTCCTGATGCTTCAGGACTACTGGTGTCCACTTTAAGACTTCTGTCTTTCAGCCCAGAGGGAAGGCTGAGGTCAAGATCAAATATGGGGAGATTAATGTCAAGACTAGGCATTTGGAGCCCACCACCTTTTTTACCAGATAGGTCAGCTTTTGGCACTTCAAACTTTCCCTTTCCAGATGGTCCTTCAATATTGATATCTCCCTCGACCTTTCCCAATGGAACTGGAATTTCAACAGCTGGCAATGCAAACTCTCCTCCCTTCATCTCGGGTCCTTCCAATTTGACATTGCCTTCGGGCAGGTTCATCTTTGGAAGTGAAACATCAAATTTGGGCATTTTAAATTTGCCCCCCTTCACCTCAGGACACTCAACATTAAGGTCACCTTCAACCTTTCCTTTAGGGAGTGAAATGTCAACATTTGGCAAGTAAAATTTTTCTCCTTTACCATCAGGAACTTCAGGGCTGATATCTACTTTTGGAGACTTCATTTTAGGGAGTGAAATATCTCCTTTGACTTCAGGTCCTTGAATATCAACATCAACTCCCTTTGCTTTGATTTTAGGAAGTGAGATATCAACTGAGGGCATGTGAAACTTGCCTCCTTTAGCACTGTGCCCATCAACGTCAATATCCACATCGGCTTTTCCTTTTTTAAGTGACATTTCAATCGTTGGCATATCAATTTTTTCTTTCATATCTGGTCCTTCCACATTGGCATCAACTTTTGGGAGACTCAATTTTGGTAGAGTGACATCAAATCTTGGCATTTTGAATTTCCCTCCTTTCACTTCAGGGTCATCAACATTTATTTCTCTCTCCACTTTTCCTTTGGGAAGTGAAATGTCAACAGTTGGGATGTTGACCTTTCCTCCTTTGACATCAGGACTCTCAAGGCTGATATCTGCATCAGGAGATTTTATTTTGGGCAGAGAAACATCAAGTGATACCATGTTTAGTTTTCCACCTTTAACGCCAGGACCTTCAAAATGTATGTCTGGACCCTTAGCTTTCATTTTAGGAAGAGAGATATCAACAGAGGGCATATGGAACTTGCCTCCTTTGCCAGCATGCCCTTCAATTTCATTTTTCCCTCCTGATTTTCCTTTGGGGACTGAAATATCAATGTCTGGCATCTCAATCTTCCCTCCCTTAATGTCTGGGATTTTTAGTTTGACATTCCCCTGTGGCAGACTCACTTCTGGCAATGAGACATCACATTTTGGCATTTGATATTTACCCCCCTTCAACTCAGGCCCCTCAAAATCAAGGTCACACGCAACGTTTCCTTCAGAGAATGAAATGTCCCCTTTAAGTTCAGGCCCTTCAACATCAACATCAACTTCTTTGGCTTTTATTTTTGGAAGAGAGATATCAACTGAGGGCATGTGAAACTTGCCTCCTTTACCCATATGGCCCTCAATGTCAATATCTCCCTTTACTTTTCCTTTTGGGAGTGGAATATCAACTGTTGCCATTTTCACATTGCCCTCTGGCAAGTTCATCTTTGGAAGGGAAACTTCAAATTTGGGCATTTTGAGTTTTCCTCCTTTTACTTCAGCACACTCAGTACTGAGGTCAGCATCAGCCTTTCCTTTGGGGAGTGACAGGTCAATGTCTGGCATGTTGATTTTTCCTCCTTTAAATTGAGGACCTTTGACCGTTCCTTTTGGAAGTCCAATATCATATGAGGGTATTTGAATATTCCCATCTTTTCCAGAGTGAATGTCAATATCAATGTCTCCCTTTGCTTTTTCTTTCGGAAGTGAGAAGTCAATTTTCGGCATTTCAAATTTCAAACCTTTAACTTTTGGCCCTTGAAAATTCACATCCCCTTCAGGGAATTTTACTGCAGGAAGGGCGATGTCTACAGCTGGCAGGTTGAATTTCCCTCCTTTTCCTTCACTTTCAAAACTGACATCACCCTCTAATGTCCTCTGAGGGGTTGAGATGTCAATAGTTGGCATTTGAATTTCCCCACCTTTGATTTCTGGTCCCTCGATGTTGATGTCACTTTGCTTTGTTTTCATTTTAGGGAGAGAAATATCAATTGAGGGCATATGAAAATGCCCTCCTTTACCTTTAGTTTTTAGCTCACCCTCTGCTTTCCCCTTTGGAAGAGAGATATCAATTGAGGGCTGCTCAAGGCTAATATTTCCCTCAGGTATCTTCATCTTTGGTAGCGATGCATCAAATGTAGGCATTTTAAACTTGCCTCCTTTTCCTTTTGGTTGCTCAATATCTATTGTATTCTCTGCTTTTGGAAGAGATATATCAACTGTAGGCAGTTCAGCTTCAATATTGATGTTACCCCCCAGTGATTTGATCTTGGGATGTGACACATCTAAGGAAGGCATCTGGAACTGTCCTTCTGTGGCTCCAGGACCTTTAATCTTTACCTCTCCCTCTGGTGATTTCATAACAGGAAGAGAGATGTCGACTGACGGCATCTGGAATTTTGCTCCACTTTTGACTTCAGGTCCTTCAATATCAATCTCTACCTCCTTGTTTTTTATCTTTGGGAGTGAAATGTCAAAAGTTGGCATCTTGAACCTGGCACCGCTACCACCACTGTCCTCCATCTCCATGTTGCCCTCTATGTTCGCATTGGGGAGTGAAAAGTCAACATTTGGAAGTTCAGGGTTTTTTAGCTTCACATCTCCTTCAGGTAGCTTCACTTTTGGGAGAGAAATGTTCAAAGAGGGCTTGATGAATTGGCTTCCTTTTAATTTACAACCATCAATGTTCAAATCTCCTTCTAAGTTTCCTTGTGGGACAGAGCTATCTACATTAGGCATCTTGATCTTCCCACCTTTGATTTCAGGTCCCTCCAAAACAACCTCTCCTTCAGGCAACTTCATTTTTGGAAGAGTTATATTATATGAAGGCATTTTAAACTTGCCACCTTGTTCCTCAAAGTCAATCTCACCCTTGGATGTACCTTTTGGTAGAGAAATGTCAACTGATGGCACCTCAATCATACCTCCTTTAATCTGTGGTAAGTCAACCTTAACCCCAGATGTCTCCATTTTAGGAAGTTTGACGTCGAGTGAGGGCATTTTGAACTTTCCTCCTTTTACAGATGGACCATCTATTTCAATGTCACCCTCCATCTTTCCTTTGGGCATTGATATATCAAGAGAGGGCATCTGAATCTTACCCCCACTCTCAAGCTTGGATGTTTCGATGTCCATGTGTCCCTCTGGTTGCTTCAGCTTTGGTAGAGAAATATCAAAGGTAGGCATTTTGAAGTTTCCTTCTTTCCCAGCATTCCCTTTTACTTCAATGTCTCCTTGCATTTTGCCTTTGGGCAGAGAAATGTTGAGTGTGGGCATTTCAAATTTACCACCTTTCACTTCAGGGCCTTCAATGTCGACCTCCATCTCACCAGTTTTCATTTTAGGGAGGGAAATGTCAAAAGATGGTAACTGAAATTTTCCTCCATCAAAATCAGGTGTTCCTGCTTCATCTTTGGGAAACATCAGGTCTACTTTCGGTAACTTGAAGCCTTCTCCTTTCATAATAACTTCTCCTTCTGGTGACTTAATATTTGGGAGACACATGTCAAATTCAGGCAATTTGAATTTCCCATCTCCACCAACATAATAATCCATATCCACATCCCCACCTTCTGGTTTCTCCTTTGGGAGAGAGATGTCTACAGAAGGTAGATCGAATTTCCCTCCAACTTCTGGACCTTCAATATCCACTTTGGATGATCCGATATTTGGCAAAGAGATATCAACCTTTGCTATGGAGATTTTGGGCCCTTTGAAAGTGCCCTCCACCTCATCCGGAATTCTGCATCTGGTGTCCAATTCCAAATCAACATCAGGCACAGAGATGTCAACGGTAGGCATTTTGATTGCTGTCTTTCCAGCTCTTTCAAACTCCGGGAGTGAGAATTCCACGTCAGACTTTCCCGTCACTTTTGGGCCAGAAAAATCGACAGAAGGCATTTGAATAGATGCAGTTTTTACTGAGGGATCAACTTTATTCTTTGGTTTGGTGATATTTGCCCCAGGGAGATTAATTTCCCCACCTCCTTTAATTGCTACTTTCGGAGGTGTTATATCAGCGTGAGACAGTTTCACTCCTTTGGATTTCACCTTGATGTCACTATCTATCTCATCCGAATGACGTGAGAGTCTAACTTTTGGCAGTTTCAACTTTGGCATTCTTAACTTTGCATCTCCTTTGCCTACGTCTACATCCCCTTTTCCCACAGCTGCCTCTGCATCAGCTCCTCCTTTGATGTTGATTTTAGGAGCCTTGATTTCTGATTTTCCCTTCACAGTGGGCAAAGATGCCTCAGCTTTTCCTGAAGGGAGTGCAAACTCCACATCAGGCTTAATCTTAACCCCTCCCTTCTCCATGTCCGTGTTTTTATCACCAGACAAACTGAACTCCACTGATGGTAGCTGGGAGTTCACACCTGGAAGGTTCAGTTCTACAGATCCAGTTTCCAACGCTGAGACTGACTTTGTGTGTTTGGTCTTAGGAAATGTAATTCCAAACTTGTGTCCTTTTCCTTTGGTTTTCACTTTAGCTCCAGTTATCTCAGGTGGAGAGATATTCACATGTCCCTCGAGTCGTCCTGTCTCCACTTTTCCTCCTGTGTCTTCTCCGGTGTAACTCTTTGTTTTCATATGGGGAAACCTGAGAGGACCATGTAAAGAAAGAGATAACACAGATACAGCAATTATTCCAAACTGCCTTGTAAATAATTATTTATAAAAGAAAAAAACCTTTTCAGATAATGTCGTTGAAATACAGATAGTAATAGTATTGCATTTACCATCATAATGTTCCTCGACATACCTCTTCACATGCTGCTCCCATGTTGCTCATCAGGAAATTGTGAATATTTCAACGTGAAAAGTAAACACAGAATGAACACAAACAAGGCCAACCTGATCCTCTTTTCCTTCCCCACACCGGCTTCTCCTGCGCATGCTCCTGCTTCTGCTTCGACCTTCGTGCTCTTCCTCTGTTTGAATTTGGGGAGAGCAAACTCCACGTCTACGTCACTCATCTCCAGCCTAGGGGGCGTTCCCTCTATCACCAGCTCCTCTCTGCGCTTCTCTTTCAGCCTCTTTAGACCAAAACGACCACCTCTCTTCTTCTTGGCCTTGAAGGGCTTGCTGCCCTTCACACTCTGAAACACACAAGAATGACAAGATTGAGTATGGTACTATTCACTGAAGTGCTGTCTTCATGTAGATTGATCATTGTAATATGAAAGTGTTTGTAAACTACATGTTTTAAATAATTTTGAGGTTCTAAACAATTAGACACAATGGGACCTGATTGGATGTTTATAAGCAATGGAATAAGTTATGTTACAGATTTATTGAAAAGATGCATCAAAACCCTGGAAAAGTATTTAGCAATTTGAGGCTTTTAAGGTATTTATCAAAGTTGGATTATAACAAATAGGAAATTCTACTTTTTTAAAACTACACAATTTAGTTGAGAGACAGCATGCCACATATAAATGCAGAATATATTTGATTACCATTTTGGCTATCTTGGCTTTGGGACCTTTGACCTCCACACTGGGAACTCTGGGCCGCACGTAGACCTCTGCTTCAGGGATGGTCCTCCTCAATTGGAAGCTGACCTTATACGGCTCCGCACACTGAAGGATCTTCAGAGCATCTTCATACTTCACGTTGTCAAAGTAGACCTTGGCACTCAGCAGCTGGTCACCTTCACACAGAAAGCAGCATATGTTTCTCGGTCCAGTGTTAAGACCTGTCAAAGTAATTTAGGGAACTGGGGTTTGGGGTTTAAAAATCCAAATTCTAAACTCCATCTGATGTACAGTATCCTAGTATCCTCTACGTATAAAGGACTGGTAGTGCGGTAGTGTCCTGCATCCAGTGGTGAGTAAAGTAGCCAAAAACTGCACAAATGAAATACGTTCTTAAAAACATTTACCAACGCCAAAGTACCAGTGGTGGAAAATAACCTTTTTTCAAGTACTGTACTTCTACAGTTAATAATAAGCAACTATTGTACTTTTTACACCATTACCTATTTGATATATTTATTTTATGGATTAACTTTCTGGTTAAGTCTGAGGTAAAACAGACCAGACAGTTTATATAAGGTAGGGGACTGCTTTTGGTGCGTTTTCCATGCATCAATTTACGCTTGTCACAAGTATACCGTCTTTTCAGAATGAAACACAGTCACAACTTAGTTAGCTTGAGGAAACTATGATTAAATACTTGGTTAGGTTCAGGCAACAGAAACTACTGAGTTAGGTAACTACGAAAGCAGCATTACTTAAGTACTGAAGCTACGTGGGCACAAAAAACGGTCTCCTCGCTGAAAGACCGGATCAGGTGGGAGCACTGGGTCTCTCCAGTTAAAGGAAGACTATAAGTCTATAATAAATCATAAATCATAGAAATGTCATGAAACAGCAAAAAGTAATCTAATAACTATGGGGCACATTAATAATTTAGAAATATCATACGAGAAAGCCAATGCACACGTGTTGCATTTCTTATTCAAACAAGAATATGAGGAAATATGTGGAAATGCTGACATTTTTAAATAAAAGCCCAATATTAAATATCTTATTCAGGCTGATTAGGAGATATTTAATCATATTTAATAATTGTCAATTAAATACAGGCGTGTTCACTTGTACCTGAAGAGGACTATGTGTGGTGAAAATGTTGTCCACACAATAGAAGTAGTGTTTTTTTCCTCCCAAACATATTTTTGTTTCTATTTCATCCTGTTTGGCATTTTTATTATAGTCTACAAAAAAAGTATTTTTCCTACAAGTAATGGTGCCTAAATGAGTCCACTGTGACCGCAGGTACCTTCCTGTAGACTGAGATGCTTGGCGGCTGGCGAGTCTCTGAGGACGTCTTTCACAAAGATCCCTCGCTGTCCCCCACCAGTCACACTGTAGCCGCTGGCTCCGGCCTCCGCCTCCGTCTCCACTACGATTTCCACGGATTGAGAGGCTTCCTCCACACACTGACAGACACACATACGACTTTTAATAGCTCTACTTTTAACAACCAGCCGGCCAAGATAAGAATTGTATTTCCATTTTGTTGTTTGTTTGTCTGACATTCATCTGAGGGGAGACTGATCTCAGATGGCCATAGTAGTTGCAGTAATACTTTAGATTCATACTTGAAGATGAAGCCCTGACGTACCAGAGTGACAAAATGTATTATGTATTAAATGTAATGGTTGTATCAACTAGGGACTAGAGTAACTAGACAACTTGATCCGCACATCTCAGCAGGAATATATGTATTTTTTATTTTATTTTTAAGTATAAAGTCACTGTTTGTTTTTTTGCATCACAAAGTGAGAGTGCCTATTTCAAATCTCCAGGGACACGGAAGATTTACACTATTTGTCATAATAAAAAGGGAAGAATTTAAAACAGTCCATAAAAATATCAACCTATCAAAACAAACATTGCATTTCCCTTTTTTTCTTTTCTGGATAAATAGATTAGATGCACGAGGCCTGTGGATGTGTCTTATATCTTGTTTCACTTGCTTGAGTGAGTGCAGAATTTACTGTGAAGTTATTTGTCACTTCACACTTTACTTCAGAATCCATTTGATCTATTAAGCTGTCACGGGGGAAAGGTCACTCTATTCTTGGATTACTTTTAGTTTTCCAGTGACAGAGGAAACAACTCGAGCCATAAGGAAACTGAACTTTATCAACCAGTCGAGGGACATGGTGTGCATCGCGTCTCCGTCAACTTTAACATTAGTGATGGCAGATAAAACTACAATCTCCGGTGATCAACCATCGATAGAAACTAAAGTAATCAATACTTCATCCTTATATATATAGTGTTCATTAGACTGCTGCTTACTGTCTGTTCGTCTTTGGGCTCGGAGTCCATCTCTGGTTGGGCCAGTTGGCAGGTGGACTCTCTCAGATAACTTCTCTTCTGACTCAACACCTGCTTCAGCTCTGCATGGAGCTTCTCCTTCTGCACCTGAAGACAACACAGACACAGTGGTTCTGAAAATTACCTTTATTTTAATTTTAAAATTAAAAGTTTAAGAGTTCATTATTTTAGGTTGATGATATTAAAATGTGTTTTAATATTTGAACTGTTTCTATTATTTGCAAGTTTCTTAGCTTCTTAATTTAATTAAAAAGTCAATATAAAGCAAGGTGTTGCATTGTAAAGCACAGTGAAGCAAATATTCAGAGGTCTTTGTAAAATTATTAACTTTAAATTAAACATATTTAATGTAATAACATTTCCACAATATTCAACAGAAAAAGTTCAGGCAACCCCATAATGAATATTGTCACAAAATAAGGGTGGTGTATTAGGTTAACAGGAATTATAATAATGTTAGATCTCTAATGTTAGATTTCCCTTTAACCCTCAGAGTCTACACTTGCATTCCTGATGGACACCGGCTTTGCTTCACAAGCGCGTGCTACTTTTTAGTTTGTGAATGTGGGTTGGAGTGTTTCCACCGACACCTGCAGCTGGTTTCAGATCTGCCACATTGAGATGCTTTTTGTTGTTGACTTTGCGTCCAGCAGCTGGCAGTCGCTGCTGCACCATGAAAGGCATGGCATCTGTGCTGAGCGTGGAGAAATGAGAGGTTGTTTATGTGCCTGACAATGACCTCAGCAGATCCGGCCGGGACTATTGTGACTATTGTATGGGCCTGCCTGGTGGCTGCTGGGGTCACGATGTCAGTCCAAATGCAGGTTCATGCAGAAACTCCCTCAGATCAGGCTCCAGCGGAGCCTCCGGCAGAGAGCAGACTGCCACGCCTCTGTGAGAGATGGAGCTCCTCCTCCGCTGGGAGCCGGGCACGCTGCTGGAGACTCAGGCCGTATTGCTGGGCTCGCTGGTGGGAAGGAAGGCAGGGGGAACCAGAACCAGGGCTGTGCAGGGCAGTCTGTCAGACCCTGCTGCAGTTAGAGGTTTTCCATAGGGTACCCGGGGCTTGGAAAAAACTATTTCTTGGTTGGGAGCATTGACCTTCTGGAGCCTTGTCGTCACTGTGAGGTTGTCGAGCTGGTCTTTTGACCACTCAAGCCGCCGTTTGCAAACAGCATCATCCAAAATGGCATCAGACAGACTGATTCACTTTGTCTCTCAGCCAGCACAAAGCACTTTCTCGATAAAGAAATAAAGAAAACAGAGATGGGGAATTGAAAGATAGATTGCGGCAGGTGAGGTAATTGCAGAACAACTTGGAATTGGTCGCAAAACACAGGATGTGTCGAAAGATCAGACATAGATCCAGGCAGCTAACTGATAGTTTCTCACCAATGTCAGTCATTGATTAGCCCCGTTCGCGATTAGTGCTATCCATCGTATTGTCAATTTGTCAACACAGGCGTGTACCATTTAGCGGATTAACGAAAAAACTTGCTGTGCAATGGTCTGAAGTCTAATAACAGTATTTTCCCAAATAACAAACTAGTCTTTCAAAAGGGAGAACAGTTCTTTTTAGGACTTGACCACATTGTTCTTTGAGGCATTGCCCCCATGGTACTGCATGTTCATTTACTTGGTTGCACACTCAACCAAGTAATTATTCCAGTTACAAGATTTGAAAATCCTTCAGCACCACGTGAGCTGGAATTTCATTTTATTGCTTTTCCATGTGTAAATGGATTCCCTCGTGTGTGTGTGTATAGTAGTGTTTTAAATCATGCAGGGTGTGTGTGTCTCACCACTCTCTCGGGGCTCTCCTGTTCGTCTGCAGAGCCGCTGTGGTGAGGGTTGCGTTGTTGGGTGGAGGGGGATCTGTTAGAGGGGGGCGACCGCCTCTTGTCTTTCACCTGCCCCATACAGCAGAAGATGGCTTTAGGTCACTTTGAAACATTCACGCAGCAGAGTGTTTTTTTTATTTTTCTGTGGGGTTTTACCATTTAAATTAAACTAACAAGATCATCTGTGCCTCCATTGCGGCTACTGGGGGAATCTAAAGCACACGGGACCGGGGGAGTGAATTTATTCCACAGCAACCTCCGACATTCACGACTCTGGAGCTCCAGGCTCCCCAGGTTTGAATGTAAGTCACGGTGTGCATGTGAGGCTCATGCAGCTTGGAAAAAGGAAATACAAGCTGTTGTAGTCTGAGATACTTAGTATGCTGAACATGCGTTGCTACCAACCCACTAAAACCTGAGGATGTAGTCAGAAAACTTCAGTCAGAGCACACAGGCAGCAACAACATGTCTTCTATCCTGTTGGGTTACTGCATGAATTGGGACACAGTTCCCTCACTGGGAGACTGGGGGTGGGGGGAAAATGATTTATCTCCTTTATTTCTAAGAATCTATATAATAGCATAGAACCTCCAGAAGCTTTACTATCATTATTATCATGTGTTTTTATTTGTAATGTGTCTGTTTTCCACAGTTTCTCCTCTGATCCCCCCCCCCTTCTATTACCTCTTGCCTCCTCTGTGGAGGAAACACGCTATGTCCCAGCCTCCCACATCTCCTTCCTCCAATGCTTCTTAAACCCTTGCATGGTTAATCTTGTAAAAACATCCTGTCTTACTGCTTCACCTGTTGTCAGGCCGCCGTGACCTCCGACTCTTAACCAACTACACGTTCTCCAGAGCAGATTGTGAGCTAAACTCCTTAAAAGAACAACTGCTATAATTATTCCTTGTAATGCTTTAAAAAAAAAAAAAAAGACTCATTAGGATTCAATATCAACATCCCGATGTCTAATTTTTAAGCACACAGCTATGAAGCTAGAATGTTTTAGCACCCTGTTTATGGAGTTATGCTCACATTAAAACAATAATGCACAACTCTTTTTATAAAGTATAATGAATGTAATAACAAGGTAAAGTCAATTATTCTGCAGAAAAACCAACAGCGACATCTGTCAACCCTCATTCCTGTCATCAAACTGCAATCCCATAAAATAATTGCTCCACTGAGTTAAAAGTGTTGTTTCCACATTCAGAGCTGAAGTGCAGCGTGTTACTACTGTGAGGACAGATGGCGCTTTTAAAAAGGGATCGAGAACACATAAATAAAACATTTACCATCTCCTTCTCCGTGAATACTGATGGAGACTTTATTGTTGTGGCAGAAGAACGACGACAGTAGCGTGGTTAGGTTGTGCTTTTGCATGAGCAGAGTGTCGTCTGTGTGTACTTACGGCTTGATCTCTGGTCTGGCTGAAAACATGGCTGTCCTCTTGGTCTCTGTCAGAGTCTGAAGCAGAAAAGAAACAAAAACAATGCAGGATATTCTGTTATTGAAATAGCTTAGTGATTAAATCTCTCATCATATTGTATACGAGAGTCAGCATATAATTAGGGTGGAAATCCATTTCCTAAACTGGCTGAATGAATTTAACTGACTCAATTAAATTCATTCATTGAATTTGATTACACTAACACCTGTCCAATAACCTCAAACTGCTTGAAAGAAAAATAGAAGACAGAAAAGACGCACATAGAAAAAGCAATATTTGATCATACTACTCCAACTTTATATTGTGATGGTTGTTTTTTTTTCTTTCAGAAAGTGTGCTGATTTCTTTCTTTAGTCTGACCTTGTGTTGCCTCTGATTCTACATCTCATTTCTGAAACTATGGGGATCTCAGGATTTGTTATATACACTATTAAAATAAAATAAATAAAATATAAGAAATGTAATAAATACAACGTTCAATACTTTCAATACGTTTTGTGTTGTCGGACATTCGAAACATACAGTCTACGCCAGGGGTCACCAACGCGGTGCCCGCGGGCACCAGGTAGCCCCCAACGACCATATGAGTCGCCCGCAGGCCTGTTCTAAAAATAGCACTTGTGAGCTGCGTCTGAAATTAAATTTTATTCTGTTGCTATTCTTTTTAAATCACACATGCATTTATATATATTTAAAAATGACAATATCTTAAAAATATGTTTATTATACATGAGTTTAGATAAGTTTAGGTGAACTCTGACCTACTCTAGTTCAAAAGTATTTTGCGCGAGACAAAACCAGTGCTCGTGGAGAGTAAGCTAGCGGGCACGGGCGCGACGAAGAGGGTAGGTACGACTGAAAGAAACTTGCGTGTGTCTCATTTGCGGGGGCGACTGTGGCGACGGCAAAGCGGCACAATGTGGAGAGACACTTCACTACATGTCACAAAAGCTACCATGCTAACTACCCACCGGGAAGTGCACTACGGACAGAAAAAGCCTGTGAGCTAAAGGCAGCTTTGGGTAAGCAACAGTCTTTTTTCACGAGGCCGGCGAAAAAGTCACAAAAAGCAACCGAAGCCTCGTTTAGAGCTACACATTTTCTGATCAAGAAGAAGAAAGCATTTTCAGACGGAGAAGTTTTCAAAGAAGCAATGATGACAATTGCTAACACTGTACTTAAAGACGAGAAAAATGGAACCGATCTAATCTCCACTCTCTCTGACGTCCAACTGGGTGCATCTACGATGGCTAGACGAGTGTCAGATATGTCTGGTAATTTGGCCGATCAGCTGGACCGGGATCTGGCAGAGTGCAGCTGGTTTAGCATCCAGTGCGACGAGTCCGTGGACAGCAGCAGTACAGCGCAGCTGTTAGTTTTTATCTGGATGGGGTTTGTCAGTGGCTAGTGAAAATGGGACATTTTTCCTATGAAATGTAGTGATGTAAGTGATCATCGAAAAATGTAACAATTACTGAGATTAAAGTGCTGAATAGTGATATCTGTTTCCCTCCTTATTGTCATTGTTGCTAATTATTGTGAGAAATCATTTACGTGATTAGTGTCTTCTAGGGATGCACCGATACCGATACGTCGATACTGCGTTAAATACTCGTACTCGCATCGGTTTCAATGGCCGATATCAAGAACCGATACTCACTCAACAGTATTTCACTACAACAAACTGGTCGCGCTTTGTGGAGAAGCAACCCCGTGGCGGAGCCGGAGACACTCTTCTCTGTCTCAACTGTCTCAACAGTCTCAACTTCTGAGCAGCCAATCACGCTATCCAAGTTGTTTTGCCGTCCAATCAGATGGCCAGTTTGTCTCAACAGCAGAATCTGGAGCCGCCATCTTGGATCCTCGCTACGCAGCGCTCACTTCTTTCAATAGACAGGAGAAAAGTGAGACGCGAGTACAATACAAGACTTTATCGATATTGTGCTTATTAACCGGTGTTGCATACGTGTGTATGACATATTAGTGCTCATATTAGTGCTCTTGTTAGTGGCTGACAGCCCCGGAGTTACTTGTAATCAGTCCGTCCCAACGCGACGCAAATGTTTCGCGCGACCAGATTACATGTAAAGTCTATGTACAGACGCGTGTGGTTGCGACAGACGCAAATTTACGCCGGCGGCACGTTAGACGCGAGAGTTGAAATTTTCCATATTTAATACATCTATAATTGAGAAGCTCTGCGCGTCATCACCGCCGTCCTGCCGGTTTGAATCAAACTGTTGCTGATCCACCTGAAGTAGCGCAGGCAGCGGCCTCATTCAGACGCTGTTGTGCGGCTACGGATGATATTATTGTAGCCGAGTGTCTGTTGTGTGTCTATATTTGTAATTCTAATAAAATGAAAACACGCTGCAGGGTAACTTGAACCACTTTTTTTATCTCCTTCACACACGTATATCCCACAATTCCACTCTTTTCCTTTCCGTTTCTCCCTCCACAATAAAAGCACCGGAAACATAACTTGCAACACAGCTTCCTATATAATTGCTCGATCCCTAATATTATCGCTTACATTATGAACCCGGACACGGGGCGTTTTATGGTCCGACATTAGAGGGACTTCCACAAGAAGTTTAAAGCTTGGGATAGCCTTCTGTTAATTTTGTACTATAGGCTTGACATAATCTGCAGAGGATAAAATAAAATCTGCCTCCAAATTAATTGCACTTTCATGGAGACCAAATCTAAGAAGTATCGGTATCGGCAAGTACACAAATAAAAATATCGGTATCGTATCGGTTTGTAAAAAATGGTATCGTTGCATCCCTAGTGTCTTCACATAGATGAGTATTATTAATAATGTATAACTAAAGGCAAACTGAGCAAATTTGTTATTTCAGAAGAGCGTATCAAACTGGTAGCCCTTCGTATGACTCAGTACCCATGAAGTAGCTCTCAGTTTCAAAAAGGTTGGTGACCCCTAGTCTACGCTAAATGCAGGATGACGTGCTGTCTAAAGAGGGCTGTATCATCTGACAGTAAATAAACTCCAGTAGCATTGCTGAGGTGCGTTCATGACGGGCTTGTGCATGTGGACTTGAAGCGGCTGCTGTCGTGACATGGGTCGTCAGTCTGAAGCTTCTGGGACGGCGGTCTTTAGATTCTTTCCACAGTCTCGGTCAGGCCTTTGCAGCGGCTACCCAAGCCCAAACCATCCAAAGTGTCCAAAAACTCCACTCCAACACTTTTAGGAAACCAGTGGTACTCATTATACACACGACATCTACTGCACGTCTGTCCGTCCTGGGAGAGGAATCCCTCTTCAGTTGCTCTTCCTGAGGTTTTTTCCATTTTTCGTCCCCTTTTATTTCACCTGCCCAAAAACATCCATGACTGTACTGACCAAAAATGTAACTATACGCATTTTACTGAAAAAATAAAAAGAGTTTGGTAGCATTATTAGAAGTATGTCTACTTTGTGCTTGTTACATTGTTCAGTTGACTGTTTCTCCCAGGAAACAGAATGGTATATAAAATAGTGAAGATAGAAAAAGCAGAAAGAGTTGGATTGGTTTTATATGCAGTACTATTTAGGTCTTGAGAGAATAAACCAGAAGAGAATTCCAGTGAAACCGCTGAAAACAAACTGCAGCAGCAGCCAGTTTACCATGACTTGAAATAAATATGTTGACTAAAGTGATGCCAGAAGACCAGAGAGCAGCTGCAAATATGTGCAAGTTTCCTTACGGTCTTAAAACGCAGTGAAACTGACGGCAGTCACAAGCACAAGAGGTGCAGTGTGTTACTGTGTAAAAGCCATACCGCCACGCTGATTTAGGGCTCGCTAATTGTTGCAGCCAAATACAGTAACGCGGTCCAGACCAGGACCAGATTCCATGGCTGGCTTCCTAATGCTTTGATGTCCACTCAGACATTCGAGATTGCCAAGCTTGATATCCATCCACCAATCAGTACAGAGAGCTATAAAAACAGCCAAGATACCGGAACCGATGAAGCAGAGTTCGCAGCACCAATGACAAAAAAAGAACCTGTTTAATTCAGATTAGCTGGTAGCGAGCTTGAATATATCTCTTGTAGTACATCACTTGGCTTTCTGTCACTGTGTTCCCCAGCAATCCCATTCCTCACAGTCCTGCCTTCATGTGATCCCTTTTTTTTTTTACGGCCTCAGCTCAGCTGTGTGTGTATTGGGGAGAAAGCCCATCCATGTGGATTGTCAGCATGGATGTCATGCCCGTGTGGGTGGGTCGGAGGTATCTGGTGTCCAGCAGGTCACAAGAACACATAACACACATTCCTTCTGCACGGCCGTCAGTGTATCAGTCACAGAGGAGCGGAGACGGGCGTTCATGGAGTAGAACATGTTTTGATGGAGCCTTTGCTCATGAAGGGATACACTCTTAAGTGATGAGAACAGAGATGTCAAAACCCTCCCTAATCTCCTGGTGGATCACCAATTCTGAGTAATTGTGATTTGTAAACCCAACATTCAAAGTAACTCCTCGCCAATACTCCCTCAACTTTTGAAAAGGGCTTAGTTTTGTCTCATTTGTTTGCTCTTTTTTCAGTGCCATGTCCACCATTTTTGTATCTTCATCTTGGATGCGTGCTTACAATCTGGCACCTGGTTGCTACATTTAAAAAAAGGTTGACACTCAGAAACATCCCGAACAAACAATATAAGTAAATTCAGGCATCTGAGTTTGCGACTAACTCCAATGTAAACAAATTGCACTTCAATGTTACCACCATTGCCCGTGAAGCACGTGTAACAACCTCAACCTTTTGGAGGTTTCTTTGGAGGCTTCTGCAAAGTACTAAATATCTACTTCTGGGCACTGAGCACATCCAGACAAAACATTTTTAAATAAAACATAAACAAATGAGAAATGGTACAAATGAATGCTCTGTGTGCTAAATGATGAATACATTTAAATAAATCAGATTCTTGTGCAGATAATTCCTCTCATTTAAAGTTCAGATATTCTGTCACATTTTGTTTGACCAGCAAATTGAGTTTAGGTCACATACTCGTCAAACATAGATGTTCAGGGAGCCGTGTTGAGATCCAGGCCTTCCAACTATTATTTTGGTGCTGAGTGACAAGCATGGAATCAGTGCAGCAACAACAGGTGCAAATGAGCAGTCCTCCCTGCTGTGTTTCATTACCTACAGTAAACTCAACAGTTACGGTAATGGATGACGACGTTGTCTGTAAATTCTGCATCCACAAAAGCAATATATTTTGTTATCAGTAGAAAAAACATGTTATTTTAAATCAAAATGGAAATTTTCTTGAGTTAAAAGTGCTCTAGAGAAAAAGTGAATATTTCAGTTCAAGTAAAAATAGGATTATCAGCCAGAGTTAGACTTGAGCACCTGACGGCAGCTTTAAACTGCAGCTCTGTGGGACGGACGGACGGCAGCAGGTGGTTGAGGTGGCACTCCCTGAACGGAGTGGAGGAATGGAGGAATGGTTGGGGAGGAGGAGATGAAGATTTGAAATGCCTCACAGCCCAGTCTTATTATAGATCAGACTTACACACCTGCAGGCCTCCACACGCCAGATGACTGCCCGGATCCACATGTAGTAGAATACGTACTGGGATTCTGTATCACTCTCCATCTCAGCGGTAAGCGTGTTCTGTATTGTCTTCATGAAATACAGAGTAGGAAATACGGACAGGGAAAGAAACTGCAGGTTTTATAATTTTAAAGGTGTGGGACACTGAAACGTCTTGGAAGGCGAGTTGATTTAATACACTTTTCTTTGACAACTGTATATGATAGAGCAGAAATATCCCACTCCCCTGTTGACCACGCCCCTTTCAAATAAAACCAAAAAGAAGGCCCATCAAAAAAAGATCATAGATCATAGAGCCTCAACAAATGCTGTGAATGCTTGAGTAGTTGTTATTGTCCTGCTCTCACTTACAGCAGCAGCTCCGTGAAACTGACCCTCTTGCTTAATCCTATTAAGTTAACGATGTTATAGTTGGCTCAGAAAAAGCAGGACTTTAGCATCAGGTGTCCACCCAAAGAAAACAACCACCCATCCACCCTTTGAGAAGTTGACATTTCTTTGACGTAACACAGTGAGGGACAGCCGGGGATGTGCATTTGTGATTTATTTGTGAACTGAATTATCAGCAGAGGCCAGATATCGGCAACAAAATGTTCTCTCATGTACTTACACGAGAGCACACACACACACACACACACACACACACACACACACACACACACACACACAACCGCAGAGGAAATACCACAACACTTTTTCACAATTGGTGGCAGCCCGAGTACATAACACAAACCGTATTGGCTCTAATTTTAGGACAGTCACAAGACCGGAGGAGGGAAACTGCTTCTGTTCCAGATACCAGACGACTGAAAACACATCAACAAAATACACCAATCCTTAAACAACACACTGCCATTTAGAGATCAGTATCACAAGTATCACAAAAAATATGGATTTTTCTTTTGAAATTCGTTAATTGAAAATATTTTGCTCAGAACTGTAAACAAGTTCAGTGTGTATGAAATATGTACGTGCAGTCACATGTGCAGAGCTACAAGGTAAGATCAATTGGATATGTATGCAATATTATTGTGCATATGTAAAGCAGAGTGACGGCATCGCAATGATCTTCAAAGAGCAGCATCCAACAATCGGCTTTGGGAACATGGGCACAAAGATGATTGGACAGATGTGATGAGGTAACTGAATAGGAGTCATGGGTACAGCAGAGGTGATGGGGAAACAAAATCAAAATCATAGACAGATGAATAAAGGCAAAATGGGACAAAAACAAAGACAAAAGAGCGGGAAAAGTGAAAAGACTTGTTATAAGATGTGCTTTTATTTTTGGCTGTGAAAGAATTACAGATAAAATGGAGATGAGTATAAGCGGGATTACGTCCTCTCTTTCATAGATTTTCTGTAATAAGTAAGTAAGAGACAAATTAAGATTCCAATCGTCACCAGGCCGTCAACACGTCTTCAACATGAATGAATACCAGGCACATGTTGGCAGTGTAAGGACAGATTACAGTTAAAGGGTCAGGTCACCCAAATTACAAAAAAAACTTTCACCCATGTAACCAATTAATCATTTAGCCATTCCGATAGTTGTGGTGTTATTTGCGGAGGTTCTGGGGTTTCTGCCGCCACAATGAAGGTGAAAAGAAGTTCACCTCCGTCAACAGTTCTTAGGAGGGACTTTTTATTAGTAACTGCAGTATTGGGCTGTTTAGAGTGAGGTCTGTGTATAATTCAAACTAACAAGGTCATGTTTCTGGAGAGACAGTCCACTGGCTCAACTTAACACAGATTCAGTGAAGGTCAGTTTACGTTCCATGAGGAGTGCAACCCAGCCTGTGAAAACTGTTACATAATGTCTTGGAATTTTTAATGAACAGGTTTACATGATGGAACAAATGGCTGCAAGTCAGTAACTGAAAATGGACTGTTTTATACAAAGGTGGACTTGCGTTACGGTGTATTTACCAAGTGAGATCTATCTTAAATAAAGTATGATCATCACTTCTGGTCAGTGCTGATGCGATATTCTATTAGAATTCAAAGAAACACATTTTAAAGGTTCTCTATTCGACATTCACAGCTTAAGATGTCCTGACCCCGCAGGGTCATTGCGAAAGCGTAGCACACCCCCTCCAGTTCCCCCTTCAGGTAAACACTGTTAGCGCTGTTGCGGTTGTTTGCACTGTTAGCACCATCAGCTGCGAGCCACCAGCTCAGCTGTCGCATATTTTCAACCCCCCAAACAAGTACCCCGAAGTGTACTGCACATTTATGCACATTCATGCACAAACCATGGCCGTGCTATTGTATATTGCTATCTGACCGTCTTAATATCATTTCATATCATCCTTTATCCACTGTGTGTAACTGACAATCTACTCTTGTGTTTGAACGCAGCGTTTTACTGATGGGAGCCTCTTGGACCTCTTCAGAGAAGACAACTTTCTCTTCGGCATGACAGCTATCCGTTAATGTACTGACGTACTACTATCGATTGATTGACACGCATGCAGATGAATCACCGTTGAATTCAGACGCGTGCATTATTTTGTTTTTTGTATTCGGTTTGGTTGGTGGTAATTGCTGCTGTGAGTCACTTTAGATAAACAGTATAATGCTCAAGATGTGTGTGATAGATCGCAGCATGTCTCCAGGCCATTAGAGACATCAGGCAAAACCAGACACACCCGGCGTGGGGCTCCGGACAGGAAATGCCTCCACGCAAACAGGAAACAGAGATTTTCTTGACAGATACACTCGGCACATGGTGAGAGACATCCCAAGGTCACTTGAGGATAAACAACATTTGCCACAGTCATGAACTGTATTTATCAGTTTGGGAATACATTAAATTAATTTAAATCTCAGATATTAACTGCGAGTGTGCTCAAGCGACTTGTTTACAGGAGTCTTCCTTCCTGCAAAGTCCTCCCATCTTCTCTCTGTGTACTCTGAGGGAAGTTCACCCTTGTACGTACGTCAAGCGCCGTTTCCTCTCGAGGTCTCCCTCCTGAACTGCCCGATGGACTCTTCACCCTACTTCCTGATCTAAAATTAGCCACACCCACGGCAACCACCACCACCCAAAGTCTATTGCCAGGAAACTGCTTTCATTGTCCATCATTTCAGTTTTGACGTCAGCTCTCGGCTCATCGCATAAATCCTACCTGCTGCTTTTGCGTTTCCCTCACATCTTCCTGCAACACGCTACCTCAAAATACTACTTCCTGTTGGAGTGTCCACAACAACAAAATGCCACAAGAGTTTGACACCAATGACTTTATTTGCAGCATCAGACCTGTGATCCTTGTGACAGTCTGTACGGACAGCATTAGAGGAGAGTTCAGTTACTGGCCTCCATTTAGACCAGCTGAAGTAAAGAGCAGTTTGGCAGCGACCATTACTATGACGGAGAGACATCAACTATGTTGAAAAGGTAAATAAAAACAACGACTAGATTCTGCAGCCAAGCTTCTGTACATATAATTATGGTGTAAAATGTATATTCAGGTAACTGGAATATAATAATAATATTATTGCAATCCAGTGTAAAAAGACCTTGAGTCAAAATTGAAATACTGGCGGTTGAGAATCTTTTATTTATTTTTGAAGTCATTACAAGATATGGTTAGTTTAAATTAGATTAGAGCACACACTGTTGGGCACGGACACTTGTTGGACAAATTTGATTGGAATCTGACGGCCCTATGAACCTTATAATAGTGTCACAGTATTTATATTGTTTTGTTACCATGTGAATTGTTGACCATGCAGCTCACTGCTGCCTGCTGCCCGTCTGTGCTGATGCTGGCACGTTCACTGGAATTTCAGTAGCTGACATTGCAAAAGAAGTGTTGGTATTGAGTTTTAACCTCAATACTGTCTGATACGGTCAGACTAAAAAACAATTGTTGAGAGCAATAAATCATCTTCAGTATCAATCCAAACTTGTTCTCCTAAACTAATGTAATGTAATGGATATATCCGTTTTAAGGAGCAAAATGGGGTTAAGGAAGGAAGAAAAACACCTAACCAGAGAGAAAGTTTTTAAAAAAGTCAACAGGTTCTCACTCCCAACTCGTCAAATACCTTTGAGTATAAGTATATTGACACGCTGTCCCAACACGTTGAAAATTAAGGGGTACTAGAGGGGTGCCTGGTGCACCGATCAACGATGCCGTCGGACCAAGTGTTGGTATGTGACGGGCTGGGAGAGAGGACGTGTTGTGAAAGTAGAATCTGCCTTTGAGATTGGTTTGGTAAACATTTGATATATTGTAAGCACCTGTATCAGTGGCCCAAATGTGACCCATCCCGAGCAATATGTAACCCCTTATCCACACATGTTGGTGGTCCTCCATCACAGATTGGGTGTGCTTTGGCTTGAACATCTTCTGTACCCACTTTGGGCCAACACACATACCGGGCTGGTGGAGCTGCAGATCCTATGACTATCCCACCGCAGCTGTCGCCGGTGTGTAACATTCAGACAGGGGTTATTTGAAATGAGCGCGTACGGCCGCCAGCAGCTCTGTCAGCCACGCATGAGGCCACTTCAACTTATTTTTGGACACTATTATTGTGAGAAATTAGAGTTTAGGTGCTTTTCTCTAAACGTTGTGGTACTTGTGGTGTCAAGTGTCAATAGTTCAGCCACCTGGCAGACCTAAAGTTTTAAATAAATGCTACGAATAATTTTCAAGTGTTATTTGACCCGGGTCATGTTACAAAACACTCTTATAAACTTTGAGTCATAGTGGCATGCCACACTGCAAATAGTTTGCATGAAGCCCAGTGAATACTCAAGTGTTTGTAACCAGCAACTGGCACGTTGGAATAAACACAAGCGGCAGCTGTCTTACTAAAACTGTCTTTGCGTTTCAAACAGCACGCTTTTGTTTTGCTCTCCCAATGTCAGCAATGTGGAGTCTGCAAGCTGCAACACAAACCACTCTACAAAGCTCTCAGCAGCCTGAGCTGCAGAACAGGACAGCAACATTTCAGAAAAGGAAAAAATAAGTAGTTCCTCAGGTTAATTTAAAAGTAAATGCACAGGATGCAGAGCAACAAAAGCATGGCCTGCTGAAGATGGATGAACACTGCTGCTACTCCAGAAAGTGAGCGATCAGTCCCCTTTTGGACCGTGCCTTCAATCACCTGCTTCCCTCTCTGCACAGAGCAATGCTGCAGAGCCCTATGGCATACAGTACTTCATGAAACCACATCCATCCAGCCTACCTTAATTCTCAGCCTCAGCGTGCCTCTTCCAGCGGTTCAAAGGTGACAGACCTCCACCTGCGTAGCTTAAATCTCAGCCTCTCTCACTCTTTTCTGCTCTTCTCCAAGACACCCCCTCCCTCACATCTGCTTCCTGTCTGACCTCGGATGATCTGCTTTACTTGTTCTTCTTGGTATTGTTTTGAATATTTTCCCCCCTCTATTTATCTAAAGCCTTTGCCCCTTGTCACCAGCCAGCCTGTTGCTCCCCTCACTGAAGCCTCAGGCCTGGCCCGAGCCCATGGCATCTCCAGGAGGGACGCATCCAGCTGCCTGATTGGCCCGAAAGGGAAGAGCGATGCCCCCATATTAGGGCAGTGAGAGGTGGGGCTGCAGGCCTGCGATAAAGGAGGGAGGGAGAAGAAGATAACAAAGTCTGTGACATAGTAGACCCTCTGTCTACTCTGTTTCTCTCTCTGCCTCTCGGATGCCTGCGGCATGCCTCAACAACAAACTTTTATGAAATCCATCACTTTCCGTATCTGACAATTTAGGCACAAAAAACAGTGCTGTGCTTGTAGGTGACTTGAATGATCACATATCATATTTGTGGAGCTCTAAAAACAAATTGGTATATTTGTTGTAAATGATCTGTTTTTCAACTTTTGCAAGATATCAGCACAAACATCAGAGATACAGGGACTCCTCTTCCTGTTCCCAGGAGGAATTTTAAGCGATATAGTAGTGGACGTTTTACAAATAGACCTGGCTACAGCAGCAACATTTACATAATGATATACCATTTTTAAAATGCAGACTACAGGCTATAAAATAAAAGCTCAAAGGTCAACCTTTCTACTTAGGATAATGGTCCTCCTCATCTATCATCCAACTGCATAATGCTGAGTTTACATGTACAAGTGCCAGAGTGACTTATTCTGCAAGTCGACCAATAAGGCAGCTTCCTAAAATGTGCAGTACTGCAGTTCAACATCTTTGGACAAAAAAACAAAACACATGCTGTGTTACATTAGACACAGAGGGTTTTCTCACCAGCAAGCTTTGTGTTGGTGGTTTGGATCTAAACATCCCAGCTGAGCGATCTAACTTCAAACCTGGAAGCCAAAATAAACCAGAAGATAGAAGCTCTAATAAAATCCCAACGGTATTTGGATGCTTGGATGAGCGTTCCAACAAGTGATGTTGTCGGGAAGTTATTTTGATCTCAAATGGCTTAAAATAGGAACAGCAGGCACTTGGATCTCATTTTAGAGAAAAGTGTGACTCTTTCTTCCAGGGGAGCGGCGGCTGTTGTTGTGGGGTTGTGTGTGTTTGTCTGCTTGTCTCTGTATGTTCCATGTCTGCATTTCAATATGTCAGTGCATATCAGTGTGTGTATGTCCAGGTCTGCTTCCCCTCCCTGTATTCACAGATGATTTGTAGTAACCCCCCCCCCCCCCCACACACACACACACAAAGAAATTACTCCAAAATGTGATAATTGTCCGTCTCTTTATAGATGTTTTGCATCTTTTTGTAGTCATTCAGTGTCTCTTTTTTCAAGGACACTGCAGCAGGACGTATGCTGGTCACACTGAGGACCCACAAGTGTTAACCTCATATACGTTGTATTTATAGGCTTGTATTCTGCACCTGTCACCCAGTGGGAAAAAAAACCAAGGTGGCACTAATGTGCACAAAGCAAGTCACACTCTCACACTCGCGTTCACTCCAGTGGAAGTCATTCAGCTGGATGAAAGAAGTCGGGCCGACACAGTAAAGTAAATCCCAAACACAACTGTATGATGCGTAGATGCTTGCAGATTCTATAAGTGGTAACAGCAGGGACTGCTCAGTTGGTAGTCTTATTACTTATTGATGAAGACTACCAACTGAGATTAAACCAAATCTAAAGAAGACGTTAGTGTAGCTGGCAGCCAATCCTCGAACTAAAATCATCAATACAGAGCATTAAACAATAAAACGTGTTCTGATGTGAAGTCTGAGGAAGTGCTAAAAGGAAGACAACTGATCACTTAAGTCGGTAGACAAAAAAAGGTCAATCAAAACTGTTAAAGGCTCCGCCCCCTCAGGCTGGTTTCACTGAATCTGTTCTAAAGGGTGCAGGAAGGCTGGATTTCATTCCTCATTTTATTTCTACATGTTCAGATAAAATAAGCAATCCGATGTCACCAATATGAACCACTAATCAGCTTTTCAATCGAGTTCATGGATTCACGATGACTGCAGCCCCCGACACACCCATAATACACAACCCAAGGGTTTTCACTCGCTCTACCTCTGCTCTGGACTCTTGGTTGGTACAAACTGCCCGTCATTGACATCTCAGCGCTGGACAACCTGCAACTTTGTCATTCCTTGATGGTTCACGAAATCTGGCGTAAACTCACATTATTCAGCTTTATATATCAGCTTTGTATCATGCAGAAGCGCACAATGCTATGTGGTTAATGTGGTGAAACAATTATTTAGGTTCAGGCAACAAAACTTGTTAAGGTTCAACAAAACACCATGGTTTGTGTCAGAATAGCGTGACGACGTAGCTGGCGTAATTTAATATCGACCGCCCTGAGCAGACATTCTTACGCAACATTATTTAACATCTTAATGTAACAAGCCTAAAGTCAATGTTTAGTTTTGGTTTATCCCGGGACCAAAACAGGGGCCTTCTGGCTAAAAGTCAAGTTATTGTTTGACCCATCCACCACCCCTCTTTCTCAATTACTGAACTCTTCATTATACCATATAGCTTTCCACAATGGTCGCTTAACATACTACGTCACTTGCTCAGACCGAATGCAAAAAACATCGACATTAAACATGTTTGCGGGTTTTCTGAAATGTACAACGGCATCATTTTTTTTCCGGGCGACTATGCTGAACTACAACCTGAGCAGAGTTCTGATTAGCCAAAATATGGTAAAACACCTGCATGGGTGTGCAGATCCTTTAAGCCTCGATCCAGACCGGGGCTTTAGAAACCACATTCAACTGCAGACCAATGCTCCTGTCACCCAACTCACAACCCCCCACCCCTCAGTACACCACTATCCAGCCTCGTACCCAGCCCACAGCCCTACTGTAGAGTAATGGATGTGTCTCTTGCCAGAGAGTCGTGCAATGGTGGGGGTCGGGGGTGGGGATGCTGTCAGCGCAGATCAGGCAGCCAGCACTGTGTCAGCTAACATGGTCATTGTTGCACTCCAGCTCCCACACAAAGCCTGGATTTAGATATGGGGAGGCCTGGGACCATGAAACAAGGGCTGGGCCGGACAGGGGAGAGATGAAGGGAGAGAGAGAGAGAGAGAGACAGATAGGCAGGAGGAGGTCTTTATTCTCTCTCATTTGAACTGATGGATTACATGCTCTTTTATTAAAACCAAAAGCATCACTATCAAGTTAAAACCGCAGCGACATTCTCCTATAATATCGTACGGCAGCTCGGCAGACATGCACAGGAAGTCTGTGAATGCGTGTGATTGGCGGGAGTGAGGATATCACGGAAGAGAAAAACGTGGGGAGCTTAAGGAGTGGAGAGTGGAGTGTTGAGGGAGAGATGAGGATGGGCAGCGTGGTTGGCACGAGGTCCCACCAGACGGCAGCTCCACCCTCGCCGCCGCTTAAATGGGCCAAGAAACTGGAGCAGGTTGTGCGTTACACTGAAAAACATGCTGGGTCTGAGAGTCTAAACATATCCTTCGTTTTTGCCTTAAAGCAACCATTGTGTCAACATGTTAACTAGGTTTTCATGTATGAATTACTGCTTGATTTTTTTTGACACTTTCTTCTGAAAGACAGGTGTAAACTTGGTTGTCACACCAAAAGTGCCACAAATGGTTGAGAGAAAGAAAGCTCAAAAGAGGTCCAAACCCTGGCTACTTTCTCACGTCCGCACAGCCGGCCAATCACAGTGTGAAGTGGGTGATCTCTCAAAATCATCAGCTCGACGAGATAAACTAAACAGTTTTCTGTGACACAATGCTCACTTCCTCGCTCGGCTTCGCCTTGACCTGCAACTGAACGGCCTTTCCGGTGCTGGCCTGACCTCTAGGTATTAATAGAGATGAACGTGAGGAGTTCATTTCTCCAAACGCTGCAGCATTCGTGGTCTATTGTATGTTTTCTACAAAATATAAATTAATGGAGTGGGACGGTTTTATCTGCTTTAATTTAGAACATGTAGATCTGTCTTCTCTCAAGCTTCAAATGTCCATGTCATGTTTTGTGGAAGAAGTGGGGGTTAATTGAGAAAAGAAAGTATGGATATTTCCCATGAAACAGTTTAAAAAAGGGATCGTCAACTATGATTGAATGTGATGCCAAGAGTCTTCATCTCCTCTTGTCCAACAGTAAAAAAAAAGGGTTCAGGGATGTTATAGGAATATTGAAATTGATTCAAATGACTGTATAGTGTGAATAATAGCCTAATTAACAACAAGCCACTGCTTTTAGCCTCTTTTAGTTGGCAGCAGCACATAACACCATCAACTCCTTCATAAAAAAAGAGGGAGCCATTTTCACAACATAACCTTTGACAAACAAGAAAAGAACATTCAAACATTAAACAACTTCCAAATGCAACAATCCACCATTCTTCATTAAAACAAAATCTGATGATCAGCGGTGCACATGTGTGGTGGTTAAGAGTATATTGTACACAGCTGGCCAAATATAATTTTGCGTTGGACTTGTGGATCTCTAGGAGATTATCAACATCGAAGCCTGTGCCCCATAAGCAAAGCAGAGATGCAGTGCGAGTTGCAATCATGAAACAGAATTACACAAAGAGGGACAGACGTTAGCAAATGACTCTGGCTATCTAGCATAGCTGCTAATAGCAAACAAGACACCAAACCTTTCAGTTGGCTACCAGAAACCTCATCATATTTAGATCACACATGACGTCATATTAACGAGCATCACGAGGAGTTACAGATGTGACCAAACAGTATCAGTAAATGCTGAACATGCACCAAGAATACAACAACGATCAACTGTCCATCTGGTCCACTTCCTACCAATCGAAACATTGCATTCAGTGCAGCATCCCAACACATGCACGCAAGATGAGTATATAGTGGTGCAGTGAGTATATTCTAAAATGAGTAAAAATAGGAGAACTGCATTTTCCTCCTCACAAACATATTACATGAAGGCACGAATAACAAAATAATAATAAATAAAATAGAGCAGTAGTTTAAAGATGAATTTGTGAAAAGAAAAGGTTCTCTCCTAATTCTGAACCAACCCAAAACAGTTTGAACTCCCTAACCTTAAACAAAGTAGCTCACAGAGCTCAGCCATCACAGTAGTCCATATTTATATGTGACAATCAGGAGAAAATAGATTTGTCTATATAATCCAATTAATCATGATATGACAATAATCTTCCAATTTCTGTGTCCACAGCCATTTATCCTGACCTGCATTGGAGGAAGGCGTCCAGGTGACTCTGAATATTCCACGCAGACACTCACACATGGTCCACAGCAGGAAGCCAATGGAGGTAACACACTGAAGAAGCAAGCCCACACACGGGCTGTGGGGCTGGGAGAGGCAGGTGGGCGTCGGAGGCAATTTGGGGTTCGGTTTGACTCTCTGGGCCCACGGGAGACCGAGCTACACTGTCAGTGAGGATCACAAATAGAAAGAACGCAAGAGAGAGGGAGAGAGAGAGAGAGAGAAGGTGGAGGGGCCCTAGGATTGGGGGAAGAGAGGGATGGATGGAGGGAGAAAGAGGGATGGACAGCACCAGAGGAGGGGGGGTCAACAGAAAGAGAGACGGAGTTGAGAGGGACTATCTCATCAGTGTGTAACATATGGACCACTGAACTTTCTTTGCAAACCACCATAGAGTTAGCAATAGACATTGGGTATGTATGTGTGAGTGTGTGTGAGGTAGAGGCGACAGCAGAGAGACAAGACAGAATAGGGGTGTATTAGCACTAGTGGGCAGTCAGCAGTTTGCTCCAGCCCTCTGTAAAGCCCCGCTCCATTGTCTGCGATGCTGGAGGCTTTAGCTGTGGCCCAGCAGGGCCTTGTTACTGGGCTTAGAGGGGCTGGACACTGGATACCAGTCAGACACAGTCACCTCGGATGGTTGGCAACACAACCTCATGCTTACGACAATCACTGAATGATTAGAAATGTAATTTAATGGTTAAGGCAGGCTTTAGCAACAATTAATATCACTGCCAATACTTTCCAACTTCACTGTGGTTCTGTGCCCCAAGTTCAGCAAATCGAAACTCTGTGCATCCTCTTCTAGCAGCAAGCAGATGATACAGGTGCCTCTCAGCTCAAGGACAGCAAACTCCAACCAAAAGGGAAAACGGGACTGAAGCGCAGGGACTGATTTGCAGCCTTCAACTAAAACATTTCAACATTACTGTGTCTCCATCAGAGTCAAACAGGGCAAAGACAAAACGCAAACACATATATAGTCAACCTAAAATAGGTGTACAATTCTCATTGGATAATTGGTTGAACAAGATTTTAAATCTATTGGATAGTGGATCCAAAGGTGGGAGTTTCCAAAGTCAATGTCCAAGTGACACACCCCTTGCAGCACAATCACATAGGGAACAAAAGAACACAGATATCTCTTCATGTAGTCAAGATCAAATACAACATTAATCCAAACATGATAAATGAACTTCTCCATAGGGCCAGAGTCAAATTTGCCTCTCTGCAGAGCAGTAAGTTGACGGGAGGGTGCATTTGTTGAGGAATTCATTCTCAGTAGTGGGAACTTCTCTGGACGCTGGAAAGGCCTGGATGGGTTGAATGGGTTTGGAATTTATTTAATTTCCTGGATCTGTGATAATTATTAATTTCCTCAAGCCTGTGTTCAACCAAATAATCAGCACTCAACATACCTCCTGCTACCACATGGGCTGTCCGCTGTCACCGCTGCTGTTGGCACTGGTTATTGAACCTTTCCCCATAATGCTGGAAACCTCAACACATCTGCAAGGGATACAGAGGGGAACTATAGAGCATGTAGACCTGTTACTATATATAAAAGACCCCATCAGCAGTGGCGATAAGATAATTCAAATTATGTATCATTTTGGAACGTTTTCAGGCCACAAAATCAATCTTCATTTAACAATGTATTTCCCTATATATTCCAAACAGCTCGTACAGGGGCCCCTTTCATCTAAAACTTGTATAGCACTTTATAATAAGTACACACTATTTAGCATTAGTAAAGCATAAATAAACACTTAATTCATCATTCATAAGGCATTGGTCCAATATCGATACTCATTAGTAACTCATTAGTATGCATTTCATAAACACAGTTATAAATGTTTCATTCTTGATTAATAAGCTTGGGGGTTTCATGCTTTATAAATGATGGATTCCCCATTTGTAAATGTAAACACTTCAAGCGATTTAACCCCATTAACTAACCATTTTTTTCTACCATCTGAACTCGACTCTGCCCGCACAGTTTGGAATAACAAAAGAATTATCTTATTCTGACAGCTGTTTATGGATGGCACATTTACCAACCTTGAAAGTCTGACCAGCAAATATAACCTGCCTCGAGGTAACGTTTTGGCTAGCTCCAGGTTTGCAGTTTTATTAAGAATCATTGCACTACATTTCATCACTTGTCCCTTGAAAGGTTGTCCAATATTTAAGAGAAACCAGAAAACTCGACAGGATTTACATCAAAGGTATACAAATAAATCCTTACATTTGATCCCCTTCCATTCCAAAATTAAACACGAGTGAGCGGCTAAACTAGAAAAATAGTTCCTTGGCACGAGGGATGCCTGTAATAGATGCACCTCTACCCCTTCCCATCATGCACATAACTTTTGTTCATGTTCAAATTAAACAAGAATCAAAATCCAATCTAAATCATATCTGAATTGCCAGGTACAAATACTTATCATAGGCCATTTTCGGAGTGCAACTTAATGTATTCATTACATTTAAAATAAATTGAATGCCTCTCTAATTGCTTGTAGATGCGTTCCTCTACACTGGACATCACAACCAACAGAAAGCTCTTGACAGTTGGATCTAATATCAGACCTTAAACCGGGGGAAGAAATGGACGAGAACAACATTTTACATTACATGGGAACCTAACTTTGCATATTTGGGTATTTTTGTGTCCAACTATATTTCTATTGCAGGTTAATGTAACATTTTCAATATGCTGAATATGCTACCAAATGTGCCAACTTGATAATTTTGTGTTTATTTCTTAGTTCATCTGTGTTCTGTTTAAGCAAAGATAAAACTGGACATGCTTGTACTTTCAGATGCTGTGTAAATATGATGTGAGGTGGAGACATGTGAGCAGGTGGAGCGCGTGGAGAAGCCTGAATGCATCTGCTGGACAGGAAGTGAACAGTAATGAATGGGTTTTGGGGAAGTGGGAATGTGGCTGTACTAAGAATGTCCTAAAAAGGAATCAACTGAATCGGCTGGACGTTTTCTGATGTGATCCCACTATTGACAGGAAGCCATCTTCTGTCAGTGTCTTCCAAACCATAAAAAACACCCACCACCACCACCACCACCATCTCCCTGTATGGAATAGGTGCCTCTATAATAATGTCTTATTTTTTCCTGCATTGCTCCCAATGGATGAGAGGAACACATATTGTTTGTTTTTTAGCATTTACAAGATGCAGCCTCTTGAGGATCAAATTTTCTTACAAACCATAATCTAATTGTTGTTGAGATATTTCACTGGACCAAAGTGTTGCATATATCACATGCGGCTAATCGGTCAACAAAGATCACACAACATATCCAAACGTTTGTAATATCTATATATCTATATCTATAGATATATAGATATATATATATATATCATTCAAATGCTTTCCCTTCAAAAGCACCAACATGTGAATTGATTATATACTGTTAATCTTTTTAAGAGTTACTTTTTAAATAAAAATGGTGGCCGTTAATTTTCTACATTTTGTGGTTCCTCCCCCACAGAGGAAACATGTGACGCTTCATCACCTCTCAGGCTGCTAAATGTAGTTTGTACTCTTTTAATCAGAAGCTGTTTGTCTGCCACAAGCCTGAGCTAAGCCCTACAAAGTACAGAGTAGTTGAGAGCTGAGTCATCGAAGATGGAGCCAGCGTGCATGCACACGCCGTGGGCTTCACTCACTCACTTAAAACCCTGGGTTCAACAGAGTGACTCAGCAGGATCACACAGGTTTTCATCTCCCGATGCCCACTCACAGCTCAGACCTTCAAGCTTAAAAGATGTAGTCGACAGCACTCCTCTACTTTTCCACCGTTCAGTAAGATGAATCATTTATTTTGAGCCATGAATCGTCATTTCTTGGAAGACACAACCTCTGCTGTAGGAAAGGCCAGTGGAGGGGCAGGATCGCCAAATAACCAGATCATATTTATGACCAACAATGAGTGTTTGTTGTTGTTTACTGGACGGATCTTTTGAGGGAAATTTTGAAGGCAAGGCAAGGCAAGTTTATTTGTATAGCACATTTCAACACAAGGCGATTCAAAGTGCTTCACATACAACCATTAAAAGCATAAAAACACAATCCAAAATAAAAGATTTAAAAACAATTAAGAACATTCATTAAAACAATAAAAAACAGTTAAAAAGCAAAAAGCAAGCACAGAATTGAATAAAAGTTGCAGTGCAGTTTAAGATATAAAATGCAGTAGTAAGATGCAGAATCTGGTTTAATTAAAGGCAACAGCAAACAGAAAGGTCTTCAGTCTGGCTTTAAAGAGGCTGAGGGTCTCTGCAGACCTGCAGCTCTCTGGGACCTTGTTCCAGATGTGTGGAGCAGAAAAGCTGAACGCTGCCTCTCTGTGTTTAGTTCTGACTCTTGGAACAGAAAGTAGACCCGTCCCAGACGACCTGAGGGGTCGGGATGGTTCATAAGGCAGCAGCAGATCACTAATGTATTCAGGCCCTAAACCATTCAGGGCTTTATAAACCAGCAGCAGGATTTTAAAGTCAATTCTTTGTTGGACAGGAAGCCAGTGCAAAGACCTCAGAACCGGAGTGATGTGATCCACTCTCCTGGTCTTAGTGAGGACTCGAGCTGCAGCGTTCTGAATCAGCTGCAGCTTTCTGATTGACTTTTTACTGAGACCTGTGAACACACCGTTACAGTAGTCAAGTCTACTGAAGATAAATGCATGGACAAGTTTCTCCAAATCCTGTTGAGACATAAGTCCTCTAACCCTTGATATATTCTTCAGGTGATAGTAGGCTGATTTTGTAACTGTCTTGATATGGCTGTTCAGGTTGAGGTCTGAATCCATAACTACACCTAGATTTCTGGCTTGGTTTGAGGTTTTTAACGTCAGTGATTGTAGCTCAGCGCTCACTTTCAATCGTTCGTCCTTGGAACCAAAAACAAGTACTTCTGTTTTATCTTTATTTAATTGAAGAAAATTCTGGCACATCCAGTTGTTGATTTCTTCAATACATTTAGCCAGCACTGGTATGGGATTATAGTCCCCTGGTGATATAGTTATGTAGATTTGTGTGTCGTCTGCATAGTTATGATAACACACTTTGTTGTTTTTCATGATCTGAGCCAGTGGAAGCATGTAGATATTGAACAGAAGAGGCCCCAGTATTGAACCTTGGGGAACACCACATGTCATACCAGTCAGCTCTGACGTGTAATTAGCTACCGACACAAAGTATTGTCGGTCCTTCAAGTAAGAGTCAAACCAGTTAAGGGCTGCACCAGAGAGTCCTACCCAGACTTTCAGTCTGTCTAGTAGTATGTTGTGATCGACTGTGTCGAATGCAGCACTGAGATCCAATAATACTAAGACTGAAGTTCTGCCACTGTCTGTGTTTAAGTGGATGTCGTTGAAAACCTTAACAAGAGCAGTTTCAGTACTGTGATGCTGACGAAAGCCAGACTGGAAGACATCAAAACAGTTATTTTCGGCCAAGAAGCTATTTAGCTGTTGATAAACCACTTTTTCCATTATTTTACTTAAAAAGGGGAGGTTTGATATTGGCCTATAATGTTTCATTATTTCGGGGTCTAAACTAGCCTTCTTTAGGAGTGGTTTAATAACTGCAGTTTTTAGGGCTTGTGGGAAGACACCTGAGAGAAGGGATGTGTTTACAATTTGTAAAAGGTCAGTGATCATGCAGTGTGAAATATTTTTGAAAAAGTGTGTTGGTAGAATATCTAAGCAGCATGAGGATGTTTTCAGATGTTGTATAATATCTTCTAAGCTTCTTTGGTTAATTGAATGAAATTGTGTCATGATATTTGGATGGATGTTATTTAAAGAAGGTGACAACACACATCCTGTGATTGAAGGACTGGGTTATTTCTGACATCTAACACATGTATTTTATATTCAAAGCTACTACGAGGAGCTGATATTTTTGGTTGAGTTTGGCAGTCCTTTTGGACAAAAGTGGAAGTGTTTACGAGCGCCAGAGCCACTTTAGAACACCTCTCATTTTACGGCAGCAGAGGTCTGACAGTCTGCCCAGCTCAGAACTGGTTCTGGTTCTCCAGGGCCTCCCTTCCCTCTAGCGGGCCCAGGGCCGGGGCCTCCAGCAGTGTGGTCGGCGTTGGCTACCAACGGAGCAGCGAGTCGAAGCTCTGCTCACTGGCAGGTACCTCCCCATAGGAGGTATCTTTTTTGTGACCCTCTGACATTACCTTTAGTGCCACAGGAGGTTGACATTTGTGGTTATGATTGAAATACTGAACTACTATTAGATGGAGTGCCATGATTGTTTTCTGAATCTAAACAATCACCGTAAAATCACTTTTGGCACTTAAATAACTTTCAGAGCTTATTCAAATTATTTCTACTCTGTGGCACTGCCAGCATCCCCATGTGGGATTCGTGGCATTTTGAAGAGGCGTTCTTAGAGAGGCCTTGGATAACAAGTTTTGCCAGTCGTCTTTGGCACTTCAGAAAAGTATCTTGTGTGAGTTAAAGACCAGAAAATGAGTCACATTGGAGGTGAAACAGGTTGGCATCAGCCCTTCAAGAGCCAATCACGATGATATTCAGAAACACGGAGGGGACGAGAGCTCAGAAACAGAACGTTTTATTTCCTTTGTCAGTTTCTAGCTACCTAAAAAGCTCAGGAATAAAAACAGAATGAGACATCAAGACAGTGAAGGCTTAGTGTTGAGCCACATTGGATTCTTTTGCTGGAAAGTATACAGTAGAGGTAATCAAATCGTCCACAGGAAGTCCAGTTACAATGCTGCGGTTCTTCTCTGGCTGCTGTAATGTTTGTTCAATGCTGATCGAGCCCTATAAGAGAGATGGGAGGGGGGGTTAATATAAAGTACATCATACAGTGTCACAGATTGTTGTTTCAGGGTCAAACAGGTCAGCCTGTTCTCATACAGCCTTTTGCTGTACAAAAATGAAAGTGCTGTTATTTTGTAGATCCATCCATCCATTATCTGAACCGCTTATCCTCTTTAGGGTCGCAGGGCGCTGGAGCCGATCCCAGCTGTCATTGGGCGAAGGCAGGGTACACCCTGGACAAGTCGCCAGTCTATCGCAGGGCTCACATATAGACAGACAACCATTCACGCTCACATTCACACCTTTGGGCAATTTAGAGTCCAATTAACCTAACATGCATGTCTTTGGACTGTGGGAGGAAGCCGGAGAACCCGGAGGGAACATGCAAACTCCCCACAGAAGGTACACCCAGACCGGGTCCACTACACAATTTGAATGTAATGCACATAATCCTGAACCAAAAAGTATAAAGACCGCCCAACACAGGGTGTGAAATAAGAAGTAAAGGATTTATTTATTAGTCACGTAATTGCTGTATTGAAGCACTTCCGCAGTAATTTCAAACCCAAAGACGATCTTTTTCTAAACCTAGCCCAAGTAGTTTTGTTGCCTCAATCTAACTGAGTCAACTCAAGTTGCCTGACTTTTGTAGGACAACGCGCTGAAAGGACACGTTGTAAAGGTCCAACGTTATTTGAATTACTAGTAGAACTGCTGTTAATATTAGTAGCATTTGTATTATCTACATTCATTTTGACTAATTAATTTGCTTTGTGAAGACTGTCAACTGATGGATTGGTATGGTGGAAGAACCATACCAGCTGAAGGGATCTTTAAAACCTAGCAAACCAATAGTTATTTTCTGGTATATTTGACAATTAATTTAAAACATACCGACATGGTTACAACACCAACACACATGCACAAATAAAAGAATTCTAAAAGAATTCAAAAACCTACAGCTCTATAAAATGTGCCCCATTAGAGAGCGAAGTCAAGTGTCATGGATCGTAAGTCGTGACTTTGTAGAGGAGCCCCATCTCTGGGCAGGTCTGGGATCAGAGCCCGCCGGGTTCAAGGGACAGGACTCCACCCTTTGCTGTCTGCACCCTCGTCACCACATCTGTCCACTGAGAGGACAACATGGTAATTAAAGTGCAGGTGTTTGTTTCCTCCTCCACACACTGACACACAAAGCTAGGCACCCCCACACACACCATGCTGCTCGCTCACCTCTAGTTCAGTTTTACAGCTCCTGAACCGAGTTAGGAAGGAAGCACAGGAGCTTCTGGTTGTACGCTGCTACGTGGTATTTTCTATGTTTGCTTTTTCATCTGCAGAAGGCTGCCATTTGGTCTGTCATTGAGCCAAAGTTGTGGCGAATCTCAGAGGTAATTTATTTCCTTTTTTCAATAAAAAACACACACAAAAGAAACAATCTTACAGACAAATTGTAATTTGAAGCCTTCTGGTAATTTTCTCTCCATTATTATGTTTTGAGTCTTTTGTCAAGCGGACTGATTGTCCAGCACTTTTTCTTTGTCCTCCTTTATCTTGATTGTTTGTGGTCGCTTTGTATTTAAATGATATATTTCAAAAAGCTGCTTGTTTCGTTGCTTGTTCACTGATTGCATCTCTACTTGTTTTGTTTTTTAAAACCATTTCATCATGTTTTCCTCTATTTCTTTTAATCACTGTGCGAATCAACTTCATGTCTACACGGCTCCACCGTATTACACGCATAAAAAATATTTTGACCCGAGGAAGATCAGCGCCACGTCATGAACAGACACACACACGCACACAGTACCTGCTGCATGTACTTTGGTCTTTCCTGCAGCACCGTGGAGCTGAATCATCTGCATGAAAAGTAACACAAACACAAAAGATATAATCTGTCACAACACTTCATAGACAATTTCAAGATTTTACTGGGTGGTCCTCGGTACAACACACACACACACACACACACACACACACACACACACACACACACACACACACACACACACACAGACACTCTCTCTGAAGGCAGCATGAGGCTCTTTCCGTTACAGAATTAGCTTTGCGGTGCAGATAAACTGAATGTTTCTTCACTGTTAAATAAAATGTCAAACTTCCTCCAACAGAGAGTTGTACATGTGTAGGTTGACTGTGTCAGATGCTGGCAAAACTTCTGTCCTGCAAATGTCTTTCAGATCACATGTACACCTGAAAACAGTGTTTGTTTTTTTGTTGGAGCCAAATAGTTTTTTTATGGTATATTTGACAATTAATTTAAAACATACTGACATGGTTACAACACACATACACAAATAAAAGAATATTTAAAAAAAAAAAAGTCACATTAATTATTTCCATTTTTTTACTTTTCATTTAAATGGAACAAAAAAAAATTCTTAGTCAGAAATTATAAAACCTACAGCTCTATAAAATGTGCCCCATTAGAGAGCGAAGTCAAGTGTCATGCATCGTAAGGTGAGGCTCAGTCGTGACTTTGTAGTGGAGCCCCATCTCCGGGCAGGTCTGGGATCAGAACCCGCCGGGTTCAAGGGACAGGACTCCACCCTTTGCTGTCTGCACCCTCGTCACCACATCTGTCCACTGAGAGGACAGCATGGTAATTAAAGTGCAGGTGCTTGTTTCCTCCTCCACACACTGACACACAAAGCTAGGCACCCCCACACACACCATGCTGCTCGCTCACCTCTAGTTCAGTTTTACAGCTCCTGAACCGAGTTAGGAAGGAAGCACAGGAGCTTCTGGTTGTACGCTGCTACGTGGTATTTTCTATGTTTGCTTTTTCATCTGCAGAAGAGCCACTGGAGCCACTATCATATGTCTTTCCTGCAGCACGGTGGAGCTGAATCATCTGCATGAAAAGTAACACAAAAGATATAATCTGTCACAACCCTTCATAGACAATTTCAAATTTTTACTGGGTGGTCCTCGGTACCACACACACATACACACACACACACTCTCTCTCTCTCTCTCTCTCTCTCTCTCTCTCTGAAGGCGTACCCTGGCAGCATGAGGCTCTTTCCGTTACAGAATTAGCTCGGCGGTGCAGATAAACTGAATGTTTCTTCACTGTTAAATAAAAGGTCAAACTTCCTCCAACAGAGTTGCACATCTGTAGGTTGAATGTGTTTTAATCGTATTCTTCACTAGCACTGTTAGTATTCTTTATCATTGTGTTTCTCGAAGCTAGACATTATTCTTTACTAGTATGATGTTAGTCATTTATTTTAGAGAACAATATATCAATTAACCTACTTAACAAAGTACTCCCTAATTCAAAACACATATCTTGTTTCAGGCCACTTCAGCCCATCTCTAAAGTGTTGGCAAAACTTCTGTCCTGCAAATGTCTTCCAAATCACATGAGTACCTGAACACAGTGTGGTTTTTGTTGTTGGCGCAAAATACATGAAATGCTACCAGTTATCCTTGGTAAAGAACTTAAACTCCCAACACACACACACACACACACGCACATGCACGCACACACACACACTAGATGGCTGGAGGACTGGAGGGTTAACAGGGAGACATAAATAACTCCAGGGTTGGGCTCTGCTGCGTTCCACGACCCCCTAAATAGTTTACATACTGGGAAGTGACATGTTGAAGATACCGCAGAGGATTTATATGTGTACGTGTATGCGTGTGTGTGTATGTGTGTGTGTGTGTGTGTACAGGTTTATATTTGTGAGTACAGCACTTGGCTGCCCACTATTCTTGTTAGTCGTTCCTCAGATTGTTTAAATAATGTGCACTTGCCTGGACAAAGACTAAAACTGCTTTTATTTAACTCTGTTGTAATGAGTTGAGTTATGAGACACGAGAGCAACACACTTGCACTTTTCTTATAATTTTCTGGTGTCATTTTTAAACTTTGAAATGTTTACGGAGCTTACAGTTTGAACCTGATTCTTGACTTGATTTGCGTTTGAATCTCCTCTTGCATGTGAGGAGACAAGAGGAGAGCTTCAGCCCTGTCTGGCAGTTTAAACCCTGCACCAATACTGCCCACAAGTGTTGGGAAACTGCTACTGCAACGTCATCCCCAAACAACCTCCCACTGGAAATGATAAGAAGAAGGTTGAAAATAAAAATAACTGATACCATATCAGCATATACCAATCTAATTGTAATCTATACTCCCGGATTATTATCATTACCTATATCATCTAACTGCTTTATGTTATTTACTGTATGTATGTCTTTACATCTGTCTTCCATGTTTATGTCACTATATGTATTATTTTCTTCACATTGCTTCACGAATAATTAATGAATAAAGATTAAGAAAACAATGATAACGATAATAATAATGATACAAAATGACACACAATAAGTCGTTAACACTAAACCTCAATGCTGCAATACTTGTTATTGGCTAAAAACATCTTTTAATTAGCACTGTGTGGTTTGCAACAGTTTAATTATTGACTCTTCAATCTGCAATAAATTCACCATGATATAATTATGGATTATTGTGCTTTCAGGACTGGAGGAAGCCGAATTTACTGTATTGTAGTTGACAACTTGTACATAGTTAGTCAATCTGAAATACACTCGAAGCATTCGAAGATTTTGAGCGCACAAAGTTAGAGACAGCAGCGTGAAAACAAAGTATGAGAGCGAACAGGATGTCTACCTGACTGGAACATCTGCGAGACACCAAGAGGACATCCGCGGGACACCGAGAGGACATCAGCGGGACACCGAGAGGACATCAGCGGGACACAGAGAGGACATCAGCGGGACACAGAGAGGACATCAGCGGGACACCGAGAGGACATCCGCGGGACACCGAGAGGACATCAGCGGGACACCGAGAGGACATCAGCGGGGCTTGAATCTGCAGAGACATTGGTTTGACAGATGGGCAACAATTCATCAAAAGCGGCTGATGTTCGAACGCCACTTTGTGAATGTTGTCCCCGGACAGCGGGCTGCAGGAGACTGCATGCTCTCTGACCGACAACCTGGACTTGAAGCTCATGCAACACGTGCGCTCAAGAAGCCCAGTCCGGCCTCAGGCGGACACTCATTCCGAGCCATATGCTGCATGTCTAATAATAGCCTAAGAGTTGCATGTGTTCGAGCTCAACTGTAAGTTAAAGAGTCCATATATAGCCCTAAGCCTACTCACTGGGAATAGGTGTAGGTCATATTTGGAGCTATACGGATATACGCAACCTCGATTCAAACTAATAATCTATTATATATATATATATATATATATATATATATATATATATATATATATATATATATATATATATATATATATATATTTTAAAAACCACAACACATTTAAATGTCTTTTCCTTTATCCTCATATTCTTACCTTCGTTGATGTGACGTGTTCGACCTGGTTTGGAGCTCATGTCTGGACACTCTGCAGCCTCACAGTCACAGCTTTACGCACCAAAACACGCGGCGGCCGCCCTGCTCGTCCATGATTATTACTTTATCATTACTCTCTCCATACTAAAAACGTTTCCAGTCCAGCAGGGACCCGCGGGGCTGCGTGGCACCATGTCCGCCCTGCTGACCGGTCTGTCCCCATCGGCGAAGTAAACGCTCCTCCTCCGCGCGGCTTTCTGCGCGCAGGAGGGTCCGCCTGAGTGAAGATTACTATTGAAGGCGGAGTACATTTTATGTCTAAGGAAGAAATGTGCAAGTACAATTGACTTAATCATATATTATTATTAGTAAGTAAACTTAACTTGAGAATAAGGTTCTGAGTAAAAACTACTTAGAATGTATCTGTGGAAATTGCTACCTATAGCTTTTTTTAAGTAAATGCCACTCCGCATTTTTTTCAGTTTAGGAATGTATGGAGAAAGAAAAAACTGCGGTCAACTAAGCCGACACTCGGATCTCCGTAGTCAACTCAGCAGACACTGAAATTTCAGTGCACCTATATACTGACATTCACGGTAAACATTAATGTTACTACTAACATATAAAAGTAAAAACTGAACAGATTTGATATCTTTATAGATATACAAATAGATCATTTTCAACGTTTTGCTAAAATTATGCTAAAAATCTAAAACATTTACTAAATTGTAACAGTTTATAAAAAAATAAAAGTACTGCTTTTGTATGTTCATAAAGCTTATTTCTCATTATTTGAGGTGCTGTAAATATACTTTCCCCTAGAGTTCCAGGAAATGGCTGATACAGATGTGTTCAGGACATCTCTGACTTCCCCTACACTAGCAATCAAACAGTTTTACTGTACCAATTAGTAGATATTTCAAAGTAAAAGTCCTACATTTTAAGATAAATCAGTCATTTCTTTAATGTTTGAGACTCTCTAAAAATATACTTTTTTTTCAAAGTTCCAGGAAATGATTAATGCAGGTGTGTTCAAGACATCTCTGGCTTTCCCTATACCGGAAATCAAACAATTTTACTGTGCCAATTAGGAGATATTTCAAAGTAAACGTCATCAATTTTAAGTGAAATCTGTCATTTCTTTAATGTTTGAGACTTTGTAAATATACCTTTCCTTCCTGGGGAAGTCAGAGGTGTCCTGAACACACAGGCATTAGTCATTTCATGGAACTTTGAGGAAAAGTAAAATTACAGAGTCTCAAACATTAAAGAAATGACTGATTTCTCTTAAAATGTAGGACCTTTACTTTGAGATATGTCCTAATTGTTACAGTACAATTGTTTGATTTACAGTATAGGTGATGTCAGAGATGTCCTGAACACACCTGCATTAATCATTTCCTGGAACTTTGAAAAATGGTATATTTTTAGAGCGTCTCAAACATTAAAGAAATGACCGATTTCTCTTAAAATGTAGGATCTTTACTTTGAAGTATCTCCTAATTGGTACTGTGAAAGTGTTTGATTTCCAGTATAGGGGAAGTCAGAGATGTCCTGAATACACCGGCATTAGTCATTTCATGGAACTTTGAAAAAAGGTATATTTTTAAAGCGTCTCAAACATTAAAGAAATGACCGATTTCTCCTAAATGTAGGACCTTTACTTTGGAATATTTCCTAATTGGTACAGCAACACTGTTTTATTGCTAGTATAGGGGAAGTCAGAGATGTCCTGAACACATCTGCATTAGTAATTTCCTGGAACTCTGAGGGAAAGTAAAATTACGGAGTCTCAAACATTAAAGAAATGACTGATTTCTCTTAAAATGTAGGACCTTTACTTTGAAATATCTCCTAATTGGTACAGTAAAATTGTTTGATTTCAAGTATAGGGGAAGTCAGAGATGTCCCGAACACACCGGCATTAGTCATATCATGGAACTCTGAGGAAAAGTAAAATTACAGAGTCTCAAACATTAAAGAAATGACAGATTTCTCTTAAAATGCAGGACCTTTACTTTGGAATATTTCCTAATTGGTACAGTAAAACTGTTTTATTGCTAGTATAGGGGAAGTCAGAGATGTCCTGAACACATCTGTATCAGCCATTTCCTGGAACTCTTGGGGAAAGTATATTTACAGCACCTCAAATAATGAGAAATAAGCTTTATGAACATACAAAAGTAGTACTTTTATTTTTTATAAACTGTTACAATTTAGTACAGTAAATGTTTTAGATTTTTAGCATCATTTTAGCAAACTGTTATAAATGATCCATTTGTACATCTATAAAGATACAAAATCAGTTCAGTTTTTACTTTTATGTTAGTAGTAACAGTAGTGTCGGCATCTTACTTTGAAAACCGGATGTTGTGTCACGTGTGTTTTTCCGCTAACTTCATTAAAACCCTCGCTCGCTCCCGATCTGCGCCGTTGGAATGTGTTTACCGTGAATGTCAGTATATAGGTGCACTGGAATTTCAGTGACTGCTGAGTTGACTACGGAGATCCGAGTGTCGGCTGAGTTGACCGCAGTAAGAAAAAGCACGAGCAGGTCTATTGTGTTTTGAAATATAAGAAAACAGCCCAGCTGCCTCAGTCATTAAAAAATAGAAAACAAATAATAAAAGAAGCAAGTTAATTTGGTTGAAAGTAATCCTGTTGGTTCACTTTATTTATAAATCTAAAATATATAATATATATTTATCAGGTGCACTTATATTATACTGAATACTATAGCATAAGCTCAACACTTTATTATATTAATTACAGGACAGCAGTGTTTACAGTGTTTTGATGTAATATCACTGGAGCCTCAGTACACTGTGCAGTTGAAGGAAAGAGAAATCTGCCAAATATTGGATTGGGTTTGGTTGGAATTTGGTTGGCAGAGACTCTGATACAGAGCAGGAACAAACAGGACATTGATACTTGTAACTGAGCTCTGTGACTTTCCAACAACAACAAAGAACAAGATGGTTCTCACCTACATCTTCCTCTCTGCGTCCTGCTGATGAAAACTGAGCACGGCCCATCAAACATTGCACCGCATGAGAAATAAAAGCCTTTTATTCCACGCTACTTCACTGTAACAGAATTTTAAATGACTATATATCTGTTTGTGGTAATTACAGTCCAGTCTGACAGAGAAGGTCGTCCTACGGCAGACAGACCTTCTGCACAGTAATGTCATTATATTTATATTAGAGCTGCAGCACTAGAGGCATTTCCAGTTGGACTCAATATTGGTATAGTTTTTGTATTTCTCCCCCAGAATCACTTCTTGAGTGAGAGCCGTGACCTCAGTGTTTCTTGCACCTCTTTTGCTTGATGAAAGTCGTTCAGTGTGAAACGGTGTGCGACATAAGAATGAAACAGTTTTAGTGGGAAGTGAGAGTGGAAATAAATGAATATATAAGAATCAGAAGGAAGAACTTTGCATAGGTTCGATTCAAATACATTTATTGAGAGTGATTTCTGTATAAAGCTGATAAGGACACAATTATTCTACCAGCACGCCACGACTAGTGTCTTCAGACAGTTGCCATTACAACCCCTTCTCCAGCAATTGGTTCTTTCAATCACTCCACACAGTGGAAATTACACTTTCAATCTATTGTGTATACTGCTGATTTTGTATTAAATTAGTTTATTGTAAAAAACAGTCATGAAGAATCAGAGTGGAATTTTAAAAGCCTGCACCTTATTGACAGCAGAGGCACAGCTCATCAGCTTGAACATGAATTACTACTTCAGCAAACAAACATTACTCCCTGAGGTTAGCTGGGATATTAAAAACTAAAACTCCCACTGAGGCTGATGTTGATGAGGTTTTTAAAACTATAAAGTGATCGATGTTTAGACCACTGGACCCAGTGTTTGATGGGAGCCAGTTAAAATCCTCACTGTGATTCATCATGAAGCTGACACTCTTCTGCTACTGGCCTCAGAGTAACGAGGGTACTCAGGTTTAACGATGCCACCAACGTGGTCCAAAGCTACAGATGTCTACACACACATGTAGTTTGAATCCAGCTTTGATAGAAACACAAAAGAGATGCAAAATAATAATTGCCTGGAAAAATAAAAAAGGCACCTATGAACAACCCCTTGACAGTGTTAGACCGGCAGCACTGAGCAGTTTACTGGTTCGATGGCACATTAATCTGGTCAAACAGGAGTCGGCAATAAAGCAGTGGTTAGCCGGGTTTACTGGAAGTCAACTATCTTCCGTTGGAACTTGACCAACTGTGAAACTGCGCTCCGCCGCGAGGTCGTTGCTCAACTCAAGAGTTTCCATGTTCACCATGTGACCAACCGTCTCAGCTGGCTGGTGCATGAGACTTTAAATACTAAAACAAATGGGCTACTATAGCACTGCACCCCGTGTTGGAACAGAAGTGCCAGACAGCCCCTGCTATCTGGAACACCGGCTGCCGGAACTAACACAAGTGTTTGTGGTTGGAGTGCTGGGTGAGAGGGGTGCTGTAGTCGGAGTCCCAGTCCCTCTCGAACACGGCCCTCAGCTGTGATTGGACGGTCGGCTCCGGGGACTGCGACGCAGTCTGGTTGACAACCAGCGCCGAGCCGGCCGTGCTCACAAAATAGTCACCGGACCAGTTAGACGTACCTGAAGACATACACACACATGCAAATGTAGATTTATATATACAGTCAGATGTGACTATTACTATTCTCATTGTGGATTAAACATGCAGTGTGTGTGCAGCGTACCTATGTAGGCTATCTTATCGGTCACCATGTACTTGTTGTGGTTAACTCTGGCAAAGGGAATCTCCTTCTGCTTGGGACTGGCCGGCACCACAAACAGCCTCTGCATGAGGAAAATGTCAGTCATCAGGTTGTTTGAATTCCACTATAAAATATGCATTAAATAACATTACATTTCATTTAGCTGACGCTTTTATCCAAAGCGACTTACATGCTATACAGTAGACCGTAGACACAGCAACGGTGAGCAATTAGGGTTAAGTGTCTTGCTCAAGGACACAGCGACATGGACTAGCGGAGCCGAGAATCGAACCACCGATCCTCTGATTGAAAGTCTGACCTGCTAACCACTGAGCCACAGTCGCCACTACATGAACAAACTCCTTTCTCTGTGGCAGAGGACACACGACCAGTTCCTCATGTAAAGACACACAAGAGCAGCTACTCACCACCTGGATGTCCAGCCTGCTCTTGGGGTCGTACACGGAGGCCAGAGACTTCAGGAAGGTAAACATGATTGGTTGGGTGCTGGCCCAGCAGCTGATCAGCAGGCGCACCTTGACCCGCTTCTCGTACCCGACTCGCCTCAGCTGGGTGTCGATGTCGGCCCAGTACCTGCAGAGGGGAGGGGGGGGGGGGGCTCATTAAAGTTTAGTGGCGCTAAGTTAACTCCTGGGTGTCAGCAACGGTGCTTCACGGACTATAAAACTGAACTCTGACTCTTCTGAACTGTCCTCCCTGTAGTGACGTGTCAGCTCTACCTTTTAGGATGGGAAAACTCCATGGTGGGCAGGTAGTTCATGACAGCGATGTAGATGAAGCTCTCGGCGTCCTCCATCACGCTGAGGATGGACTGAAGGTCTGACGTCCTGCCGGCTGCACAGAAGGACGGAGGGGAACTCTTGAGAGGGGAGAGGAAAGAGATCTCGTCAATGATTCGTTCATTTTTAAGTAATGCGGGGGCCTTTAACAATAAAATCTCCCGTCCCTGTCAGCATCTCACCGACAGGTAGACGCTGGACGGCGTGCTGTTGAGCAGCAGCTGGAGGGGCGTGTCCTTGTTGTAGAGGGTGGTGAAGCTGCTGGGCCAAGGCGATGGGATCGACTGACTGTCCCCCAGGAGCCAATAGGCTTCGAAGATCTTACCCAGGTCCGCAGCCAAGCAGCTGCAGTTGTAGACCACCGCGCCCAGCTCCTTCACCTGCACGCCAGCAAAAACATTCACTTCAATCACAGGGTTTTACAGCTCATAGATTTATTTTAAAATGCAGAGATGAGAAGAAAAACACGGTAGAAGCAAAATACACAAAAACGTTCACTCACTATTGCTGCAAGACCTCCAATTTCTAATTATGATCTAATTCCGTCCTTTAAATTTGCTTGAATATTCGGATGTTTGGTGTCATTTGATTCCTGTATTTATTACATCATATGTCTGTACAAATGCTTTTTCTTCACACAAATGTCAGAATGCAGATGTTTAAAACTACAGAATTACTACATATTTTCTATACTTTCCTAAACTTATTTTGAATGTAATTTCACTGGTTATTCCAGAAATTCAAGAAAACTAATAATTAGTCTCTCTGTTGTTTGCAGACATGGAGAAACATATGGAGAGTTGGCTCGGGACGCTCATGGCAGTGACAGCTCAGCAAAATGAACAGGGTCCTGAATATCCGATTAGGAACGCTACATTTGAGATATTGATGACCGTCACAGTATTAAAGCAAATTGAAACTTCTCTTTTGCGAGGCGTGTGATCGAAAGTTTGAGAACTTCCTCTTAAAAGCAGAAGAAACATAATTCTGCTCATGCCACCAATACTTAACAATTCATGATCTCCCCGGGAAACCATAGAAGAAACTTTCATTCACACAAACAGGATAAAGCAATATAATTGATAACCTGTGTGAGGGATCTCCAGTCCATGTTGGCGCTGCCGATGTAAATGTGTTTCTTGTCCACGACCCAGAACTTTGTGTGGAGGACTCCTGAGGTGAGCTCTTTCATGTTAACTGTCCTGATATCAGCTCCTGCAACACACACACGTAAGTATTCGTTATCGCCTGAATAACAAAGGTGATGACAAAATAATTGTATCCACAAGCTTAAAGGATAGTCTTTGTTAGTGGGGGCTTAGTGAGACCAGAGGAACACTGGCAGCAGTGAAGAACTGAATAATATTCTCCCAGAGAAAAAACATGTGTTATGCTATCATGTAAAATTATCAGTGTTTCTCATAAAAGTGTGAACTCAAAGTTGAAATAATTAAATTCTATTTTTTTCTATTAAACAGCCAATTTAAAGTGACAATTCTTAAGATTCCTGTCTGTTTTATCTAGTATTTCTATTTGATAGAAAACTATGGTATTGTGCTCAGAGTTTAATAGTCTGGAGTCCAACAATTTCATACTAATGTAATTTTTCAGAATTGTGTGCGTTGTTCCATTTATTGTGTGGACACGCTCAGCAAATCTAAATGTTGCAATACTTCACTATGGTGTTGCCTCCTTCAGCTATAGAGAGTGACTTAACGGACATTTATTTAATTGAAAATCTTTTAAACTGCCACTTAAATGTAGAAACAAAATAGATAGATAATAGATATATTACCCTAATGAATTGAAATAAAGCATTGCTTCATTTCAACTAATTTGAGATAATTCTCGACACTCGAGACCAGGAATAATCATATGTTTTACGTAACATAATATATAAATATGTAAATATTATTTTATACATAAAGTTTTTTGTAATGCCATCAAACTGCTGTTTCACACAACAACGTATATTCTACTGTTATACATCAGACGAAACAATCATCATGTGATGACGTCATACGCCTCCCTCCCCATTTCCTGCCTCTCTGTCAGCTCTCAGATGAAAGCAAAGTGCTAAAAAGCAAACTTACATTTTTTTTATATAAAATAACCAGTCAGCCTGAGTAAATACAGGCGATTACAGGCTTCACAGGAAGTCAACATCAACACAGACGTCAGTCAGACACGCCGGTACAAAGTAAAAGTCACCTGAGGCGTTCAGCAGTCTGAGGTCTCCTTGCGGTTGACTCCCATGCGGTGTGTTCACTGCAATACGAACAGACAGCTTCCCAGAGAGGTCGGCCAGTGTATTCAGAATGGTCTCACCCTGTGAACACAGCGAAGAAAGATGATCTTACTTTGTCAATAAATGGTTACTTTGAGAAGTAAAACTCATCCTGGGGCCATTTGGACCGATCACAGCTCCGGCTGACCTGATTGGCTGTCGGCTCGTGAGTGCCGGTGTCTTTATTGGTGAGCGTCCAATAGAATGAGGCGATGTCGACGCTGCTGCGGGCCTCGCCCATCAGATTGAGCCAGGCCTGGAAGATGGTGGGGTGAGTGGTGCTGGAGTTAAACTCCAGACCTTCAGGGATGCTCTCCACCAAAACAATCCTGACAGGGAGACAGTTTGGTGACAATGATTCATAATATCTGTACTCCTAGTCCAGCAGTGCCCTGTAGTGCTTGACCAATAAACCGACCGATAGAGAGGCGAAGAGACACATTGAACGTGTAATTGATGACACAATTCAAACGGGATCAAAAAATGATTTATTCAATAAATTACAGTCCCATGGTGTTCCACCGGAAAGGGGCGGGACTTGGCCTCTCTTAGCTTCCGGCGGATATATTAAATGACAGTCAGTTGTTGAGAAGCTAAAGAAAGTGTAGTAAAGAAATGCCAAAGATGTGTTACACGTTTGAGGTAATTTAGAATCAGAGTCCCCTTTATATCGTTTGTCATGATTGTTTTTCAACTGTAAAATGTCTCACGATTGACAAAACAATATCCACTCAAGTTCCACCGGCCTGCCTGCTTGTTTTGTTTGTTTGTTATGGAGCTTTGGATCGAACGGACTATTGAGCTTAACTTTTAAGTGCTTTGAACATTGGGAATCTGCAGAATCTTATGAGCTCTGAACTTTGAATTGACATCGGTCTCACACACAGGTCTGTTGATCCATATTTAAAAGCACTCACGTTACACATCGGCTATTTAAAAGAGCTGATGTGAGACACTGTTAGAGACATGAGAGCTGACCGTGTCTGTCTGTGTGTGTGCTTACTTGCAGGGGTCTGAGCAGGACTCTCGCCGTGGTGGATGGAGGCTGCTGCTCGGGGCCGGATGGGAGGAGGAAACCCTCTGTGTCAGGATGACGTAGAGGGCCGTGGCGGCCAGCAGCACAGCGGCCACCGTGATCAGAGCTATTACGCACCTGCAGTTCTGTGTGAGGGAGGAGCAATTTGTTGTTTTACAAAGTAAATGAACATGACTTGTGTGTGTGTGTGCAACGTACCGTCTGTTCTTTCCGATTGGTTTCTTGTCTCCTCTCCAACTCCACCAGCTAGAGGCAGCAGAAGAATACATGAACACTATGAAGATGCAATATATATTTCGGATTGAGAACCACACACAAGCCTTCATCAAAATAGAAGCTACTATATAAACTAATATTAAAGTGGATACGGCAAAGCAGGGAGACACTTACAGCCATAAATGTGCAAAACTAATTCTATCATTTGTTAATATTACTAACTCTGTTTATAATTAAAAACATGAATAAGAGTGCCGATATGAGACGGAGATGTGATGAAGGGTCACACAGTGTGAGCTGTCATCTTTCCACAGACCGTACGGGGTGTTCTGATCAGAGTAACAAGCTCACCGAATTTAACAGAAATAATGTTCTTTCTTTTAAAATACAGCACACATTCTTAAGACGTATGTATTATTATTGTAAATAATAGATTAATTCAACTTTTAGGGCACACAATGTCAAAATAAAAGATGCCAGTCTCAAGTTACACGAATCGAAAGGGGTGTCTTCAAATTCATGGTAAAATGTAAAAACAATGAGAGAACATGGGAGAAGCTTTAGCCAGTAAATGTCCAGTAAATTTCTTATATAAGAAATCATTAATAAAAAAATTCAAAAGGAACTTTACCGGGTTGTATGCAACGTCCGTCTTCATTATGAAAGGAATGATTTGATGTTTCAGCTTCAGGTCAGATTAAAGCCCTGCAAATCTAAAACAACGACAAGAGGAACAAAAACACACAATGTTACATCCTATCTTCATGTTTCCGAAGTGACGATTTGATGAATGACAAGACAACGAAGCACCACAAGGAAACTCTGATTTGATCCACTTTTTAAGAAATAGAACTTTATGAATTTAACAATCTAATAATCCAAGTAAATGATGCACAGCACACACACACACACACACACACACACACACACACACCCTTCTGCCTAACCATTACGGACGAAACAAAGAGAAGGCTCTCGATGTTTTCAACGCCACGGACAGAGAATGACCTGCACAGCTCACCTCAAGCACAAAGGCACACACGCCTCCAACAGCTGACGAGTCCGGGTGGCTGGGAGCAGAGCTCACACCCCCCTCCAAAAACAAAACAACCTTTTTACTGGAATCTAAGGAATCGTGACTTATGATGACTGCTTAAAAGAGAGAGGAAGCCTGAATGCTGACAGCAGCGTGACTCTGAGGCTTTGGTATCTCTGGTTTGGTGTCTCCTTACAGAGACATGTGACTGTGTGAACACACAATGTATTGGATTGAAAACATTCTGGTTCGGGAACAATCCTGAGAGCCTGGAAGGTTTCTAGCCATGCATGCAAAGAAAAACAAGCTCTTCGACATGCGCAAAATAACTATGATTTCTTGAAACCAATTTCAGAGAAGATTAAACACTTCCTGCTCAAACCAAACATATGTTGTGTGATGCTCTTCGTGCTTATTGTTTTTAAAAGGAAGAAAACAGTAAAAGATTTTAGCTGTGTGATTTTAGAAAACCAAAACAATTCTGAGTTACACTGGAACAGTCTGGAAAAATTAAGATAGAGCCATTTTAAAGTCTGACACATTTCATATCTACAATTGAAACCAGCCTTTTTGTTGGATAAATATATTACACAAGTATTTTGGGATAAAACATCTTGATTCAGTGAATAAACCTAGAAGCAATAACACAGGGTTGTATCTCCAGCAGCACATGTATTTTGGCAACTTGTGTTACGCCATCACCACGGGACAGAGCGGCTTGTGTCTCTGCAGGGGAACACGTCGCGTTACACAGAACCAAGGGAGGGAGGAACAAGTCTGACACGAGAGCTTTGGGCTCGAGGTGAAATAATGGGATAAATGACGCAGGGCTAGCCAGCGGAAACAGGAACGTGACGTTAGGTAACGTAACGTTAGTTCACGTTGGAGTAGCGAAGATAATACAAATACAAAGTTATTCAAAATAAACACATTAGGTTAAGAAGCAACAACCCACGTTTGACTGTAACGGCCTTGACAGTAACATACTAATTCCCTCTAAAAAGCCGTGAAGTACTATTTAACTCCCTGAGCAGACGAAGACTCGCTGAAAACAACAACCGCAACACAAACAAAGTCCCTTTAAGCCGTCAAGCGGTCCACCCACCTGTCCCCACGCTACCAGGTGGTTTCAAAACCCCGCATATAACGGCGTGGACGTGTGCTCGGTACACGCGGTCACGTTTACGGTTGTTGTTTCATCGTAAAACACACGGAGGACAATGAAGAAGCTCGTGCGCCGCGCTGTTTACAGGTTTGGAAACACACGGGACTAGACGAAGGGGGGGAGAGGGTCATGTGACCCAAGCGGGACAGCCAATCAGAGGGGAGCTGTTAGCGTGACGTAAAACAGGTAGTGCAGTCCTCAATTGTACCCACAAGAGGCCGCTGTTTATCTGTGCGAGTGATACAATGCAGGCGCACAATTAATTGAGGGTAGACTCTACTAGTGAATAGGGTCAACTAAACTCGGTAATTACTAATATTAATAAGTCCTGCAGTGTCGTCGTCTGTGCCGTCGTCAGTGTCGCCCCCCCCCCCTCCAAAAAAAAAGGTTGTGGTGGTTTAGGCCAGGGGACAGGGTCTTAGTTGACCTCTGACCTGACTTCCCGGATGAAGGTCACCTTATTTTCCTCAAAATGAAATATCTAAGTTGTAATGAAGGCTGGTGTGCTCCTCTGACAGATGATAAACTACAGCGGTAGGCTATAACAAACAACTAAATGAATAGACGGATGCTGCAGCTGTTCCAGGGACAGTTCACTCCCAAATCAAAAATACACATTTTCCTCTTATCTGTAGTGTTATTTATCATTAGATTTTTTTTTGGGTATGATATATTGTCCGTAGAGATGTCTACATTCTCTTCAATATAATGGGACTATGTGAACTAAAGGTCTGTGGATTATCTTGAGTAAGTAATGAATTATGGAAAGAAAAAATTCAGTTGAATCTTTTTAAATGTTTTTTTATTTTTGTGCTTTGCTTCTAGTTCCATTATACTGGCAAGAGGGCAGACATCTTGAAAACCAATATCTCCAATAATAAATTGCACTAAAGGTAAGAAGAAAAATATTTACTTCTGATTTTGGGGTGAATTGTCCCTTTAATTGTCGCTTTCCAAAAGATTGCTCTGAAACAGACCTGCCTGTCTCCTCGACTCCTCTCTCCTTGCGTCTCTTCCTCGCCGGCCGCTCGCATCTCAGGTGGGAGGGACAAAGACGTTAGGAGAGGAGAAAGAGGAGAGAAATCGAGGATGTACGCAGCCACAGGTGTGATAGTTATGACTCGACAGGGGGCGCCACAGTGCAAGTGCAGACTTCAGGATCTCGGAGCTCCTCAAATATGAGGGATGCCTGGAAACAGAGACAGCAGAGAGATGATGCGTATGGGAGGAGAGACAGAGTGCAGTTCATTTCCTCCCGAAGCTCCCAAAACAGAGCGACCACTAATTTTAATTAAAAACCCGATAATACATTTGTCCTTAATAAGAAGTGTGGTGAATAGTCATGTTTCCTTTTGTTAGTGGTGAAAGCTGCAGTTTGATAAGAGAGAAAGAGCCAGACCGAAAGACCTTCAGACACACACACACACACACACACACACACACACACACACACACACACACACACACACACACGCGCACACCTTTTCTCTCCCCACTGCATATCTTTTATTATTTTGGATTATTAGTATTTTGGAGCAATATAAACATTGGCTTTTATGCGTGTTCGTCTCCACTTTGAGGTGTGTGTCGTGTGTGAGTGTGTCGATGCAGGCGTGTGTGTAACCATGGAGACCATATCCCAGAATATCCCAGACAGTTTTATTTTTTTACCACAGCTTAGGCAGAATTATGGCGAGGTTGTAAAAATGAAGCTGACGTGCTTCACTTCCGCAGCAGAGATCCCTTTCTGACCTCTCCATAACACGTTGATTTCTCAATCCTTTTAATCCGTTATTTGTCCTATAGTTAATAGTTGTCCCGTTTGATTGTTCCCTTCGCTGTATTTCTATTTCTGTGCTTGAAAACGACAACAAGTTTTAAAAAGTTTAAAAAAAGATCCTGGTTTGTGTATTCACACCTGAACAATATAAATAATTCTGATTCTGACTGTTGTTCACACAAATGATGATTAACAATGAAAAGTCTCCTGAGTACATCATACAACCCCATAACTACTGCATTCCCTCTCATTCGTAATCTACTTCCTGAATCACCAAGAGTTTGCTGATAGCCGACCAACGTACTATAAAGCTTTTGTTATTTTCCTCCTGAGGTCCCTTTTCCCCGGAGTGGGTGTGTTCGTGTCCCAGTGGTTCTGCGTCAGGGCTGAACCCGGTGAGTCACCGAGCGGCTACTTGAACTCAACTGTCTTTCATTGCCAGCACCACTTCCTGTTTTCCACCTGCGTGTAGTTCTGCTTAAAGACGGTGTTTTGGCCCCATATTACTTTCCCCTTTGCATTCTGGGTGACTGATTCTCCGCCGCCCTCGTCGTCTCCAAGTGCTTGAATTAATAATTGATTACGTGTGAATTCCCCCTATTCAGTGCTGTGCGTGATGTAATCCTCTCAGCGGTCCGCGATGGAGATTCAGCTGAAACTTCGACATATTCTGCACAAATATCCTATTCATCTTTTCTTATTGGCTCGGAATCCAAAATCATCTTCTGCGAACGTTACACATGATAATGTAAAACCTAAAATAAGCAACACAGCAGATAGCTGCAGGTTAATACAACTAAAAGACATGCAAGACCTGTTTACCCCTGCGAATGTGTGAGATCATGCAAATAACAACCCACCGGGTTTTTTGTTTTTGTTTTGTTTGTCATTTATTAAGTGAAAAGTCTCTCAGAGGTTTGAGTCTGCTATTTATGGCTGCGTTGACCATAAAGGGAATCTGGTGACGTCACCAAAGCAAGTTGCTGATCCAGTGGCATCAGTTTTATAGTAGCTGTGTTCAGACAAACACAACAACTGTATATCAACTGTAATACAATAAAAGACAGTTCTTCAACAGCGCATTATCTCTTCCTTCTGTAATATTTCTTAATTTTATTTTATGGTATTGGACACTAATTATCTACTAACATATTTTACATTTCTGCACACGGTTTTCATAATTAAACTGAACTGATTACACACTCTTCTATCTGTTAAAACAAACAAAAACAAATCACCGCTAAGCTCAAACCAACAATGTTGTTCTCAGTTCCTGGAAAGTTTACACGTTAGTGCTGAAACAATTCATGAATTAGTTAACCAACTGAAAAATGCTTTGACAACATCAAAAAACATTCCATAATTTAATCATCCAGACTTAAATAATACCAAATAATGAAACGATTAACCAGCCTGATTTATTTTACTTTCCTGCAAAACAAACAAGTCCTTTCCTAATTTCCCTGTGAGTCTCTGTAACTTTCCTTTTTCCCCCTCGCTGTGCCGTCACCTTGTTTAAAGAAACGTACGTCTCTTTTTCTGATCCAGGGTTCATTAAAAATAATTATGATAATAGTCCCATAATGTAAAGGGACCAAATATCCAGTGTAGTGACAGTCTTGTGGTCACGCCCACGGGTCAGTGATGACTCACGTCGTCCTGCTCCGCTTCATTCGTCATTCACCATTGATCTGTGGTTCTCTCGCATGTTCTCTTTACGCCACTCAGCCTCCCTCCCTCTCTCTGTCACACACACACACACACACACACACACACACACACACACACACACACACACACACACACACACACACACACACACACACACACACACACACACACACACACACACACACACACACACACACACACACACAGCTTCCAGGATCTGTGCAGTTAAAGGATGTAGAGGAGGAAGTGGAAAGGCGGCTCAGGTTGCTGTACGCACCAGTCACCACCCACCTAACTGACTGGCAGGCTGTTTGACTTGTTACAGGGTTGGTAGAGACGCAGGTTGTGTCTTCCGTTAGCCCCCGAAAACTCTGACCTCACTGATCACAACTACTTTACATAACTGCACCGACCCAAACCCTGAACTTCAATCTAATTCTGACCATAAAAAACGTCAAGTCCCAGGTTCCAACCCTTCAAACAGCCGCGGGACAAGTACAAATGTCTCAAAAACAAGAACACACACACACACACACACACACACACACACACACACACACACACACACACAGCATGCGGACCACACCTAGCTCTCCCAGTGCAGCGTGCCACAACAAAACATTCCTTCAAGTCAGAGTTGCTCAACTTCTGACTTGTGATAACTTTCTTTTATGAGTTGAGAGACAACAATGCCTCTGCTCAGTTGGGGTATATGTAGGAATATTACTCCCTCTTTAGAGGGAGTAATATTCAACCTCGAAATAAAAAACGAGTTCAACCTCAAAATAAAATAAGCATTAAACAAACTATTACTGATTGTGGTCGTGTGGACACTGTGGAACACCACGACACTGAAATGGTAATTAAATTGGCAAATGAATAAAAAAAAGACAGGAAGTTGATTTGCCCTCTGAGCCAGTTTATCTCGATCAGCCTTTCACCCATCTCTGAGCTGGACTCGGTGACCAGCGCGGGAGAGCAATGTGAGCGACAGCGGTGAGGCGGCACTCGTGAGCAAGAGAACAGGCCGTTCAGTCACAGGTGAAGGTTGACAGATAGTCCAGATACTGGTGTGGGGGTCAAAGACGGGCTGTCGGGGAGGTCGCAACGCTCTCAAAGAAAAAAACACACAACGGTGTGTTTGTTTCAAACACTTTCCCGTGGGCGCTTTTGGACTTTCCGTGCTACTTTTCATTGCAAAATACCTCCTGTTGGGAAAAGCACACGCTGGTCGATTGGGCAGGCAATGCGGGAATATTTGGAGGGTTGATACCGCAGGAGAGAAAAGGTCTGGAAAGTTGTAGTTTTAGTTTAATTAAAAACACACGTGCTGCACAGGTTCGCCTATTTTCTTTTTTATCTGTTGCTTTTGAAAAGCAAGTGAATTTCAGCATATCGTTGAACACCTGCAGTTAGTTCTGCTATTTTAGACACAAATGTCTGCAACTAATGTAATGACACGTGTCTGATTCCCAACATCCATTTTCTTGACATGCTGGCACAGTCCACTCTCCACAGTGGACTTTGGGGGCCGTCTGTGTGTGTGTGTTCTACGTGGGCAGCACAGGTCAGATAGAGCGGGTAACTGATTACCCAGTCCGGTCGAACCAGGTCTGTGCGGGAAGAGGAGGGAGGTGGAACATCCCGAGGTATACCTTTAGTTATCCTCATTAGTTTAACCCTTAAAGCCTTCAACCCTAAACTTTACACCCTGACCATGAATGCCGAGGATTTCTTCCACATTGTTGTGCTTGAGGCACGCTTTTGTCTCGCCTAAGACACAAGAAAAACAGCGGAGCTCTTTAAGAGGGTGAAGATTCTGCAGTTTGGACAAACAAGATTTGGCCAGCGAGGGTTTCGGATGACAAGCTGGGGGTTCGCTTTGAAATGGAATCAAGCCATTTCTTTCATTGCAATCTTTTGGAGACACAATAACCAGCGAGACTTTTGCAGATCCACTGAGCCACACGGCGTCGCAACATAGAAACACTTAAACCCAAGATGCTTTTTTTTGATCGACGTGTCATAATTTCAATCAGGGGAAACCAGTCAGATCGTCTGCCGCGAGCAGCAGCAAGATAAATCCCCCGTGGAGTCCAGACCTGATGATGGCTGCTGCTGATTATATGATGATGGTTGTTGAGGCTGATAGGATGATGAGTTGATGAAGCTGATGGACCTGATTAAGACTGGGTGGAGATTGGGAGGTGGAGGTGTGCATAATAGCAACACTAATGAACTGAAGGTAGAGAGACAGTCATATCTAAAGAGAGAGCTGCAAGATGACAGGCTAACGACGTCATGATTGACAGCCCGAACAATGACAACAAGTAAACAATGAGTGATTGGCAGTTGTATGATAAATAAATGACTGGCTTAGGCATGCAACAGGATTGTCTTCCTGACTGACCTGAAGAAAGCATCGGCCTCGCTGCCTAGAATGAGGAAGTGGAGCTAAAGTGCTGAGGTTAAAGGTGAGATCGGTTGTCATGGCGACCGGTTTTTGGTCAGTATCAGGGGTCTTATCAGCGCTCTCTAACCCTCTCTGACTGACAGCACTGGGATCAATAGGAACCACCTTTTGCATTCCCGCTCTCTCGATTTGGGGAGTCGAAAATAATCTATAAAATAATGTCATATTGCGATTATGCATTAGTTTGAATATAATTAACATTTACAATTAAAGTACCTTAGTACAATTAATTATACTTAGTAAAGCAAAGTACTTACTTTCCACTAATTGTTCTATCTCTATTTCTGTTACTACGTTACTATGCTTCGACTTAATTATTACTATTGATAATACTGTTACCACCGCTAAACTCATAATACTGATACTAACTATAGGCTTACTATAACAACTACTGCCGCTACTACTACCTGTACCGCTTGTACTGCTTAAATCACTTTAACTACACTTTTTTGACACTTAAACTACTCCTCTGTACACCAAAACTATCACTACTACAGCCAACGCCCAAACTCCTATTCCTTCATTTCCTCTACTACCACTGCAGCCACGGCTGATACAAGAGCTACTGCCAATACTTCTACTACTACCAATACTTCTTCTACTTCTACTTCTACTACTGCTATGACGGCCATCCCTCTCCAGCTACTGCTTCCCGTAGTACTTCTATGCCTAAAAGTACAAGAGGTAGTATCTATAGTACCTCAACTGCCTGCCTGCTACAAATGCCATTATGATGAAAACAAGTGTGTGACTGTGAGTATTTTAACACAGTGTGATCATATGTGTGTGTGTGTGTGTGTGTTCAGCTTCAACTACACTGACATCAGTTCTGGACTAACTGTTGTGTACTGAATACTGGTGAGTTAAACGGCTCCTCCAGACTCCCACCAGGCCGATTGTTGTCACGTCTTCTTCTTGTTATTTTTTTCCCGTCCTCACGCTCGTGTTCTTCCAACAGTGAAAATAAGCAATATTAATAATGTATTCAAGTGTAGACAACAAAAGCTCCAGTCTCCGTCTGTCTGCTGCTGCCCCCTGAAACTCGCTCTGCCTTTCCCCTCTTATCAGTGTGTGTCGTGGCCAACCCCCACCCACCCCACCTGCAGCGCCGGGGCCACATCGCCAACGTTACTTATTAACCAGGACTTCCTTTTATCCGGCCCAGACAACCCCCAGGTCACTGCCCGACCCGCAGCGCTGCACTTTTCAGATGCCACTCGCACACCGCGCTGCTGATATCACGCTCCAGTTGGACCCAAAGATAGAACCAACCACCAAACAAACAAAAGTACAGAACGAGGACAAATTGTATTTTTCTTTTTACAGTGCCTTTGCTGTAATCTGCCTCCTGTCCTGCTTGATACATACTCACTATGAGAGTTGTAGTTCTTGCTTTCGCCACACCGCCACACCAGCAGCACTAGACTGATGGATCTGGCCGATGGTTTGGTTAATGTTTCTATTATGGGAGCTGAGATGGAGAGTTGTGGCGGAGCGGTTCATTCAGTCTGTGTTTTCTGACTGCACCAATCATGTCCGCAAAAGCTCTCTACTGCCGTGGGAATTATCGCTCCTGTCCGTCAGGTGCAGAGGAGGAAGTTGGGTGGCATTGTTATAGAAGTCTGGGTCTCATTGTTTGTTTCTCGTGCTGACAGTCAATGATCAAACGATCGCCATCTTGTCCGACCCAAAAAAGGTTACAATTAACTTCCATGAACTGAAAACACTGTGTGTACGTATAAAAGTCGTGAGACGAAAAACAAACCATCGGGCCCCGCCCTAAAGCAAACCCCTACTTAATTTTATAACCACAGGAGTCGCCCCCTGATGGCTATTAGAGTGAATGCATGTCTAAGGCTCCACTTTATTTACATGTGTATGTACAAACAGCTGGATTGCTTTGATACTGAAGAATACTTGTTAGCAACTAATCTGGCAAAAGCAACCGATGCACATATCAATGAACATCGAAATATTTGCGCCACCGCTGAAATCAGCGGCTCCTACGATTAGTGAGTGCACTGGTCAGGTGTTTTCAGCATCCTGGTTATGGTTCGTTAGCTAATGCTGATTTATAAGAGGTGAAAAACCATATTATAATTTGATAAACATGAGGCCAGCATCAGGAACACGGTCGGCATTACTGAAGCCGCTGCGCCCAGCACGGGATGTATTATGTCACATGGAAGCCCACAGCTACACACGGCAGTTAGGTGTGCAGTGGTGTGCAACGCGCCGTGACCAGATGCCACTGTGGATAGAGAGCCTCCCTGCCGCCTGTCACTGCCACTGTTTACGAGGATTGGCGGGGACTTGTCCTGCTGCATGTCTGCAGCTGTGTGGTTGCATTTGGAGACATGGGGTAGACGTTTGAAAGTGTTTGACAAAGAGAGGACAAGTAATGCCACCCGGTCCTGCAGAGTATTTCACTGCCATAGCCAGAACCTGAGCTGGGAACGGCACGCACAGATCTCAGGCCTTCGCTTGATAAGAGTTAGATTCTGCTCAATGTCTGGGCGATAAAGAATTATGCTAAAATAAAGAACCTGGGCGAGGGCAGGAGGCGGGGCTGACCAATCATTAATGCGACAGGTATGCCCCGTGTTGTTATCAGCTGGCAGAGGGTCAAGCCCCAAGCCGAAAAAACAACACACACAAAAAAAGAAAAGTGGCTTATTGGTCCCGAGGTCGGTCCTGCTCTGACTGCTCAGGCTTTGAGACCTGAGAGTGAACCAGGGAAACGCTGACATGGGTTTGAACCGCTGTGATGAAAGGACACGTTGCCTCTGGCATGAAGGAAATGAACATATTCACTCATTCCCTGTTATAAGATATCTGGACTGGACTGAAACAAAACCTGTTACCCAAAGATCATGAGTTCAATCTTTATTTTAACGTTTTTTTTTTTTTACATAACAGTATAGCTCAATATTACCTTTTTGATGTTGAGCAGATGAATTAATGCTGCGCCCAGATTGAGAAAGTGATGCAAGAGACAATGAGGCACAGTTAAAAGCTCAAAAGCGTGTGGTGAGGAAAAAAGATTTATAATTAGTACAGTAGTTTGTTTTTATCTTTTATGTAATTTTCTCATTTGGAAAGGTGGTCCTCAACTTGGTTGAGAACCCTTGCCCTAGGGCAACAAATATGTATTTATCAGCTGCTGAAAATAGTCCCCAACGAATACACCACTGTTTGAGCCAAACTTGCTAAAAATGACAGTGCTCAGCTGTTTCTAGAAATTACTAACTCTTTTTTCAAACAACTATAGATTGGTGATTTGTTTAAAAAGAAATACATCTTCAGTATAATTTTCCATCTTAATTGAACAGTAAACGTTTAAAAAAAAAATGTTACCAAGAGCAAATATACAGAATAGCACTTTTTCTATGAATGCACGCACGCACGCACGCACGCACGCACGCACGCACGCACGCACGCACGCACGCACACACACACACACACACACACACACACACACACACACACACATACCCGTCTCTCACCCTTGTCGATCAAATAAGGGTGGGGTTGGGGCAGGGTCACGCTAAGGCTTCCAACTGATCCCATCAAAACCCATCAACTGTGTGTGTGTGTGTGTGTTTGCACAGTGGTAAAACCCTGAAAGAACGCCCCCCTCCTCCTTCTCTTTCTCCTCCATAAACCCTTCCCCTTTAACCAGAACCTCCCAGGACACCCAGGTGTGACCAGACAGACAGACAGACAGACACACACACACACACACACACACACACACACACACACACACACACACACACACACACACACACACACACACACGATTTTGGATTAAAAAAAAGAAATACCACACAGACCACTTTTTCATCAAGCCTATTTTTAATCAGGTTCATTTTATGCAGATGAATTAGTAACTGTTACTAACTCCTGGCAACTAACTGTATATTTGAGAGAGACATTGTGTGTGTGTGTGTGTGTGTGGGGGGGCCGAGACCCCCGTCCCCTGCACTGACAGATAGAGCCGGCGCTATTAGCTCAGTGCCAGGTGAGTCTGTGAGTAAACAGAGCACACAATAGACGCAGCCCATCTCCTCCTGTCAGCCCGTCTCTCTCAAAGCCAGCCATTGTTCTGCACGGCCTATGTGTGCGTGTGTGTGTCTGTGATCTGAGTAAGAATATACCCCACTGTATACAGATACAGGCACACACACGTATGCACATACACACAGACATGCACAATACATGCAATGGACTTGCGTACAGACATTGAGCATCGGCCCCTCTGTGAGGCTCCGGTGGAGATGAGGTGCAGGACTTTGTTCACTTTTGAGCAAAAAGTCAAAAAACACTTTTTGTTTTGAAGGATAAATAAACTTTGATCATTGTTTGCTGGAACACTTATACCATGCAGGAGTGCATATATTGTTTTTAACATGATTCATTTCTTTTACCAGATACATGTGTCCAACTGTACAGTATCAAGATAAAGCACTTGAGATGAACCATATTGTACATATGCTTGCACAAGAACCTGGTGGCGAATTTAAATGTTCCCTCATACAAAACATATTCATCACGCACGTGTTTAACGCCTCTGTCAAAGAAAAGTATCAAATGTTGTTTTTCATCTAAACACACATGCAATTTACCTCCTCATCCAAACATTTGGACAGTGCATTGTTTTCTTCCCCGCCTCCTTGTTAGGCCGCCCTGCTTTGAAACAGTGCAAGGGGCTGCACTGGTGGAGGCGTGTTGTTTAAGGCACCGGTGAGACAATGAAATACGAACCAGAAAGTCCAGTTTCGAGTCACAGATTCATGTTTTTAAGGGGCTTATCGGATGACACGACACCACACCGTTTGTAATACTGTGGGACGGGAAAAGTTATCACGGCTGCAACCGTTTTCTTTCTGCTGTCATAAAAATAGAGAAGGAAACAATGGAAAGAGGCTGCAGTTCGATTATTGTATATATTTTTTGCTGAATGAGTTTAAAACTGACGCTAGAGGGGTACGTACGTAGAGCGTCATAGTTTGAAGAGTAGGTCACTGACCAAGGAATGGATTCAAGCATAATTCATTTTCATTATGCAACATAAGGTTAAACAATAAAAAGCATGTTGTAACCCATTTGCTTCAGAGTAAAAACATGACACAACAAGAGAAAAACAGTAGCACTTTCATTAAGTGTATCCCAAGCATCTGTATTTGAAAGGTTGGGGGGTGAAAATATGTTGCAACCAGGCGGCAACCACCAGTTCTGCAGAGTGAAGCCGATACGGAAGTGTCTTAAAACTTATATTCTCTCTACTGACCAGAGTGGGCGACTCTTCTGATTGCAAAAAGAAGTCTGGTTGTATAGAAGTCCATTGTAAACATGAGTTTATGTCTCAATCTCTAGTTTCAAGTTTTCTTCAATACAGCATGATGTTCATTTAGTAAATTATGGTAATTTAGGGTCAAACAGACCATACAGCAGGGGATGCTGGGATTGACAGGTTGCTGCTGCTACCAGAGACATATAAGGCATCTTTGTCACTCCGCATTCCAAATATAATAACTTCTGTTCATTGGTTGCAGCATGCCAAAGGCCACAATCCAAGACGGCGACGGCGAAATCGTCGAACTCGAGGCTTCATAACGTCCGTCCACAAACCAGTGGTTGACGTCACGATGACTACGTCTACTTCTTATACACCATCTGTGGCTGCGACATGCACCTGCACAACTCACACTTAAAAACATCGCTCCATGGTGTGTATAGTAAAAACTGTTGCTCGGACGATGGCGATTATGAACCCACGCCTGATTCCTTGCTCTGGATTTGGATCGGCCAATCGCAACCATTCATGTACGTGCGTGGGGTCGTAGGGGCGGTACCACAGGGGGATAACGCTCTATTGGTCGATGTTGCAGAGAACGCAATGCCAGGTCGAGTGAGCCCGGCAGGAAGTCTGAGATTCTGGAGGAATAAAACCTGCGGCCACGAGTCACATTATGGAGCTTTGGACGGAACCAGGGAGAAAATCTTCAGTCTCTCTTTGATTGAAACGTTTAGAGACTTGTGAGTCGAAGGATATGGAAATGCCGTTATGGAATTAGAGTAAGTTGGTCATAGTTCTGCTGTCATATGAATCCGTTTGAGCTTCACATGCTCCACAATTTTACTAAATATCTCAACAGAAGATCTAATTTGTATAGATTATATCAGTCAAATAATGAAATGAATCACAAAAATCCCAGTACAGTCTTCAATTGCGTGAGAAATACAGAAGTATTGGTATTTTTTAATGGTGTTCATTGGTATTTTTGACTTTGAGGTTCACTCAGCTGTAACTGTGACTGAAATCCTGAAACAATAATAGTAGAGGAGCTGAGGAGGTAATCTGCGGCAGTTTGGACAGAGGATAGAACATCCCTGACGGAGGTTAACTTCCCCGCCCCTCCTTAGCTCTCGTCCTCCTCCCAGCCACCATATTGTGCAAACACACCATGTAAACAGCTGGGAAGAGCATGTGTGTGTGTGTGTGTGTTTGAGTGAGTGTGTGTGGGCCCGATATAGATATGTATATGTGTGTGTGTGTGTGTGTGTGTGTTTGGGATACTGAGAACGAAAGAGACAGAACTTTAAGAAAAGTAAAAAACTAAGACACAAAAATACAAAATTGCGAAGATTAAAAGTCAGAGATAGTGAGGCAGAAACACAGAGGCCTTTGTCTCTCTTATCCTCTCCACATAGGTGTCTCACACTTTAACCCCATGACTTCTTCACCTCTCAAACCCCCAATCCCCCCCCCCTCCTCCTGCTCTCCTCTCTCCCTCTTTCTCTCCACACCCTGCCCCATTCATCCCTCCATCTCAGCATCCCTCCGCCCTCTGCACTCCATCCCAGTGCAAACACTCGGCAGCACTGCGGGAACAAAGCACGGATGAATAATGGCAGTGAAATGTCACCGTTTTCTCTGCGGCGGCCGCCTCCTCCCCTCGCTCTGCACCACGGCCGAGCCCCGAAGGTTAACCATTAACCAGCCGGCACAGCACCTGAAGCTGGAACAATGGACAGAAAGAGGGAGGGGAAGGTAGAGAAGGTGCAGGCTGCATTAGGGGAGAGACTGAAACTGGATCAGAAATATTTTCATTTACAGTACTCAACGGTTTGATTGTAACAGACATAAGTGTCCCAGCCGGACTAATTGAGATTCAGACTATTTGCCCCACAATCCTTTTGACAACTTTATGCAACAGTTCAGAGGAATTGAACTGGGACTTTAGGGTTCTGGGACTTTAGGGTTCTGGGACTTTAGGGTTCGGACTCTGGGACTTTAGGGTTCGGAGCATATCAATAAATACCAGCCCTTAGCAGAGCCACTGGTGTGATATAGCAAAAGTGGCACATCCTGGCCTCACAAGTAATAAGTTAATTTGTCATGTTTATAACAATATTACACAATAAATATGAACATAAACCATAAATATGACTCAAAGTGACTCCCAAAGTGGCTGAGAATGCCAAAAAAAGAATGGAAAAAATACCGATTTAAAAAAATGAGCGAAATGCTACAACACTAAACTCAAAAGCATCGCAAAGATACACACAAGAATGTCTTTTTTGTCTAGCAAAAAAATGCCGCTGTTAGCCCCGGTCCCTGCTGCCGCCTCTCCGCCGCTGCTGCTTTCCTGCCCCTGAAAATGTCTGCTGATTGTTCCCTGCTGTTTCCAATAACCTGCACCTTTCCCTTGTATGTAAACTCTATTTGTCTCTTGTCCCCTTATTGGGTTGTTCGTCGTAACTGGTTGTAACTCGTCTTGTTCTTTGTCTTACGTGTGAGTGGTCCGTGTTTGTCTACGTTTTTGTTTGAATGTTTTGAAGCCTTGTGCTGCCCTTTTTTGCTATAACAAATTTACTTTTAACTGTAGCATCGTCGACTGGGTCCTTCTTTCCTCACAACCCCTGACACTTCCACCATTAACAGACAAATATTTTCCTTCTCCAGAAGATGAAAAAGAACCGGTTAAACCATTTGAATATTTTGTAAACAAGAAGATAAACTCTGTTTTCTCTTGTCTGCTCTCTAAAACGTATGAATATTTTATTTACATAAAAAACATTCAAGTATTTTTAATATTTCCTTTGAAGACTCCATTCTCCCTTCTTTTCTCTCTTCGCTCCGTCAACCATCAGTGACACATCCAGTGCAGCTTCACTTTTATGGCAGTTGGAATAATGAAAACAAATATTCTCCCTCAACTTCACATCTTTGCCCCTTTATTTCACATAGATTCAAACTCCTCCCTCCATCTTTGCTCTATACTTTCTTCCCTATAAATACCTCTGTGTGTTCCCTCTCAGTCTCTCTCTCTGGCCTCGAACTAACACTAGCACCTTTGTATGACCAACAAGCCAGATGAGACTAAAATTAAATGCACTTTAATTGCAGCTTGTGCCGGTATGTGAGAGAAGTGAGGAGGATTTACGGAGAGGAAATTATATTTTTAGGCCTCGATTTGGTGACAACGACTTGTTACTGTTTAATGAAAGAGAAATAATCAAGAAGACGAAGTTCCGACGAAGCAAAACCCCCAGAGGCCTTAGAAAGGAGCCACAGCAGCCCGTGTGGGACATGAAATCAGAAATAGCTCAGTATTATGGGACAGTTTTCCAGAAAATGTATTAATAACTAAGTCTTTTAAATGTTTCTTTTAATGCTTTTTGAACATGCTGCTTTCAAATAGTTTATTATTGATGAGACAGAATTATCTCTTTTTCTGCCATAAAGTTAAGATTTCCAGCAGACGTGAACAATGGAAAATTACAGAGGAGCATTAGGGACAGGGATAAGGAAAAGAAAATATTTTTTTCCTTTCATTTGGGAATAAAGTTAAAATAGTATTTTTTTTAAAAGACGCAACGTGGCGAAGAAATAAAACTACTTTTAGTGCATATAGCCACAGTTCACAGAAAGGAGAGCTCACAGGCTCTGAAAATAGTTATTAGAGTAAAAAAAACCTACTTTACCTCACCTTGACTCCTGTTTATTCCTCGGCACCTGAGTCTTTGCCTTACCTCCCTGGATCCCAAACAATTCTTTTAAAAAGGATTTAAGGATTTAGTTTCAGTTCACGCCAATATTTTCACTGCTTATTTTCTTTTTAGTTTCAGTCATAGTTCATAATAATAACACTAGTCTGTTGATCAGTGGAATAATGTGAAACCTATTGGCAGGAATGTGTATTGCGTCATTAAAAAGTGCTCTATAGCACTTCTAGTGATTGAACACTACACAGGGTACCTTTAATACCAATAACATGATTGAGGCTTTTTTTTTTTTTTACTACAAATGTATTTTTTAATGATGTTCATTATCTTTATGTAATCTACTTACTTAAGTTAACACATACGTTGAAAGTAATGTTTTTAGTTTGCAATAAAAAAATAAGTAATAATAGTGGTTGTGCAAATGTATAAAGTGTTTATTTATGTTATAGTGATACATGTAAATAATTTAAGAGGAATGTTCTGACTTAGTGGACCAAAAATAACTGTAAGAACCACAGTTGCTTATTTATTCTGTAGTTTTTTTTATTTTTTTCCTGTTGAAAATTCAGAAGGCTCTTTGAGTCGTCGTGGTTTTTATTGCAAAACCGCCGTGGTAACCAAAGACTCTTTAAAGAACCTTCCTTTTCCTGGGCGAATGAGAAGAGACAGGGGAAGGGGACACGGAGGAGAGGGGTGAGACGGGCGGGGCGATGACACTCGGCCAGAGGAGGAGGAGGGGAGGAGCAGAGGGAGTGGGATGGAGGACTTGGGGCAAAAGGAGGGGGAGAGAGGGGGGGGGGGGCACTCTGTAAATAAGTTGTCTAATTCATGAAGCGGATGTTTTGAAGGAAACAGACTGAGGATGTAGCTGCACTAACTGTACCCTCTGGGTCTCTCTGCCTCTCTGTTTTCACTGTGAAGCGAACTGGACCTGTTCTGTGTAGCTTCCACTGGAACCTCACCTTGTACCTGCAGCGCACACATTCTCCATTGATGCAGTTCAGCTCCCTCTGTCTCCGAGGCCGACCTCGCTGGCAGAGTAACAAGCGAGTCGACTGCCAAAATGTCCCACTCATTACTCCAGACCCTGAGCTCTCGTTTCTGTGAATACAAGTTAAAAATGAGAGACAAGGAATGGATTTAAATGTCCGTACCCACCTGGATCTGAAACCAGCTGTGAGCCAATTAAAGCTCATCAAGTCCAGTGTGTCCCTCACAAGTCCCTGTTGGCATTTAAAAATATACTGATTGATGATAAATACCCAGTTCTGAATAAGTTCAATGTAAAATAAATAGAAGTCATAACAACTCACGGTACGAAGCTTAGCATTCTTTATGTTTACTCTAATTCCTGTTTTCTGTTTGCTTAAGTATTTATTCAAATGACTAAAACGTGTGAACAAGGAAACAACTTGACTCCTCCGTCTCCCCAGAGGGGAAGAAAAAAAAAGGTCTATCCTTTCCTCTCAGAACAGAGTCACTGACTGTCTCCCTTCTCCCCACTGAATCCCATCCATTTACATCTCTTGTTTGCCTTTCTATTGTTTTGTGGCAGCTTTCATTGTAAATGATACAAAGCTACATGGTCATCAGACAATAACCGGTGCACATTGCATTTCGGCCAATGTGCTCCGTCTCTGTAGCTCTCCACGGGCTGTTTACCTGCATTCAACCAAAGCCTACTCCAGCATGATCGATACTACTCTGCAAACGTTTTCAAGACCCACATCTTGTCCTGTCGCAGGTTCATACATGTTCTACATTTGAATGCAGCATATATTTATAGAGTTTAAATTATACATAAAAGCTTTTCCCGCATACTATTTTATGTACTTATTCTAGTAATGATTGAAGTGATAAAATGCAGCCTTTCTCTCACAATCTGTTACAAACGTTCTCACGTGTGGGCGAGCTGCGTAACATCCGGTTGTAAAATTCGTCGTGGAAGTTTTTTTTAGTTTGGAGCGTTAATGTTGCCCGTATTCTCCGCTGGTCTCACCTGATTTTACCGCCCTGCTCTTGTTTATCCATTCACCGTCGGCCAAAACATTTTGGGATAGTTTGTCCTTTCAAGTGTACATTTTTGGAAAGCTTTACTTCTCCTCCGTCTATGGATACGTATTTAAGTGATGAGGTCACTTGGGAGACATTTTAAATTGAGCATTTTAACACCAGATGAATCAAAGAATCGATCAGAAATTGAACACTTTCAGGCTTTTTCAGCTGATTCGTATCTATCAAAATATAAATACCTGGATTGGGCCTGATACTGCAAACTGGCTCGATTCTATGACTCAATGGTGCGAGCACACACAGAATATGGGGTTGTTGTGATGCAGGGTGTAACAATCTTTGTTTTTTTAAGTCATAGAGAAAAATAAATGGAATGCAGAGGTCCAACTTCATGCAAACGTCCCGTCTACTTTGGGTCAGTTGAGGTGTGTGTTTCCTCTCAGGCGTCCGAGAACTGGCCTGACCTTCTTTCCACTTCAACCGGGTCCTTTTAAAGCGGACTCTCGCCTTTCTATTTTTCCAGCTATTTATGTCCAAACGTGGGCACGGAGAGCGTTATGTGTGGCGCATGTGTGCATCTCCCAGACTGCGTGTGTAGTCCGTGTTGTTGTGATGTACACATGTACATCTAAGTTTAGTTTCTATGGTGCACTACTTTGCGTGCCTCTGCTTCGTCGGCATGCGTCGCTGTTTTGAGCGCGGGTCTACATCTTCCCTCATTTGCATGCGTGTTTGTGTTTTCTCAGAGGGAAACCAGCACAGGGGGAAAAGGGGAACCGCCGGTGAAAGGGAAAAGTCAATGAATGGTGGTGTTATTTGTTCGGTTTTGGCGGACTGCACCTTTAGTGGTGAAAAAAAAAAATCCCCCGCCATATCACTAATTACGTCCCGCCCGACGCTGCCTGCTACAGAATGAGACTGTGGGTGTGTGTGTGTGTGTTTGCAAGTGTGTGAGCCTTATTATGTGTGTATTATCTGTTCATGGTTTGTATGTGAGAGAGGTTGTGTGCATGCATGCATGTGTGTGTGTGTGTGTGAAGCAGAATTTCAACAGCCACGTGTTAAATCTGCTGAACTGTAGCATGACAAACACGCATCTTTAAATGTTTTTTATATTTGTCACATCCTGCAACTCGCATGTCTCCGCTTTGACAGAAATCCGACGAGTCAATTCTTCCTTTAACTTTAACCTTTTGATTGGCTCAGAGGTCAGCAGAGCTGCATTGAGACTGCTGGTGTCAGATTATCTCTCTGTCTTCAGTGATGTAACTGTTATTTAAATATAACCAAAAATGCACAGTGACAAAGGAAAAGTTACGTGGTACGTGTATATTCAACTACATTGTTTCTTAAATCATTGTAGCATTTAAGTAGACCTTTAAGTTGTTTTTGTCATGAACACTTTCAAACAGAATATTGCCCCGCAAACAAAAAGCACCGTCATTTTTATTTTCTGAACAAAAAAAGCTTTCGCATTGCGAAATCTACAATACAATCGGGAACAATCTACTTCAAAGAGACTGACTGACGCTGTTCTGTGTCAAGTCATTGTAGGGCAAACAGCGTACAGCGTCTCTACGTCACTCCTCCACATTCCAAATATGGTAACTTTCATTTAGAGGATGCAAAAAAAATAAAAAATGCAGACGGACGTAATCCAAGATGGTGACGGCGTAATGTTGAACTCCAGGCTTCAAAGCTGCAGTCCATGAACCAATGGTCATGATGACTACGTCCACTTCATATATACAGTCTATGATATTGGCCACATCACGTAATAGCAGTTGTCATGTTGGGTAAGTAGGGAGGCCCCGGGAAACTGATTAGCAGAGATGCTGACCACATCTCATTGTTACAGTGTAAACAGTTGCTTAAAGAGCCTAATATCATATTTCATATAAAAATGTTTCTTTTTGCAAAACTGGCCCAAATACTGCTCATAGTTCTGAGTACAAATCAGTTGACATTTCTGGTGAAGGAGGGTCATTCAATATGATGCATGTTCTTATACCTGTTACTTCCTAAAATATCAATTACATCTGCCATGTCACCATTTTTTGAAACTCCTAGTGCCATTTTAACCCCGCCGGTGTGTCATAGTGTGTTTCTCCGCTTCCTCATAAGTCATGTAATTCTTTTAAATGGACGACAAGTTTTTAATTAAATGTCTTTACAAGCAAACAAGCCCTAAGGCGTTTTATTTGGTTTCTGCTGGCCTCATTCAACTTCAAACAAAGCCCAGATGGAGGAAAAAGGATGGCAGCTGCTTGTCCGCTGATAAACGGCTCATTTCCAAAAGGTAATTTATAAACTGCTGTTCATCTTTTTTTTTTGAGTGTAGTCTTTTCACAAAAATTATGATTATATAGTTCACCTCCACAAGGCGAAGTGTGTAAAGTGGACTAAACACATACTAACAGTCCTTTAAAAATAATGTACACCATTGATTTTGAGGAGTATGGATCCGTCAGCTTCATTAACAACTCCAAACAGTCTATTGCAGCTTGTTAAAAAATGTGTCACTATAATAAAACTTGATATTCCAGTGCATTTGAAAGGTTTTCATCACCCTATTTTTGAGCAATGTGCCTCAACCTCCAAAATGAAGAGATTATACCAGACAAAGAAGGAGAAAAAAAAACCTTGGATGGAAAATTTTGGATCAACGGGAAGGGCTCATAATTTTAACCTTCACGTAACCATCTCTAGAGTCTACAAGAAAACCAGTCCGACCAGTTCTATCCCAGTGCTGTTTGCTCTGAACAGCATCTCACTCGCTGTTCTGCTCGACTCTGTTTTCCACAACCGCTTCTATTCACCCTTTGAGCATCTGCTTTCTCACATATGAAGCGGGCCCACTGACTGATGCTTGGAGATATGAGAGGTGTTCTGCTTTTTGGAAATTTGGGATCAGCTGGTCCCACTGACTGATAAAACATAAAACACAAAAGTTCCTTTCACAAATAATTATTTATCTGTTAAAACACTTAAAAGAGCAATACATGTAATGCGTAATGAGTTATTTCATTAAACTAATAAGGAAACATTTAAATGAACAAGCCTATAAAAGCACAGCATATTTATATTTGAGCATCTGTTTAATCTCGGCTTGAGGCAACGAGAGCGTGATTAATGTTTTCGTGGCAGCTCATAAAGTACTCGGGGAAAGGGAGTGTTAAATGTAATAAAGTCCACGATGACACGAGGCACCACGCACCTACTTTTTCAACGTCTACCCAAATCCACCTTTCCCTTTAACCAAGGATAATTTGGACAATAAATCTAATCACACGGGCGTCACATCCATACTAATGAATTTGAGTGAGTTGTTGATGCTGGGGAATCAGCTCCAGGAACACCTCAGAAAACTAAAATATAACGTTACATGGTGTGAAAATAAGTTGATTTCTCTTTGTTTCACTGGAAGTGGCTTTCTTAAAAGTTTCAGCTTTATTTTGTTTGTATCGGTGCATATATTGTGTCATTTCCTGTTGAAGTATGAAATACATGGATTTCTTAACCTTGCAAAAACTATAAAGATGAGCACACACCATTTCTATGGTATTTCATGCATATTTTAAAAGCAAAACAAAAAATAACATCTCCATCCATGAGTGGAACAGCATCCTTTTCTTCGTGACTGAAAAAGCTCATATTTCCCTGCAGACGCCTGGTCTTTTAGCGTGGCGACAGCGATACGCTCGGCGACTGCGTGCCCTGCCCTGAATGAGCCTATAGATACAGGGGGGCTTCTGGCCAAACTGAGGTTTAGGAGAAATTACGATGAGGCGCAATGCAGCTTTCATGAAAGAAACATTGACTGCACTCGATTTGCCTGAGATGATGGAGTCTGGACAGAGAGCGGAGTCACTGCAGCTCAGTGTGGAGAAGTGTGCGAGGAGACGACAGAACGGGGAACTGAAAAGCTAAAGAGATGTGAGTGTGCAAGGTCGAGACGTTTCAGAGGCATGCACACAGAAGCAAGCACACAACCACGCATGGGGAAAGAGAGGGGAATGGGGAGAAAGAGTGATTCGCTGCGAGAGAGTGTGTGTGTGTGTGTGTGTGTGTGTGTGTGTGTGTGTGTGTGTGTGTGTGTGTGTGTGAGTCATGCATGAGTACACATTGTTAGCACGGTGAAAATCCTCACAGGTTCCTGGAAGGAATTAAAAAGACTGACGTGACACCAGGATGCAAGACTGCTCTGCAGGGCTGGTCCCACCCCTCTGCTGATCCATGTCAGGGTGTGGGTGTGTGTGTGTGTGTGTGTGTGTGTGTGTTTTAATCCTGTGGCTCGCTAAAACTTTGTCATGGTTAGCTCCATCTGAGACAAAGCCTGCTCATTCTCAACACAGGTGGAGGAATTACTCAAATCCTTTAAAGGTCCCTCTGCGTCCTTGTCCAGGTTTTTTTTTTCAAATGGAAACGCCCACTCAGCTGTAAGCTAATCAATGAGGTTGTTATGAATAATGTGAGCGCTAGCACTAGCTGAGTCAACGTTAGCTGTGCTATGGAAATGACATGATTTGGGTTAGTTTGGAGTCTTTGAAGTGGGGTTGTATGTATACTCGCTTGTTCTGAGAGGTACAATTACCGTTTTTGTCAATGGAGTCTTGAAACAGAAAAGTAAAGCAACTGAGGACGTCCGCAGAAGAAACTACTTTATTTAGCCACCTAAGAAAAGGCCCACCTGAAAATGTTTTCCATCTAAGTTACTGTCGCTAATACACACTGACAATGAATAAGGATATATGTAGGATGTCATCCTGCAGCAACCTACGTTAGGCCATGTGAGAAAACATCATGGGCTCGGGGAAAATTGCATTTTGCCGCCAACACATCCGTATTTCTAACAGCATTTAGATGTTTGGATTTGAATACCCAAAAAACACTAGTGTGAAGCTACAGAAAGACATAAAAACCTTAAGAAAAGAAGAAATTTGAAAATGATTTAGAAGAGACAATGCTCTGAATCTTTCAGTTTGATTGTGCAGACTGACTTCCTGTTTTTATTTCCAAGTTGTTATCAATGGCAGCCATGTGACTGTGGATGCTGGATGCTGATGTTGTTCTGATGGTCAGTCCGAAGGGTCCAGACTGAAATATCGCTGAATAGCAAGATATTCCCGTCACCTCACAGGTTGAATTCCTCCAACACATTTTTGTAGACTTTTCTTGTAGTGCCACCAGCATGTAAAGATTTTAATACAACATTGGTGGTGAAAGAATTATGATACCTACTAAACATCAACATGTTAGCATTGTAATTGTAACTTGTTGACGTTTACTGTCGGTTATTATATAATAATCAGAAGCATACGTTGCTATAATAGATGTTTGTTTGTTTTTTCAGCTTAAAATTGACATTGAGTTTGAGTCCAATGAAGTGAAAGATCACCTGACGACTTCCCAGGTAACAAATGTCTAAACCTCGACTCAAACTCTTCATCCTCTCACATCTCTCAGCGAACTTAAAGCCTGACGACAGCCCCACAGAACTGCTAGCACAAGTGTAGGCTTTTAGTCTTGTTCTGCAATGAGGGGTTAAACCCGCTTTTCCAGCATCTGTGTCCAATGTGATCTCACAGAAATACGTGAAATGACCACGACCTCTTAACGGTACATTACGTTACACTACGTGGCAATGCATAAAAAAGCCTGAAACAATTTAGTCAATAAATGATTGTAGTTTTTATTAAGAGAAATCTGTTTATCACGTAGCCAACTTCATTTAAAATAACTCAACATTTTCTGTTGTTTCACACAGGACACAGACACTGGTCTCCTGGGTGAGAATCCTGTGTTGACCCAACCATCCAGCCCTGGCCTAATCACTACAAGGAGCTGGATATAAAGGTATTCTCTTGAGCCTGGGGATTTGTGTTTCCAACCCAACAAAGATCCCAAATTACTTTCCGATTTGATCCGACTGCTCATAATCCTTCCCAATATTTAATATCAATCCATTCATTAATACGTCAACATTTTACTGCTTTGCTCCCTGCAGTTATATTATTTTCATTGCGTTTTCCATGTCCCAGGTTGCTCCCACCGCTGCACAGAAACCGTAGCCTCCCTCCGAGCTTCCTCCGTGTTGATTTGATCTTTATTTGGCCTTTTTGCCGCAGCTCTTTGAATAAAGCTACTCAGCGCGCTTACGGGAAGCGCACAGCGCAACATCACCCCCCCCTCGCGCCTCCAAACTGAGCCTTTCCAAATTGGTTTACATGAAACCTGCCAATTTACAGGGACGAGTTTAGAAAATCTCTCTCTCTCTCTCTCTCTCTCTCTTTCTATCTCCTACAACTCCCCCTTCCTCTCTCCTCCCCTCTAACTCCCCTCTACATGGTCGTGGCCCAAAAGATGGTGATTCTAAATTTAAACATGCAAAAAGGTATCTTTGTAAACCCCAAGGTGGCTTCAGAGGGGAGAGAGGGAGAGCTCTAGAGGGAGAAGAAGGGGGAGGGAAAGTGGCAGGGAGACATTAAGGAAGAAAAACAGAGTGGAGAAGGAGTGTGAGAATGTACAGCAGGCTGAAGAGGACATGACATAGACCAGTATTAGATCCTTATTTCATGGTTTTGACAACAATTATGCAAAAAACTGTTTTCCTTAAGTATGAACTTTTTCTTTAGTTATGTAGTGATAACACCTTGGTGGATGACGAACAGGGGGAACAGACGGAGAGATATCAGTGAAGTCTTTCGAACCACTCTGAATGTACCCACATTTTCACATAAACTGGCACTTTGGAAGGATAAAATGTCATCTTAAGCCCCATTCAGACTGCAGTTATGTGTCTAGGGAGGTGGGGTGATTTTTCTTTTATTGAAAAAAGGCAGTGATGATTATAACTGTTTTGCAACCAATTTGCAGCTTCATGTAATTTAAATCCAGTGTGGAGGGACTTCTTTTTATGTTACAGTGGCTCTTTTGTATTTGTAAATAATTTCAGTGCAAAACATTTCACTTGAATGGGGAATTTAGAGGTGTTTTTTTCTAATCTGGTATATGGAAACATGCTAACAGTAACCAATTTGGGAGCCAATGTCAGCTGTTATTTGGCACCATGATTTCTTTTTTTTATCTGTTCACATATTGACCTCAGCGCTATTAAAAGGATGCCAAATTAGCTAATAGCAGTTTGCACTGAACATCTTGTAATAGTTTTGCAGGATTAAACAAATAAGATTAAATACAGTTAATGTCAAAGATGCACAATAGAGAACAATAGAAGGAATTTGTTTCAACATTGTCCTAACTTGAATTTAAATAGTGTACTTTGGTGTAAATATATTGCTTTACTACGTAAAGTACCAATATATGACAGTTTTGCTTCCATCTATTACAACAGTGATAAGACCACTACCACTAGTAAAATGCATAACGTATGCACTGATGCTGGTTTGAATCCAGGCGTGAACCTTCATTTCATGTCACTCTCCCCTCTATGTTTGCTAAGTTAAAGGCAACAATGCAAAACCCCCAAATGTTTATTAAAAAGCCTAATCACCCTTAAGAAAGAAATTACAGCGTTGCAGCACCAAAGACCAACAACCTACAGCAGCAAAGTTCCAGTTAAAGCTGTTAGTTTGGATAGCAGAGCATGCTGGTGGCAGCAATGAACAAGTGGCACACAGGAGACAGTAACAGAAAAGGAGAGAGGGTCGGGTGAAGGGAGAGAAATTCCCCCGTGCCGCGGCCTAAGAGCCGCTGGACGGGCGGCGTTCTCTCCGTCCCATGAAAGGTGTGATTGTCCCACAGCTTCCCCGAGCCAGGAAAGTTCCCCCGGCGGCGGTCGGCGGCCCCTCTATCTGCCAGGAACGCAGGGCTGCGGAGAGAAACCCAGCGCCGGTTATGTCAGATACCGCGCCGGGAGGAGGGGGAGGGATGGGTTGTGAAAAAAAAAAGCTTCTTTTCAATGTGTGCTATAAATACTTTAGAGAAACACGCACACACATTTCGGGGACACAGGACACACACAGAAGGACAGCGGGGCCCGAAATGAGGCTGACGGCGTGGAGCGTCTGAATGAAAAGAAGGGCCGCTCTCAATGTGTTTATTTTGACAAGAGGGAGTGAGAGCGGAGGGGGGAGACAGAAGTGGGGAGATGGGAGAAAGAGACGGAGAGGTCCGAAGTGTTTCGGGCTCGGGTATTCCTTCTTCACTTCCATAAAACTAAGTTTCAGTAGAGTTTGAAAAGAAAGCACCGGCCATGTTTTCAGACACTTTTTTTTCTTTAGCGAGCGATTTCAACACAAATATTTGGACTCGGAGTGATGAGCAACATGAAGTCTGAGACCGTTTACTTTGCGTCTCGCTCAATGACTAAGGTGGCCTATGGGTGTGGTGTCGTAAAGACAGGACAAAAGGAGAAAAAAAAGATGGCTCCAGGCCACAGTAACTATTCAAATACACTGCAGGATGGCCCGAGGGCTAACTGTCAGGGAGGCTGATGAATGACTAAACTGACCTGCTGATGCTGAACAAATTATCAGTTTTTTTCCTTTTTCTTTTGTTGAGAAAAGGTTGATTTTCAGGTATTTAGGAACCATCATGTCACTTCTACGCCTGTTTTGTTTCAATGATTGTAACTTTTGTACATGAGTAGGGACGTGCTAGTGCAAACGGTGAAGCTTCATGCTTCCTCTTAGTGTCCTGAATAGCGATAGGGTAAAGTGTCGCCATAAGCATCAATTACAGCAGCTTCAGCTCACACTGTTACAATGGAAGTGTGTGACTGTTAGGGAAGCCTTCTGCATCGTGCAACCACTGCACTCTTCTCTTGTTATTTTGGGGTTGATACTTAGAAAACACTTTCTTCAAGGAATTAGAGCTGGGTCCAAATTTGCCATGTGGCTCCCTATATTCACTTCTGACATTTAATGTCCAGATGCGTTAAAATTACAACACTGATAGCTAGATTTTTAATGATTTTTTCTATTATAGCAAACATCCATGAAGAGATAAGCAACAACCCAATTTAAAGCTGGAAAAACACAAACATCTTCGGCCAATATTTAATAAAAAACTAACCATCCGAATGGTGGCGTCGGAGCAGATTTGATTGACAGTGCTGGCAACGTCAGCAAACAACCCATTTAAAATCAAAATTTGTTCAACCCTTTTTAAATTGTAAAAGAAAGAAATGTACAACACAAAAAGAGATGTCTGGAGTGAAACAGCAAAAAGTGTTAACACTTTAGCAGACAGTATAGTGTCTTTCATATAAGTCGTCCTCTTTGGTACTAACACACTAGTGGGAAAATGGGTTTTCAGGGCCCTGTAAGGACACGTTAGCCGTGAGACCAGCACGTTGAATTAACACGTAAATTACATTTAGTTCAAAACCTGTGCAGCGGTCCAACTGTGAAGAATATAATGACGCAAAGTGATGATGAAGATTCGTTAGCGTGTAAAACATCAACTTCGTGCCCGTTGTGACGTCGTATATAAGAATAGTGAGTGCGTGAGTGAGCGGGGCCGATGTTAGACACAGTTTAGGAATATGAGCTCATTTTTCATACGGCAACAAGTTCCATTTTCAGGCTCAATCTAAAAAGTGCTATACTAATTACACTAATCGCTGTCTGCGATTATTAAAGATTCATCACAGCCCTGATTCAGTTCTAGCGTGTCCACAACCGCCGTGTGTTTTCAGCCCTGTGCTGTGAAAATAAGTGGAGCTTGTCTACCTGAGCGTGAGAGGCTGTCGGGCTCTCCTCAAGGAGCCCCGTTCAGCCGCACACACACACTCCAACACACACACACACACACACACACACACACACACACACACACACACACACACACACACACACACACTCACACACACACACACACACACACACACACACACACACACACACACACACACACACACACACACACACACACACACACACACACACACACACGTGTGCCTGCGCGTACACGAGTCCGGAGCCGGCAGACATAGTAGCGCTCATTCATCCTCTGGCAGCAGACGCCCCCCCCCCATCCCCCCACCACTGGCCTTCAATCCCCCCGTGCTTTTTTGGTCCCGGCACCCTGCACCTCCTCCTCTTCATCATCCCCCACTTCAGACCACGTCCATTTTGGGCTTTGGGAAGGTAGGAAAACAGTCTGACGGATGAAGAGACAGGATGGATACATCCATAACACAACTCGCCGTGCGCCAAAACCGTGTTAGCTCGTGTCTGCCGGCGATCTGTCTCCACAGTCCTGCCTTGTTTTTCTCTGGGTTTTCAGTGGACAGGACACACATCTGCACTACACACAACAGTGCTGAAGACAAGATTGTGGTTTTGGGGCATCGTCTCTCTGGATCTTGGGAGCAAGACATCTCACAAGACTGACAGACCGTCTCAAGGCACCCAGAGGCAATGCATTGTGGGCAGTGTGCGAATAACCCAGTGGCAATCGAGGGGTCCAAAAGCAGCCGCCCTGGTATCCATGAAGAGGAGAGACAGTGTCCTGGTTTGCCAGAAAGCCATTGGCCCGTTTCGGTCCACAAACAGACCTTTGAGGTTTTCAGGGTTTCTCAGGTGTCAATCAAGGGGTCTCAGACCGAGTGCTACCGTATTTTGCACACTGATTGTGGGGCGGTTGAGTGTGTGCAGTGAGGTTTCATACAACGATATTCTTACCAATAATATAATTATAGATTTTCTCACGTACACAAAACCCTCTACGTAGTGTTCAGGCACTGCTTACTAGATTTTACATCATACTCGGTATACGGATAGCAGGTTGGTTTGTGATTTCTTACACAGGCATTGCAACATTACACAGATTGATCGATACTTTGTGGTCTTCAGCGGGAGTTCAGGATCTTTGCTAAACCAACAGTTGTATCAGTGACTGCAATCGCTTCGAGGCTCCCGTCAGGTCCGGGTGTGTCATAAACCCTTATGAACCGTGTGCTCCTAAGTTTAGTTAATACACTATGTTCCCAGGAGCCGGTTCAGGTAGCACCTGGGCTCTTCAACAGAGACCTTAGCGAAGTGGGTGATTCTTCTCCTGTCTCTTGTGTGTGGTTGTTAACTTTAAACCCCCTCTGATCACTGCGGCAGCACAATGAGGTGGCTGGAGGGCCACTAATGCGGCCCAGCTGGGTGCCGCGCTACACTCTGAGGATGTGTGTGTGTTGCTGTTAATTGGTCCTGGCAGGAGGGTGAGGGGTCTCTGATTGGAGGCTTTGGAAAAACAAATGCGCCGCAGTAGCATGTCGGTGAAAAGTGAGAGGGGTCTTCAGATTCCTCTGTGACATGACAACGTACATTAATCTGTACCTTTACGGATCAGCTGATCATTTCCTAGGAAGAGCCCCCGGAAAGAACTTAATTACAGGGGAAGTACTGTCAAAGAAGTGATCAGATAACTTGCAATTGATCAATCAATGCTATCCGTCCGTGGACACAGTATCAGAAAAATGTGTAAACATGTGAAAATTGTCTATTTGACATCGGGAAATTTAATTTATAAACAAAACAATTTACTTGGGTTTTAATGGAACAGGGCTTTTAATCTCAAACATTATAAAACTGCTGATTAACTAAACTAAATCCCAAAAAATGAACAGTCCTTTGTCACAGTTTCCCTAAAATCTTTACCAAATCACATAGCTCTTTCCACGAAACTGTGCAGAGATAATAATTCAACCATAAATTGAAGCTCACCTTTTTAACATAGAATTTAACTTCTATGTTAAATAGTCCATTTTCATTTAGAAAATCATGTGCATACCGTACAGAGGTGACATTTATTCAAAGACGTGTAATCCTGACATATTTCAATTAATTATTTTTAAAAGTAACACAAATTGCTTAACTTTCCCGCCCGCTATCTGATCCAACCACAGACAGGTCTCTGTTTGTCTTGGCTTGCTCTCAGCTTGATGTTGACAAAGCAATAGATTTCCTCATGACATCCAACTGCATCGACAAAAATTCATAAAGGTGTAAAGTGTCACGCCCCTACAGGTGAAAATATCAGCTGCCAATCAAGCAGTTGTCTACACGCGCTCAGACAAGGAGAGGAGCGCTCTACCCGACTCACCTGCACACCTGTGTCCCACCTGTCGACAGGTGCAGAGGCCTTGCACACTGGAGCAGATGCACTTTACAAGTGCTGGATTGCAAACTGGATTAGCCACTTGATTTCAATGTCATTTTCTACGTCTCAAGGTGCTTATTCTTTACAACTTTTTGTGGTTGAAGCACATTGAGGGGGGAAAGAATCCCTCACTTTCCGTACCCACATTTGGCTTCACAGCACTACGACCTGCGGCCACAGCTGTTATATTGTCCCCACTTACGTGTGTGTGTGTGTGTGTCCAGCTGAACACACACACAGCTAATGAACTCTAAGTGCCTGGCTGCAGTTGTCACGGTGGTGCGACCGTCTCAGTGCCCTCAGTCAAAGGCTTGACTTGAGTTAATTTTGGTCGGAAGCAGTGACCGGGAGAAAACAGCTTTGACAAAAGAACATTTTTAAATTGTAAGAAAATGCATTTTCTTTTTTAAAATCTTGTTTTAGTTTAGATGATCATAAAGCATTGCATAAGATATTTATGAAGCAGGCTTCTTATTTGCTCAATGTTGCTGGTTGAATGTTGACAGCAGCAGATTATATATCAGCTGCAGCTACTTGACCCTTTGCTAAGTCCCGCCCCTCGAATGCAAAAATCGCGCATCTATATATTCGCTGGTCAAAAACCTCGGAGCTTGACTTTGGTAACTCACACTTGAGTATCTGGCACCAACTAAGGATACAATTATTTAAAAAAATGTTTCCGCCCAATAGCGACGACATGCTGTTAAGCATCCTTTCCTACCAGGAAACCAGTAATGGGTGGGTTCTCTTTAACATGCACACCTGTGATGACTCATAAGTGCAGGACATAATGAGTGTGCGTGTGTGTGTGTATGTGTGTACATTGTCATGCACCTGTATTCTGTATATGTAAGTAAATGTGTTTTACAGATGTGAATGCGTGTGCATGTGTTTTACCTGTTTTGTGGGGACATACATCTGATTAAACTGACATTGTGTGGACTCACTTTCCTTTTTGGGACAAAATGGGGACAGAATGGCCCATGACATAAAAATCATTATGTTTTAGGGTGAAGACTCATGTCTCATTATGTCAAGATTAAGTTTAGGTTACGTAAAAGTTAGGGGGTAAGTCAATGTATTGTCCCCACAAGTCGTGAAAAGACGGATGTGTGTGTGTGTGTGTGTGTGTGTGTGTGTGTGTGTGTGTATGTTGTATATGTAGCTGAAAAGTAATATTCTTCTCCCTCCGGTCTGTTGAAGGCAAACTACCCTGCCGGCCTTAACTGTATGATACACAAGAAAAAAGTCACTCAAAGCAAATATGGTTTTTAGCTGAAAGAATATTAAACAATCAGAGATTGTATCTGCTGTAAACAAAGATTACTCCTCTGGTTTGTGGCAAATATTTGCAGCAAATAATCAGTGTCATGAGGATATTTGCCAAGTCATGGCCATCCTCCTCGCCACTCTGCCACTTCCTCGCAGATCAAGTCGAGCCAAGTTTTATTGATATTTGGTTTAGTTGAGCAGCTTAACGTCTGTCTCTATGAATGCTGTGTGCCGCAAATCTGCATAGTCTGATAATGGGAATTGGCCTATTATTACATTGATATTGATGATAGTTCATAAGGCTGTATGTCACATGTTGCCATGGAGACAAATCACTATAGGTTGCCACAGTCTATCTTTCTGACTGACTGCCTTTATCTCTCTAAGTGTCTCCCTTTACTTGAACAATGTAATTCAGTCAAATAAAATCTGTTAAACAAACCTCAGACTTGCCCTCCTGATGATTTCTTCTTCTCTTCATCTATCAATCTATCTGGAATCTGATTTTACAAACCAAGGCAAACTCCTAAATGTCCCATGAAAAGCTGTGCTCTGACACATGTATAAAACCAATAAACATTAAAAAGAAAACTGAACAAACAAAGTGACATCTGAGTCGAGGGAGAAATCTGACTTGTTTCAAGCTGAGAATTCTCCGCCGGTCGGCACCGAACCTCCACAGTAAAGTCCGGTTTGGACGTCGGAGCGGAGCCAGACTCAACAGAGCGGTCTGACACATCGCTCCATCACATCCTGCCATTTGGCAAAGGATGCACAACACGTCTTCATCCATCTCCGAGATGGAGACAAACACAGCCTCCGACATGCTCGGTTGGGTCTTTATGCCTCTTATGTGTGTGTGTGTGTCTCAATGTCTGTGATTTACAAGGCCGCGGACAGTAGTGGCTGTCATGTCAATTCAAGTAGTGTTGTCCTAAAGTCTAGCCAGCAGCTCTCTCTCTCATACACACACACACACACACACACACACACACACACACACACACACACTTTCACTGTGTGTTTGACCCGACACATGCTCTCCAGATGTTGGCGAACATTCCTGAAGGTCTCATCACACTTGTGGACATTTTATGTCTTCTCGCACCATCCTGGCACTGTCACAGCTCAGCTCTCAGTTTGTTCAAATTGAAAGCGGCTATGAAGAGGCGGGGGCGTCCACCGCAACACGGGCCAGTAACTCTTCTTTTCTTTGTCTGAAAGCATGACATTTGTGGCTGGCTGGAACATCTGGGGATTAATCGAAAGCTTCCACACTGCCGCCAGCTGTCACAGAGGCCCACATTGCCACATTCAGGTCTCTCAGGTGTGAATGCACCCAAGATGCATCGAGGACGCACTGACATCCGATCGCTTGGACAACATTCGGAGTTGGACTGAGCCTTGAGTGGCCGTATTGTTTTAGCATTGTGTGTGCGAATGTTTGTCCACCTTTGGTGACCGCCTACTCCACTGATGTGTGTGTGTGTGTGTGCTCGGTAGCTGTCGGTACCCTGTTGGATGTCCTTCTGATGAAGATGCAATGCTGAATGTACTCTGAATGTGCGTTTTTTGTGGCACTATAAAAAGAAAATCAATGCAGCGCTCCAAAACCAGTGAGAAGCAAATACTCTGCGTTTGTCGCTGACGCAAAGTTTTAACACCTAACGAAACCAAATATGCAGACGCTAGCTGTGCGCGAGCTAGCAACAAACACACCCTGGTTGCTCAACAAGTCAATCAAATGCATTTTAGCCCTGCCTCCCAAGTGATTACAGAGCACCTTGGGTTGAAGTGCCCTGCTCGTGGGCACTTCAACCAAGTGTAATTGTCGAGTGCCCTCGTAACGGATGTTAAGGGCAGTCTGCCAGTACTAATGGGCTTCCAACATTATTGGAAGGACTTATCATTTAGATGGGCCGTGTGACATCACAGGTCTGGGAAGTGAATCAAGGATCAAAGTTTATTTGAGTGATACGAAGCCATGCAGGGGTTTTTCCCTGCGTCCATCTCAGTGCCCGACATTATACAATCCAACCTGAGGCTCCCTGCAAGACACACGAGTAACAGGGAGCCGTGCAAAGTCCTGAAGGTATTGTTCTTCTCACCTGCCTTCACTGCATATCCAAAGTCCTGAAACCAGAGAGGAGAAACAGGAGTCCGAAACACAGCCGGTGTATTACCTCGAATTCTTATCACCTGAGGCTAACGCCGAAACACTGTGATACGCAACTTTTATTTTGAAATCTGCAGCGCAACAAATTGGACCTGACAAACCCAGCAGGTGCTCTGTGTGTAATCATAACAGAGACAATGTTACTCGCGCAAATTAAGATAAGATAAGGGGAAGACTGTATTGACACTTGAAGGGGAACTGGGTCAGTGCAAACAGACGCAGGATGCAACGCAAATCTGAAATGAGGATGAAAAATAAAACAGGAAGTCAAAATGTATTCAGATTTTTGCAAACATAGGGATTGTACAGTGTACTCAGTTATTTGAGCTGGATCAGGAATTTCTGGATCAAGTTAGCTCGCGAGACGCCGTTTAAGACCTGCCACCTTTTAGAAAAACCTGCTCGCTGGACTTTTAGCCTGCTAGTCTTTTTTTCCTGCCATGATTGTCCCTGAGTTGCTGGACCTGTTTTGATCGATACTGTCTCCCCCCCCCACACCCCCATCAGGTTAAATGCAATCAGCCGCCTCCTCTGTGTTCGTCTCTCAGGCCAGCAATTTTTATCTAGGGCCTCTTTGCAACACCCACGTCCGACAGAGCAAAGTCCAACAGCTTATCTGTGCCTCTGCTGGCCAGTGGCGCTCAGTCAGTCAGTCAGTCAGTCAGTCAGTCAGTCAGTCAGTCAGTCAGTCTGTCTGTCTGTCTGTCTGTCTGTCTGAATGACATACTAACTGACTGTCTCTCGGCCATCTTTACTAGCGGCTGCTCTACTTGTCTCCCTGCCTTTTATATCTGTTTTTAGTCCATGTGTCACATAACAAGATATGCCAGTATTTTACTGTTATTTTACAGTGCAGCTATTGTAATTTATTTTAAAAGTATCTTATTTTATTTCGGATTACAGTGTGTGATAGTAGAATAACTTCATCATATCATGTAAGTCGCTTTGGATAAAAGCGTCAGCTAAATGAAATGTAATGTAATTAATGTAATGTAATAACCTGTTTTTAGGGTCAGTTTACAGTGTATTCCAGAAAGAAAAGTCATTAATTACACACCCAGTTTACACATGTAAATGTGTACTGCATGAACTACATGGCAGTAATAAGGAGAGAGCGCAGAGAGGGAGAAAGACAGAGCAAACAGTGAGAGAGGACTGCCTCACTTCTGCATCGTTTGAGAGACTCCCTTCTGGTTTCCAGTTCTACAGTCAGCTCTATAAGTAAACACAAGCTGGGGAACACAGTGACATCTTCACACTGTAAATGGCGTTTCACTGTAAATGGCGTTTCACTGTAAATAGCGTGTCACTTTATTGACTGGCTATGCGGTCAGTAAAGCGATCAGTAAAGTGATCAGCTCGCTAACGTTACTACAGCTAATTCAGCTCAAGCTAGCTCACGTTACAGAGTTTGCTTCGCCAATTTTAGCAAATGAAAGGGACCAAATACAACATTAACTGAGATATTAACAGTTCAATAATCATGAGGAGAAAACAATACTGGACACTGTCAATTTAGGGTGATGAGAGTAACTTTACCTTGGCTCCTCGGTTGATCGCCGCATGGCCGTGCTCAGAAAGATGACTACCGAAGCTAAGCTCTCCAAAGCCACGTTCAAGAACATCCAGTCATGTCTTTTCAGTCAAATATTATTAGTGCGCTATGAGCAGTTTGATTAATAAATATGAGCTATCATCATAGAAGAAACATTAGCCTACAATCAACAGGACGATGTACATGGATAGTAACTCACTGAACTCATATAGCGATGCGTACTTCCACCACTTCACAGAAAATGGTGTATTATGCTGACTCAATGCCAGAAATTCCTCTTTATGAATGTAAATGTGATGTTTACTTTTTTGTTCTTTTAATCTGTTGCTTGTTTTTCAGACAAAATAAAAAAAGGTAAAAAAGAAAACAAGCATTAAAATGTCTGACTTTGAACAAATCATGTTAATATGTTATATAAAAACTGATATTGCTTTCCAAATGTTGAAACAATTAATTTTATTTCGGCTGACAAATCATTACAAGTGGTCCAGTTGTGCACATTTAAGTTGTGCATTTTCTGAAAATCTTCCACTTTGGAACAAAGAAATATTTGTTGTGAGATCAGACCCTCCAACTGTCTGACGGACTTATGAACTGTCTCTTCTTCTTTGTCTTCTTCTTTATGAGCTGCAGCTTCTGAAAGACTGGCTCTTTACATCTTTTTGTCTTTCTGACTGCTGTCTACCTGGTTATTAACTACCAAGTTCCCTCCCTATCCACTAGCTATACAGCTCTTTCTCACTCTCTGAATTGCAGCATTTCCTCTTCATCTTTTACAGTTAGTTTATCTGTATGTTTTAATATGACTTAATTATTAAGATATTTTGAGCTAAATGTGACTTCAAAATGCAAATTTGCTGTGTGATCAGACTGCCTTTCTCCATGACTAACTAACCTGTTAAAAAAGGGAGTGTATCGCTTGAACTGTAAGTGCTCCCTTTTCTCTCTCTCCCTTTTCTCTCTCTCTCTCTCACTCTCTCACTCTCTCTCTCTCTCTCTCTCTCTCTCTCTCTCTCTCTCTCTTCATTCCCTCCATCTCCTCAGGCAATAACATGTGTAAACAGTTCATCCACCTAACAGGATCCAGGATACACAGCGTCGTTTGCATGGCACATCTTGAAAACACGCACCACCCTTTTTCTCTTCTCTTGCTCTCATTTCTTTTTTCTTTTATCTTTCTATCTTTTTTTCTTTCTTTCAGTACGTGCTTGCAGAAGCTTTTTAATCAAACACCTGTTAGATGGAACACTGCTGCACAGTGAAACACACACATGTCACTTTGTACAAGAGCCTTTCTTGTTGTTGTTTTTTAGTCCACTCCAGTGCACGATCAGTTTCTGGAATATCTGTTTGCTTAAGCACAGTTGGACTGTGTTTGGTGCCTTTTAAAGTATTGCGGAGCCTCTTGAATATGATTACATGTGGGTTAGTTGTAAACTACAGCAGCAGCAGAAAAATACATCTAATTTCTTTGCGTGAAACTCTTTCATTTGAGCACAGACAGTCTTTGTGCAGGCTCCACCTTGGCTTCTGCTGTCACCAGGCCCTGAGGGCTGCTGTCATCAAGTGCTCAACAGGCAAAGCTGAGCGACTGTTGCACCTCAGGAGACAGATATCCGTCTTTCTGAGAATAACGCCAGCTTCTCTCTCAGGCGGATCTGAAGGCCGCGGCGACTTGCTTCAAACGATTCTGTCAGACCTCGGCCGCTAATTATGCAAAACGCGACACAAACTGTCTTTGTGTAGATAAGATACGATCTTATCTATGCCTCCACACTAAAACTGTTTTATGTGTCTCACTTTCCGCTGTAGTCTAAAAAAAAACATCACTATAAAAATGAGTGTGTTATTTGGGCTAATTACAAAACTAGACATGACATGTTCTTTATAAAAGTAAAAATCAACGTACAGGCTTTTTTTTTTTTTCAATCGTAAGGATTACGAAAATGATTAATTGAAACATATTGAAGGTGTTTGTTGGTCAGTGCCAGTACTGCGGCCCAGTGTCCGCAGGAATCACATGCAATGTAATGACGCAGACTCTCGGTTAACTTTCCCTTAATCAAGTCATTTTTGTGCAGAGACGTCACCAGACCTTAATCAAAGCGTTGTCGCCCCGTCAGTGGAAAAGACACCGCCACAGTCTTGGAAGTCCACTGAAGTTTCTCCTAACTCTCCAAATGGTTGTGTTTCATAAAGAAATAGACAAAGTGATGCGCTGTTTTCTCCGTGTTTTACTATTTCACTATGGGTGCAATTGGCAAGTTTGATCAGGATATCATATTTTATTGATTCGTTGCTGCAAAAACTGATTTTGAACTTGGTTAAAGGTGGAAATAGTCACATACATTGCAATCTTGGTGGTCACACAAATGAAACGAAAACCATGTGACTATGCAACGCTCGGAGCGAGTGATGTAGTAACGAATATTGGTAAAGACTACTTTTGGTGGATCAAACAAACACAGGACTTTCCACCACGAGATTGGGTTTCCCAAAGCGTCGTTGTGAAGTGATGCTTTGTTCCGAACCAAACTGAAAGGTTTTGTTGCTAAAAACCTAACGTTTGTTATTTAGCTGAAACTGAACTGTACGTACTTATTTTAGGCCCAACCATCTCTTCCGTGGAGAAAAGACTTCATTGGCATTCCATGCTCCTCTGAAGCTACGCTAACCTCTTTAGGAGCCACCGTTGTTGAAGCTGCCATGCAAGGTAACCTTTATCCCACAACCTGGGCCCAACTTTCCATTTTCCACAAGCCTTTTTACACCGTATGGGTAACTTCATAACCAACGTCACGTACTTCCCATACTAGCAAATACTGTGTTCAACCTGCTACGACATGTTGAGTTTATGATTTAAGACTTTACGTTCATAAAAGCCCAGGTGATTCTTGCACAGACCAGTCACACCGTTTGAGTGCATTACACACAAACCACAGACCCTTCTTCAGCTATTGTGGCCATTTGTGACATCCAGACTGTTATCAGCAGCCACTATCTATTTTCTAAGAGTCTCGCGTTTGGAAATTGGGTCAGTTGAGGGTTACAGATTACAACCGAGAGGTTACAAATGTAAGGGTCACACTTAAGTTTCTCTTTTTTTCTTTCTCCCTTTTGTTTCCAGACGTTGTTCCACTCTTAACTGCTGCATTGTTGCTCCCTCAAAACCTTAAGCCGCAGCATGTTATCTGTGATTGACTCTAATCAGCTTTTTCTTCATGAGAGGTCCGGGCTGAATCAGCGCGGTCACCTGATTACTGCAAGGGGACATATCTGAGTGACATTTCAGAGTCGGCCAGGTTAGTCACACCTGGGGCGGCCTAGTGTGTGTGTGTGTGTGTGTGTGTATGTGTGCGTGTGTGTGTGTGTGTGTGTGACTGTGTGTTGTAGCTGTGGAGACCGTATCAGGCGGGCGCTCGCCTATCTTATCAAGCCAACTGCTCTAAAGGGACTATTGTGTATGGAATGTGACGAACTCCCTTTAGATTCCCTCTCAGACTATAGACCAGTGGCCTTTTCTTTAAGTTATATGTGTGTGTGTGTGTGTGTGTGTGGTCCTTGTTTAGAGACCAACATTTTGATGAGTTGTAAAAAATGCTGGAGCATTTTCTGGAGCAGCCGGTATTGTTAGGGGCTCTTTAGCATCGTCACTCTGATCAAAAAGTCACTCATTAAGACTTACTTCTTTCGCATATATATGTGTGTGTGTGTGCGCGCGTGCATGTGCGTGTACGTGTTGCTGCAGTCCATATTCTTTAACCTCGGGGATCACAGTTGCTGTGCATGACACAACAGGGAAGAATAGGCCACGGCGAATATGTGACGACTCTGACAAACTGTGGAGGCCGGGGTTGAGCAAGCCAGTGGAGAGACAGACATGCAGACAGACAGGCAGGCAGGCAGACAGGCAGACAGGTAGACGCTAGTCATGGCGACAGGGCGGGAGGCCAGGGCCGGGCAGCTGCAGGAACCAAGATCAATAAAATAGCTCGTTATTTTCCGGCAGATGGAACCGTAAGCATGTACATGCATCAAACTTGACTTTTTCTCTCGATGTCATTCAGCAGGTTTCCATACTAAAGCTCCTCTTGTACGTACATGAAGTGATGTGCTCCATGTTTACAGTGTGGGATGATCAAAAAAAGGATCTGATTGGTCCGATCAGGCACGACAAAATAAAAGGTTCTGTCGATGTGCAGGGGTTTCAGAGACAGGTCAGTTGTTTCCACACACACAGTGTGTGTGTGTGTGTGTGTGTGTGTGAAGCCCCCGGGGCCAACTGTCCCTGCATGTGCAGAAGTCTGCTTTGAGGCTCTCAGTGTGATCCGTCCGTGTTTAGTCTACCAGTCCGACATGTCACACACCACAGTCATTTGGTCAGGAGCTGTTTCAACAAGGCGCTGCTATTCCTGCAGCAGCGCCGCGCTAGCGGGTGAAGAGGAGGGAGTTGCGATTGATTGATTGACGTGTCATCGAGGTCCCCGTCAGCACGAGGCCACGTGATCCAGGAACCACATTCTTTTATGGTCTTTTAGAAAAATAATGTGCTGCATTATTCAGTAGTTCTGGGGAAATGACGAATTCTTGCGCTCAGCGAGATTTTAAAAATGTATTTTTTTATTTTAACACAGAAAAAGACAAAACCTTGCATTCAGTGAGATTTTTTATTTGAATATGTTTAAAGATTGACTTTAGTACTACTTGGAAACAAATTAAGCTTATGAAAAAAGCTTTGAGTAGTTATAGCAGTAGTATAGCTTTGAGTATTTAGAATGTACGGGCGAAGCCGCTTTCAGCGTCGTCCTCGCCGACAACAAACACTTCCTGCGTTATCGCCGGCGTGAAAAGAAAAAACAAACCCATGTTTCTCCCCACATTTTTTGCCTTTTTAATAAGAAAAATCACATTTACAGCCAACAGAAAAAAACAATAACAACAAAAAACAACGACAACAACAATATATTATATCAGCACACTTTCAAAGTTTGAAAAGCAACGCAGCTTAAATAAAAGACAATTATTTTCTGAAACTTAAAATATGCTCCACAAGAAGGACACCGTGTGACCTGAACCTTCTGTGTCCTGCTCTGGACAATCCTTCAGTAGACCGTCGATGCATTGATCTCAGATCAGTAGTCATTTGAAGAAAAAGGCACTTTTTGGGAACGGTCATTTGACACCCGCTGACATCGTTACACTGATCCCATTGAGCCGACGCATTGACATTGTGAGGGGGGGCTCCTAAGTATTGTTGTAACACACGCAAACGCACACACTATCAGCCCACCTGGCCGCCGGGAGCTCCATAGTGCAAAGTACTGTATGTAAATCCTCCCATAGTGCATCTCTCCTCCCCCTCCTCCTGTTTTTAGTAACTGACTGAGCTCCCCCCCGCGCCGCTATCTCTGATTCACAATGTGACAGTCTGTCGAGAAAGCATCTGGTTGTAATGCTCCTGTAACAAAAACATAAACACAACATGTTTTTTTTTTTAAATAGGTTTTTACCACAGTTACTTTCCCTCCCTCTATTCGGCTGCAGAAGATAGCTTTAGTTTCCTCTGAGCTCGAGCGAGGACAAAATGGCTTTTCTTTTCTTTCTTTCTTCATATCAACCAAAATTAACAAATACAGACTTCACCCGCTACATGTACGTCGATGAATGCCTGATCTGACGGAAATGATGGACGTGGTGTGAAATGTCGTAACGCAAAAATAAAATGAAATAAAGGTCTCCCACTGCAGTAACACCTGCCTGAAGCAGTAACCTCTCAAAATTCGCCCGGTGTTTCCAATTAGAAAAAAAAAGCTCTCACAGTTGTGTTGTAACTGGTCAACAGAGCACTATACAAGATATATTAAAATGTATTACCTTCATAAATAAATGCAAATGTTCTTTTTTTTTCCCTCCCCGTATTACCTCTATTTACATTTTGTACAAAGCCAATTTCCCCAGGACAGAATCGGACTCCTGTATTGACACACGCCAGTCGGACGTCTTCATCGAGACCTTTTCAGTCCTCCGTGTGAACAACCATGATCTCCAGAGTTGGTAAAACAGAAAACACACAAAAAACTGTCCTTTCGTCCCCCTCAAACACAGCAGCCATTTTAGATGCAAGTCTCTTCCGAGGCCTCTGGACGTGAGCCAGAGAGAGAGAGAGAAAAAGAGGAAGATAAAGAGCACTGGGGTGTCCATTTTAGAAAAGGCAAGAGAGGAAAAGAAGTCTCCATCTTGGCTCGCATCTTGGCTGGACAGGTGTGTGTGTGGGGGGGGGGGGGGGGGAGGGTCCACATTAGGAAGCATTGAGCACCGAGCGGCTGTACAGAGTTTGGTAGTAAGCGCCTGAGTCCATGGTGGCCGGCCCCGGGCTGTCGTAGATCTGCTTGGCCCCCACGGGGGAGCCGTTGGCGTAGCTGTTGTAGGCCATCACCTGGTCCTGGTAGGACTTGAGGTCCATCTTCTGCTCGTTGGACATGAGGTTGGTGATGGAGAAGGGGTGGTTGAAGTTGTAGTGGGGGTCCAGGGACTTGAGGGCGTCGCTCTGTAGGTCCATGTGCTGCTGCATGGCGCTGGGCAGGAGGTGGGCACCGCCCACTAGAGACTGGGAGTGGAGGAGCGGGCTGGAGGAGGTGGCGGCCGACAGGGACGAGGAGGACGGAGGCAGGGAGATGGGCGGGCTGTGGAGGTGTGAGGAGGACAGCGGCGGGCAGTCCAGCGGACCCAGGGAGTTCCGGGGATGCGGCTGGTCGTCCGAAGAGCCCGGGTGGGAGTTGTCCGAGTGGGCGGAGTCGGCTCCCTCGGATCCTCCCGTGGGGCTGTGGTCCCCCACCAGGTGATCCCCGCCGTGGCCCCCTTTCCCCGAGCCCCCCTCCTGGCTCTTGGCCGCCTTCTTGGCGAGCTTCTCCTCGATCTTGAAACGCTTCTGGCGCCTGAGATAGCAGCCGTTCTCAAACATGTTGCCCGACTGCGGGTGCAGGGTCCAGTAGGAGCCCTTGCCCGGCTTGTCTGGCGAGCGCGCCACCTTCACGAAGCAGTCGTTGAAGGAGAGCGAGTGGCGGATGGAGTTCTGCCAGCGCTGCTGGTTCTCGCGGTAGTAGGGGAACAGCTCCATGATCCACTGGTAGATCTCGTTCAGGGTGAGCATCTTGCTGCCGCTCTGCTGGATCGCCATGGTGATGAGGGAGATGTAGGAGTACGGCGGCTTGGCGTGGGTCAGGGAGCGCCGATAGGGCTTAGGGGGCATCTCTTTGGGCCCGGCGCGGCTCAGGGGCGAGGCGGAGGAGTACCCCAGCTGGCTCATGGACTGACCCATGTTCTGGTAGTGGGTCAGGGAGCCCAGCGAGCCTGGAGCAGCGGAGCCCAGCTGGGTTAGAGAGCCCGAGCCGAGGGACGAGGCCACCGGGGAGAGGGACATGTGGCCGGGCCCGGAGCCCATGGAGGCCAGGGGGGAGCTGCTGAGGCTGGAGCTCGGGTACGCCATGTTCATGCCCGCAGGGGAGGCGGTGGCCGGGTTCAAGTTGATGTAGCTGTTGATGCCGCCCATGGTGCCCATGGAGCCCAGACCAGAGTTCATGGTGCTGGGAGAGGAATACATCTGGAGGAAAAGAGGAACAGCATCTGGTTATTCACGAGAAAAAAACGCAGTTGGCTTTCAGGCAACAACAATAAATATATATCATTTTTAACGTTTAGAAAACACATAATAAACTCCTCTCTTGGATTAAACTGGTACTGATGTAAAAGAGTGGCTGCAGTGAACGTCTGCACGGGAAAGTAAGGCGGGCGGACTCTGAGGGGACTCCTTATCAATGCACAATGAGGCTCTCAGTGCGCGGAGAGAGGACATGGATTTCACACGGCGATGTTAACCTGAAAAATGCGTAAAAAGCGCGTCATGGTGCCTCTCGCTCAGACCAGACGGCCTCCGCTGCTCCGCGGAACAGAAACACAAGTCATCTAAATATTCACTATTTAAGCTCATATTTTTTTTTGTGTTCATTTCTGTTATACGTTTTTTGTTGAGGAGGAATAATTCCGTGTTATTTTGTTATTCTTCTTCTTGGTGAAATGTCTTGAAAAAATCATTTTGACGAGAGGTTAAAGGGATTTGATAGAGTGTGCGAAGGCCATGAAGGGATCGCGGCCCGCTGGTTAAATATTATCAGACTCTTTAATTTCATCAGGTCGAGGTGACAAGTGATCTGCTGATGGAATTAACTCTAATTGAATTAGTGAGGGGAAGAAAAAAAAAGTCTCGTTACATTTACACCTGAATCGTCGCAACACATCAGCGACTGCGGGGACACAAAGGAAGAAAGTCTATTGATGAGCAAAATACTTTTTTTAAATGTCATCAAGTGAGCAACTTAGAACCGAAATATTAATACATATATACATATTAGGTATTAATAAATACATTAAATATATTTATCATGGCTGATGTTTAAAAAGAAATATAACATTTTAAATCATATTTGGATAATGTCACTATTGGGATTTGTTCTACATGAGAACAATATGTTTTGGTATTATTTAAGGTATATTTATCCTGATGGTAATTGTTACACCACTGTAAAAATGCAAAGTGCACCGTGATACTCAATCTTACTATATTATACTCAAAGGTATTCTAATTATTGCGGTACTACTACAATATTCTCATAAGAGCTTAAAAAGTGAATGTAACATCTTTATCATATCATATTATGGTTTATCATCAAATCAGGAAAACAGCTGGGTTTTTTCTTTGGACGGAGTCCTGCGCAAATCATTTTATATTCTCTATTTCACCGCCAAGAAACCTATCTGACGTATACTGCTCCCAACAACACGAGTAAATAAAAAAACAGTGGTTTATTATTATTAATATTATTATTTCTGCTATTTCTATGAGTGAGCGTGTCTTTACCTCGCTGGCCTCACTGTAGAAAGTATTCCACTCTGGTAGATCATGTGCTTCCATCTTCACGGAGCTCAACATCCCCGAGACAAGTCTTTAGAGGAGAAAGACGTATCTATGACGGGGTTGTTTGAAAAAAGATCAAAAATAAATATACAATCCTTCGCAAAGTTGTTCGTGGTTGTTGAAAATCGAAAGAAAACCTTCAAAAGCAGAAAGTTGTCTCCCTTTTTTTAAAATAAGAGGGAGAAAATTTTTAGAGTAAAAAAAAGTGAACGAAACAACAAACACGATGTGACGCTCTGCTCCCGGGAATAGTAAAGTCAATATTTCTTATTTGTCAGTCGTCCATTGTTTCATAACCTTATTCTCGTTATGGCTCAGCATATGCTGACTTCTTCTGGCCCGTTTTTTTCTCTCTCTCTCTCTCTCGCTCTCTCTGTCCTCCGGGGCCCTCGGGACGCAGCGTGTGGCAGGCGGAGGTGCAGCGCGCAAACACAGGAGAGCAACCTGGACGTCCTGCTCTTATAAGGTAACGGCGGGCCCCGCCCCGCTCCAGACATCTGAATACCAGGAAGGGCCCCGGCAAAAAGGCCGATGTGGCCCCCTGGCGTGCTGTATATTGGCCGGCGGCTGACACGGAGGCCACCCTGACGAACGGCGGTCCAGTAATCCTTCAGTGGCTGAGTGGATTTATATATATATATATGTTTTATTATTTAAGTTGAGCAGGGACGTAAGGTCGGGTAATATGCTCCGGTTTTCAATAAATGCGTCTGTTCTATAAATAGATGTTAAAAAGAGCCCAACTAAATGCAATCATCCCGCTTCCTTTGAACTGAACACAAATTCAAAAGTATTTGTTTTCATGAATAACTTCCCTTTTTCTTTTCTGCAGCGTTTGGAGATACAAATTACATTTGGAAAATGGAAGTTATACCTCTGGTTCAACAGCATATTTTATTTTGCACAAACAAAACAAACACAACAACAAGATCAACATGTCGAAATACGGGGAGTTGGGACTCCGTTTTGTGACATAAATGTGTGTGTGTGTGTGTGTGAAAGTTGATAATTTCTTTGGCTATCAGGTCTGTGGATATCAACCTAGTTCTCAATTGACTTATCTGGTTAAATAACGGTTAAATGAATAAATAAAACAAAATCCATATTTTTGGTAGTCAAATATTTTCCTGATCGTGAAAGATCACGACTGAATTCAACAAAATATTTGAATATCAAAAGAAGAATATCAGACCATCAGAGATCCTAATCAGGAGACACCCCCCTCCCACACACACACCCACACACGCACACGCACGCACGCACACACACACACACACACACACACACACACACACACACACACACACACACACACACACACACACACACACACACACACACACACACGCAAACAAAACCTTCTCGCGCTAATTCAAACATGTAAACTCTTGCCACACGTACTGTAACACCAGATGGAGAAATCAAAACGTGAAAGTACCAACAGACTCTCGTGTGCGCAATCCGTGCGTAAACGTGGCTTCTCGGCTGAATTTTTTTGGAGAGGATTTTTTTGTTATGTTATCCTCCAAAAGAGGTATTCGCGACCCGCCACCACGGAGCCATACAATAAATAATGTAATCCCGGTGTCAATGCGTAGGGCCGGACTCCTGTGTTCGGGCGGAATACACATCGGCCTCGCCGCAGACGGAGTCCCGTGAATGTCAATGCCTCTGCCTAATTGCCAGTCAATGGAGATGTAATTGATGCGCAGGCGGGAGGTCGACGGGATTAGAACTGTGAGAAAAGATCCCAGGAAATAAGGAATAACAGGAAGGCGCGTGAGAGCGCGCAGATGCAGCCAAAACAAGACGTTATATCTGCTAAACTCTGCGTGGCCTTCACGGACCCTCGCGCGGAGGATTGTATCGCTTTAACTATCCAGCCCGGTGACGGGGTTGGTCGTGTTTCCGCTCCCTGGATCGCGAACACACGTCAGTCAGGCCATCACCTGTGGAGACTCGGCGATCATCGCCTGTTTGCCAAGCTGTCAGATCGATTAACACGCGGAGCGAGCGTCACACCTCGGCATCTGTAATGATGTAATTAAGCCCCACACAGGTGAGCCTCTCTCCTCTGCGCGGTGATATCTTCAGTAGTTGTAGATGAAGAAGAAGAAAATATAAATACAGCTTCAGCTTTTCATCATAATAATAATAAAAACTAGAATAATACAACCACACGTGGAGATCGAGTATTTTCCTGAGGATAACATTTACGACCATCGGATGTCACTTTAGCGTATTGATCTGGGTGGGGATCCACATGTGGGACATAGCACTATCTTGCTTATTTTAGCTACAATGTTGTGGCCTTCAAGTGGCAATGGGAAATCTGAGACCTTCATTTTAGCTGGGGGAAAAAACAGCTAAATTCTAACGGTTTGGGGGGGATCTTCTGCAGCTCATGCTCGACGCCATCTGCGCGCGTTGCCACTGAGCTATGGAGTCATTTCTTTCGGTTTATTTCTTTCAATCCGGGCTCTAAACGTCTGTGTTGGGTTTAATGCTCCTTCAAGGCCCCAACACACATTTGGCCATCCCATCTCCTCTCTGCGGGCCGCTTCTCATCCCAATGGGCCTTCCATTGCCCATTAACACCTCTATAATTGGTTTAACAATAGCCGACACTAATGGAGGAAACGGCACATCGGCCCACCAGGAGTACGGCGGCCGGACGGTGGGGGCGGAAATAATCAAACGCCCCCCCCTCTCTTCTTCTTCACAACGAAAGTTAGCAGCGTCGTCACTGAGAGTTTATCTCTTGTTCTTACAGCGGCCTCTCAGGCAGACTGAGGTCAAAAGCCCAACAGCGCCACCTCGTGGCCTTTAGAGGAGAGCTCCTGTGTCAGGTTTGCTCGGTTCTTCAAAGTCTGGCCAATTATTAGGGTCCGAGCGACTGACGTCAGTCCAGGAAGGACCCTATTGTTATCCAAAGGATTATTTTTCTTTTTCTTTATAATTTTGTTTCTGAGACCAACACTATGAAGCCAACTAAATGCAATATTTAGACAAACATTTTAGTGTTTAAACATAAAGATATGTAGAACGTTTTTATTCCACAATCCAATGTTAAATAAACATGAAACCATTTAAGCTGCCAGACAGAAGGAACAAACTATTTACAGGATACAATGTTAAATATGACACGCGGAAGTCGTTTGATGTGATCGTGTTTTTTCTACATATACAAATGTTACAACAGGGAGGCAGTCACATAAATCCCATTACATTGAATTAGGAGGGAGGGAGGAGGAGCATCTTCATCCCATCAATTGTTTTGATACTTTATCAAACGACCACTGTGTTTTTCAGGTTCTGTCTTATTTAGTGTTTGTTTGTTTTTTCTCTTCCCGGAATTTTTTCACATCCTGGCGTTTCTATATTTCGTGGAGCGCTGTGTGATCGCCATCACCCCCTCTGGGCTTCTGATTAGGATTAAGATTATTTCTGCCTCTAAAAGAAATGCATGTTTTTATCTCTATTTCACAAAATTGATTCTATATTATATTCACGTTTGATGAAGTTCTCTTCACAAACAAAGGCATTTCACATGCTTTAATCTCAGTGGTTAAACTCAAGAAGCCGGGAACAAAATAAACAAAGAAAACAAGCGCACGCTTACATTTATTCCCAGTTTCTGTTTTGAACATGCCATGAAACCTGACAGATCTAAAAGGTGACGCGTAGATGAAAAGAAGAGGCCAACGCAGGAGACAAGGAGCCGCCTTTACAAAGGCTCCGGATGAAAGCAGAAGCCGACTGAGGGGGAAACGCTTTCAGGTGAATCATTGACTGGACAATAATGATAAAAGAAAAAAAGAAAAAGAAAGCCATTGCGCTCCTGCTTCCCCTGAGGTTCCCGGACACACACACGGTAAAGGTTTGAAAAAGGCACTTAACGAGGGAATTGCATGTGTCAGTGCATATTAAACTGAAACTCCACTTCTTCAAAGACATTTCTAAAGACCTGATCTGTGGGATATTCTCTCAATGTACTTGATACATACATACATTGAGGAAAATCTCAGACAAACAGGAAGTAGATCTCTAATGACAGCCATACAATGTGTTTGTGTATATATATATATATATATATATTTATATTTATATTAATAAATAAATACATATTTATATTAATAAATATATATATATATTCATTAATAAAATATCCCTGTAAACTGTAACAGACAAAGCCAGTTAAAACCAGATTACATATAGAATATGTAATTTCCCCCCCATAAAACATTTACATCCAGAAACATCAAATTGGGAAACGTTTGTCTGCTTCTGTACGGACGCTTGAGGGCAGGGTGATACGCTCTGGATGACTATACGTATCACGGTTTACTGGTAGTTCAATACATAAACTGTGAAATAAGCATATGGTTTGGGTTTTAAATACTTGACAAATGAAAAGCAAGGAGTATTTTCTTATTTAATGGAAAACTTTAGTGCAAAATAATCAATATTTTTTTTTGGCAATTTGAGTCAGTTTGTGCTCGTTATCATCAATGAAGACGAGGCGATATGGCGTCTCGCGATATCTCACCACGATAGGATTCCACTCACAGAAGATAAAGTATCAGTTGAATTATTGCCCAGCCATACATGCAGGACATGAAGAGAGAATCCACCCACAAAAAATGACTCCATTTGTAGTTAACTGGTTTGTTCAATTTAGGAACATTGGGTCCCTGCAAAGTCTTTCATCAGAAGAACAGCATGTATGCCCATCCACTGACATGACAGGAACGATGGATACGAATGGTCCGGTTGTTTGTTCGAATCAATACGATTAATTTCATCTGCAATGCTGAGGATTTAAAAACGTAAAATATATACTTTCAAATAGAGTTTCCACTCCACAAAAATGTCTTGTCTTTTGGGAGGAACTAATTCATAAACAACATTCTGCTCATGGTTGGATTCTCCCTTCACAAAAACTAAAAGGTTTAGGAAATGATACACAATCACGCATTCAAACCGTTGCATATGACATGACTAAGGATTGCACATACTATCATATACAGTATATAACATTTGACATTCTAGTATAAAATATAGTCCTAGGCAATAGATATCTTTTCATATACATTCGGGGTATAAAGCATAGGCTGGGCTGGATCTGGTATGAAAGCTACATTTAAATACAGAAAACACAATCTGGCTTAGAAGCTTGTTTCTACACACTGAGTCACAGTCAGCTTTATGTAAAGCTGATTTAAAAAACAAATGCAGGGACACAGAGAAACGACTGGCATTCTGTCCGTATCTCATGTCGGCTTGCATTTTAATTTTAAAGATTTGATTTTGTTTCATTTGAACAAAAAAAAAAAATCTGATTGTGCACCAAAAGTCACGAAACAATACAAAATACATTTTAAATTTAAGGTACACTTTGTTGCGATGACGGTCAGTTCTTATTATAAATTGCATTTGTAGAAGCTTAAATATTTTATTTAGACCGAGCAATGGCACAGCAAGTTCCAACTTTTGACTCAGAACAGCCTGCATTTTGTCCAAAACAGTCCGACGTCTGACCTCCTGCCGCCCATCAACGAGAGATATGGAACAACCGGGGGCCTCCGGTTTTAGCATTTCAACATGTGTGTCAAAACGAGCTTTTGTGCTTTCACAATACTGAGTGTACTACTACAATAGACACTGAACCGTGGCTACTTTCTTTGAGTTCGAGAGAATTCATTTGGAACAATAAACTAAAGGAGGTCCGCTAACGAGCAGCTATGATTGCTACCGTTAACGATCTATGAACACACTAGTGGCCATTCAGAGAAAGAGAGACGTTTCAGGAGTCCTGTTGGCTCTGGTTGTTTCTTAAGATGCATGTTCCAGTTGGGGTGTGAATATATATTTCATGTGATATATATATATATATATATATATATATATATATATATTTATTATGTAGAAAAGTGAGACCGTCTACGTGTTGCTCGAGCCTGTGTATCTCCAGCTGCTAACAGTAGCTGGCCTACAGTGCTAATGTGGGCAGATCCTACGGGACACTCCCGACTCGACAGAAAGTAGTCACTGTTCAGCTGTTGACTGGCCCTGAATATCTGACTCACACAGGACATCATATAAAGGCAATTTCAGGTCTGATGAATGTTGATCAAATTTGGCGGTGTGAGCAGTTGGACACGAGACCTTTGCAATGGAGGTTTTCTGCGCTGTGGGTCGCTGTGTTGCTTCTCTTCTGGGTCTCACGGAGCTCCATTTCGGACGCCTCCCACTGATATGCGATGAGACTCTGGAGCGACAAAACAAAAAGAAAACACAATATATATAAACACAAAATGATGCATGAACATACAACCTTATCAGAGCTCTTTTGTCTAATACAGTTACAACCCTGTTGCAAAACTCTGACGGCCTCTTATTGAGGAGAGTTAAGACAGATGAGCCTTTGTGTATTCCTCCTGCCTCTTTGGATCTCATCCATCTACTTAATATTAAAACACAACTGGATGATGAATACAAATTATGGCAAATTTGAGGAATCTGTAATTTAGGACATTTGTATTAATAACATAATAATGTAAATGCCTGTTCAATTGTAATTAAACATTTTTTTCACAAACATCCAAATTCAGAACCTGTAGCAGTTGTCAGAGAGGACGGACAAAAAAATAGCAAACGCAGATGCCGTAAACTATGCTGCTCTCTTGGGAAATGGTATCACATTGCAAAAGAACCTGCCTGGTGCTGAATTGGGTCCTGGTTTGGTTTCCACGTAAACCATCATCACGTCTCTCTCTCCTTCTTGACGGTGACGTCTCCACTGGCAGCAGCTCCGGCTCCACTTCCGGTGGCGGCCCCAGCTCCGTTCCCCGCTCCAGGTGCAGCAGCGGATGCGGCTCCTGCTCCAGCAGTGCCCAGAATGGTGGAGACCTCTCCCTGCATGAAGGCCCAAGGGGGGCTGTTGGGAGAGATGTCCAACGGACAGCGATCTCCACTGGGGCAGTACACCTCCCCATCGCCCCGCCGGCCCTGAATGTACACTCTGGTACAGGGGAAGCAGAACCTACATACGGGGAAGGTAGAGAGACATAAATATTAGGAACAACTATTGATTATTGTAGTAATAACTAATTATTTGTTCAAGCAAGTAATAATGGTTTGTAGTATATATATAGAATGTAAAAACTAAGAAATTACCAGAGTATACAATGTGGTCTTAAAAAAAACTGAAAGCTCCAAAACAAAGCACTTTAACCACAGAAACATACAAAACAAACCTATGCCCAGGGACGGATGGACACTGAACAAAGTGTGTGTCTTCCAGCCTCTCGTGACACAAAGTGCAGGACAGAGTGTTGACAGTTGAATGGGTGTTGTTGGCAGATGCTGATCCCAGCTCAGAGGCCCCACTGTGGGGTAACGCCGCAGCTGTGGTGGCCGCCTCTGCTGAGGTGCTGGATCCCAGGGGCTCCCCTCCGGACCTCGAGGTGAGGGGGCGCGGCTGCCTGGCCGGAGACGAGGCTGGCTTGGGACTGGTCTGGCTCACACCTCCAGCCAGGGTCGAGGACGATGAAGGCATGCCTGCTGCACTCTTGCTGGAGCTGCTGCCAGACACAGCCGTATGCATCTGGGTCTGTATCTTGGCCTGGTTCTGGGACGAACTGAGCTCCCGTTCCAGCTCTGGAGTGATGAAAGGGGCGATCCCCATCCCTATCCCCAGGTGCCTGCGGCTCATCTCGGCCAGCACCGGGGCGGGGAAGATCATGGGACTGCTCATGGGGGCTGTCCTGGCGGTCAGGCCTGCCGGCATGCCTGCAAGTAGGCCATGGGGAATCCCCGCAATGGTCTGAGTTACCAGACTAGGAGGGATGGCAGCGCCCAACATGGGTCTTCGGCTGCCGCTGGGGCTCTGACGGTTCACCTCTTGAGGCGGCTGGCCGTCACGGTGCAGCCCGTTGGGCGGCACACGGATAGCGGACACGGCACCCTCTCCTCTTCCTCCCCTCTCGAAGCGGTCCACGTGCGGCCGGCCCCCGTCCCCAGCACCGTCTCCTCTGCCAGACGTGCCGTGTTTATTGGGCGAGGGACCAGGTGACCTGACGTTGCCGTCCTGCATGCCGTGAGTCCGTTTCAGCTGTCGGGCGCTCGCTATCAGGAACTCGATCTGATTCGCTCCCTCGTAGTTGACGCAGCCACGACACACCACCTCGCTGAAGTCCCACACCACAGTCCACGGCATCTTTGGCAGGTCGCACAGGTAGCACCACTGGCGCCTGGACGAGGAGGAGGAGGGGGACGACATGGTCGGCCGGCCGGCTGGCGAGCTAAGCTGAGCGGGTCAGACGAGCGAGCTAGCTCGCTGAATTGCTAGCACCCGTTAGCTCGGTTAACCTACTTCGCGTTGACAGGTGCGCTCCCGCTCTTCGCTTCCGGATTTCTACTTTAACGGACTTCGAGCCGCTTTAAAACAATAGTACACATCATACGGTTGTAAAATAAAATCCCACTGTAAGGTTTCTTTTGCTCCTTTTTGGTCATATGTTTGTTTTGTTTATCCACTTCGGCCTGCTCTTGACTGCTGTCAACTGCTTCACCGACCGACGGACGGCGGGGCGTTACGTAAGGTGGTGAGGTGCATTCTGGGCGTTTGAGTTTCCTCAGCCTGTTTCGTCCGCGCGAACCAAGTCACCGTTGGTGTTGGAACTACAACTAGAACCGACACGGAAGTGAGGTCATTAAAGGTCAGAGTTCGCTCAGCGTCAACACGTGTGGGTCCGCTGTAGCCATGCGTGTTGAGGTGGAAAACGTCTAATTTGAGCTTATTTTGGGTTATTTGTAAACATAAAAAAATGCCTCGAGCGATATCATCTTCGTCGAGCGAAGACGACGAGGACAGTCCTACGATTGAAGCACCTGTAAAGCAAAAAGAACCCGGTAAGTGCTCATGCAGTTTTCTTTTGCACAACGCTGGTGTTGTTTACCCGCGACCCTAAACAGGATAAGCGGTTCGGATAATGGATGGATGGATGGTGTTGTTTAGCAGTTTCTCTCATTCACATAGAAAGCAAACACGTAAATACACGGCTCCGTAGCTGGTGACATGCTGAGCCCCACATTGTTAGGTTTAACGCGTCTTTGTTTACTCGTTCACTCATTGAAATATAAACAATAAAATCGTGTATTTAAAGTCTAGATTTATTTAAGTACAGATGTCTACAGTCTAGCTCCGATTCAAACTACTGCTCTGCAACTGTCAAAACCTTGGCCTTCTAATATCGAAGCCAACGAGAGATGGCTCTTCCTTGTGTATGTGTATATATTTCATGCTCTGTGTTATTTGTATTCATGGCATAATGGATGCGTGCCGTTTTGACCCACAGAGAAGCCCACCATGTACCAGTGTCCCGCTGACTTCGTGCCTTTCTGCCACAAGCCCTGCGGCAGCACTCTCACAGGGAGCCTGAAGCAGGACGACAATGAGCTGTGGCTCATCAAAGCTCCTGCCAGCTTCAACCCAGAATGGTGGGTACAACAGAACTGCTCCACTGCAACCAAATAATCTCTCAAGCAGAATCATGAAACTGTTCTGGTGTCGTAACAAATTGGAAAAAAATAAATAACCACTGCCTTAATAGTGCCAATAAATTAAAGTGAGGCTGTAATGAACAGCGACAAATGTTGATAAAGTTACAAGATCAATAAATGGTAACTCGTAAACACTTCCTAATAGTAGTAGCATGTGTACATAACAGTCATTAATTATCAATTCAAATTTTGATATTGTTGACTAACGCTAGCCATCATAAGGTGCAGGTCATACCACACCAAGTACGGCTGTAATAGCATTTAATTAAGCAGCGGAGGGATCCCTCTCCCAGGATGAACAGAATGTACAGATTGAACACCATAATGGAATTACAACACACTCCTTATGAAAAATTATACATCTGAGAGAAGTAATAGCAGTAGTATTAATAGCAAAAATAATAATAGCAATGGCTCCTTTATAATAACGTAACGTAAGCGGTGGATATAATATAATCTTAATCAATTTTAATAAAAGCAGTAGCAGTAATATAAATGTGACCAATAATAATCATGGTGGGTGTCAATATAAAACATGATCCATGCGAGAAAGCACACAGACTCCGGGGCTAATGGCAACCCAAAGTGCATTACACATTACACAAGATACAACTTAAACTTAAATGAAAGCAAGCAAGCAAAATCACACCAAATAAAAACAATAAAACCAGCTAACAAATGCATTTGATTTAAAAAGAAAAATAATAAAATAACGACGGTGAATGGGTAGCTTGGATTTGAAAGTAGTCTCTTCTGGGAATTAGTTTCACATTTGAGCAGCGCAGACGCTGAAGGCAAATTCACCGCGTTTAGTTTTCTGAAGTGTCATAGAGTTCACTTTTAAAGAAAATGATGTAGTTTAGTGTAAACGTTGACGTCTTCTCCATCCATCCCTCCAGCTTCAGCGGCATCAAGGTGCCCCTCTCTGGTCTCCAGACCCTCAAGGCTCCCACGGTTCCAGACGGATCCAAGACCGGGAGCGGCCAGCAGATCTTCAGCATTCTGGCGTCCCCCCACGGCACCTCAGAGCTCCACCTGCTCACCAGTGACGGGCGGTCGTCAGGCGACGTGGTTTTCGGCCCGGCTTTTTCGGGCCTATTGAACGTGTGTGAGAGTTACAGGGACAGCGATGCCAACCAGGCCCCTCAGGTCATCCCCACCCCTCTGCCGCCCTCCATACCGCCGGGGCTGAAGCAGCGGTTCCACCCGTTCGGCAGCAAGACGCCCACTCTGACCTGCGTGGCAGAGAGCGAGGCGGACGGAGCCGCCCTTGGGCCCTCGTCCACGACCCTCCGCCCGCTGGTCGCCAAGCGGTTCGTGGAGGAAACTTGGCAGGAGGAGGAAGGGAGTAAAAGGAAGAAGAGGAAGAAAGAAAAGCGAATAAAGACGGAGCAACTGGAGGAGACAGAGGTGAAAGTGGAACCCGTCGCTGAAGTTCAGGAGGATGCGACGATGGGGCTCCCCTTCCAGCAGGGCAATGCTTCAGAGGAGACGAGGAAAAAGAAGAAGAAAAGGAAGGACCGGGAGCGGGAGGAGGTGGAGGAGGGAGTGGAGCCCAGCGTGACGGTGAAGGAGGAGGAGGAAGTCACGGTGAAATGCGAACCGATTGACGATTCGTACGGCGATGTCGTGGAGGGCTCGGGAAGGAGGAAGAAAAAGAAGAAGAAAAGCAAAACTGGCGACGACTAGCCCCGTTGTTTATTTTAGGCCTCATGGGAGCAATTCTTTACCAGTAGTTTACTAATGCAGGGCTTGCTTTGGCAAGGACATCGCTTTTCAGAAAACGAAAAAAAAGAAGAACACATCCTGAATCAATTGAGCGGTGCATTCATCCCAGCGTCTTTAAGGGCCAACGTTCCTCTTGCTTTACCATGGAGAGTGACAGCTTTACACACAAAGAATGTGAGCAGCCGCAGCGGGATACGAGTTAGTCGGAGGGGGAACTTCTGCATCCTCTGCCAGCGTCTGACAAGTCGCGTTAGGTTTGATGGGATCGCGCTCGCACACCGCGTCCGCGTGTGCCATCACACAGCCGAGGCACCGCAGCGTCGCTGGTTTGGCAGCAGGGCCAGTGCAAACCAGAGGCGAGCTAAAGACAGTGTCCCGTCATGTTTAGATATTTTTTTTCTTTTAAGGATCTGAGTCACATATCACTTGGAGAACACATGTTTTAAAATAAACTCCATTGCAATGAAATGTGTTTGTGTTTTTCCGCCCATGTCTTGATTGAGCAGTGATTTCAACCAGAAGGAATGGAACCATAACTCATGTTGTAAACTCCCGACTGCAGTTTTTGAATTGTGCAACAATAGGGAAGTGCCCAATGTCGATCTTTTGTTTTCTCATGATTTTATGTTTTTGGGGGGGGGTGGACTTTGCATTCATTAAACTCTAGAAATCTTTTTCCGCAGACAGACATTTAGGCCAACAATATTTTCTAAATGATATGCAAGGAGTAGTTTATTTGGCAATGCACTTTATTGTGAAACAAAGTTGTAGCTTAGTAATTATATCCCTTTCTTTCCGAACTCAGTAGTAGAACACGTTTGAGAATCTGCTGAAATTGTGCTTTTTAGTTGCACAACAAATTCCCTAAAGTACTTTGGTCTCCTATTAAATGGGTCCGGCTCTGAGTTTCATGATGGACTTTATGATCTGTTCAGTGGCTTTTTTAGCTCTGCCACTGCTCCATAACCGGCTCTAACCGTTTGGCATGCCGAAAGTCCTATTTGAATAATACTGCGTGTCAGCACAAAACACTGGCATCAGAACCTCTAGAGGTTGATAGCAAGTCCGTAAATCTCTGCGTATCTGTCACCCGCAGAACTTCCTCTCAAATATAGAGAAATGAGCAGTGGCCGCAGACAGATGGCGCCACACTCCAGCGTGTCCTTCGTGGAGCGGCCTGCCTTTTTCTCCGAACCTCCAAACTTATTATTTACATGCTGGCATTTCTTTTCACTAACACAGATCTTCTGTTACTCTCCGCGTGCACAAAAGACATGATTTATAAATTCCACATTTTTTTCCCCCCCAGACGGCAGCAAATCATGAGCGCTCAGTGACACTCAGGTGAAAAATCTCCAGTCTGGGCTCTGCATCCTCCTCTCCCCCCCTCCCCTCACCCCTCTCCCCCCTGCTCTGCACCGGCGTATGGTCCTGCTTCTTAATGAGCTCCGGCACCTCTGGTGCTATCTCACCATCTGTAGTAACCCTCTGCACACGCTGCAGGGCTTTATTGATCTAGCCTCATGTGTGCGTTCACATTGTATTACTCATTCTAAAGGCGGACACAAAATGAACTAAACTATTGTGAAGAGTAAAAAAAAAAAAAAAAATCAAACCATTAGACACCAAAGATGCTTTTTTTAAAGTCGTTTTCTACTTGCTGAATTTGACTTGCCATCCTGTTTTTTGGTTCAGCAGGCGGCACATGGAAGCACAGCGATACAGATGTTGGATCAAGCGGTGTTCCCCGTGAGTCACATCTGATGCCAGATTACTGCGTCTCCTCACAGGCATGTCGAATATGTGCTTGACCGGCTGGGCTTGTGTGTGTGTGTGTGTGTGTGTGTGTGTGTGTAGCTGCCTGATCTTGACATTTTTTATTTTTACATACTTCCTTTCAACATAACAAAAATAAATATGTATTCTTTTCTGTGCTACTCACTTCATTGTAAACCAGTAGGAACAAATAAAAACTATCCCTTTTTTATATATATATATATTTTTAACTAGACTATAGCGTTCCTCTCTTCATGTTCCCGTTGGAACACTTTTAACATGATCCACGTCTGAATAAAAACAACACCACGTTTATCTTGGATCCAAAAAAAAGGCTGGAGGCAAAAGGCTGGAGCTGAGATGTGAGAATGAGACACCTGTTTTCACATCTGTCCATCAAGCCAATACCCAAAGTCTGTTTCTTTGAGTCCTATTACCTCCTTAATGGGATGTTAATTTTCATAATTATTGAGGAGTACACTGGAAGATTCTTCTTTTGGTTTCAGTGCAGTGAGGTGTTATGTGGAGTTTCGACCTCCTACGTGATCCTGTTTTCAATCCTGTACCCACCGCTACGGTTCTTCCCCTCAAGGTCACTTGAATGGATATGTTTTTAAAACACCTTTAAATGTGTTGACTTTTTAAATACTCCAGTAACTTTGTATCTGTGTTGACGTGTAAAAGCTTGAGCTCGGTCAATTCTGGTTGCCATGTTTGTCGTGTCGTGGGCTGCATACGGTTCCTGAGATATAGGAATGTTTTTGCATAACAAGATCCAAAAGTGTTGTTTCCTTCGGCTCTCATGGCACCAACTACTATTAAGTATGTATAAGTGAAGAAATTATTATATATTTCTCCTTTATTTGTTAACAATGGCCCAAGGAGCGTGCTCAGAATCTAAGTCTTTTTGTGCATCCTGATGTTTTGTAACAAATGTTACTCTAGAAGATTTTACGACGCAGAGGAAAATATCTGTATACTCAGACCTGACCCATAATCAAAATGGCTTTCATTTCCTACTCATTCAGCCAACGACCAACATAGCCTTGATGAACAGTGGTGTGATAGCAGCACCCAGCTGAAATGAAACAAATAGAGAATAATCATCTGTTAATCTTGCTGTGCAGGGTTTTTTCTTACTTCCTCCAGACCCCACTCCTTTTTATTCTGTCTTGTCTGTCCATGTAATGCATGGGAGTCATAAAGGCTTTAGGCACACGTTTTGGCTCAAGATGAAACACTTATGAGCCAGTGCAGCGATTTAAGAACAGGTGCAATGTGTGTTTGGTCTCTGAAGTGAGAGCCCGTACGTTTTATAGCTGTAACGTTTTGTGGAAATCGACTTTGCGTTCCCAAATCACTTCTTCCGTCTTGGAATATTTAAGTATAGGCCAGTTTATTATTATTATTATTATTATGAAGTATTTAAGTATTCACTGAAGAGCTGTAGCCCACTGTCAACCCCCTGCAGACTACATGACCGCCATTGCACTGTATGTGGGGCAGTATTGCTCCTGTATATTAATGTGTGTGCGTCTTATTATGCAGCTTCTGCCATTTGTCTGAATCTTTCAGTGAGGTTGCATCAGTTTTGTGTGTGTGTGTGTGTGTGTGTGTGCGTGCGTGCGTGCGTGTATGTGTGTGTGTGCGCGCAGAGAAGTGTGGTGCAGAGGATGCAACAAATTTTCAGCTAATTTCCGTTACGTGAAATTCAGAGTGTTCGTCTCTCTTCACTGGGTCACCGCATCATTTCCCCAAGGAACAGGAAAAATATAATTGCATATTCTCTCAGGCAAAGTTCACACACGTGCTAGGGGAGAATTATGAGCAGCGCTTCTTTAAAAATGTCTGCCGCAGGTGTAAATATAAACACAAATGAGGTTTCAAGAGCAGAACCAGACAGACGCTGTGAGTGAGGTGAGGGGTCCCCTCTGTCTGTGGCACCACCTTCACATACAGTCACACTGGAGCATGCTCTGTCTTTCAGTGAAGCAGGTAGACAGGGAAACCATCCACCTGTGAAGAGGAAGCAGACACTTTTCTCAGTTTTTGATTCTCCAAAAAAAAAGAAAACTTGCACATGCTACAAAATTTTGACAGGAATGCATCTTTCGTATGAAACTTCATTTGGGGAACAGGAGTGATGTTTTTTCCTCTCTGAGCGGGCCTTGTTTTGTCTTTGGCCAGAGTGTAATCCGAATCTGAACTTTGACCTCTGAAACAGTGAGGCTCACCCAGGTCTGGTCGATGAGGGCAGAATTAACCTTCAGCTCTGCAGTTATTGATCGGTGCCCTTTCTTGGTGATGCACCTACATTTGTTGGAGAACAGAAGCAGCAGAATTGCAGGCAATAAAGCAATACTATTGGAATTCTAATGGGGACGGTGCACGGATGATGTGTTTCTGAAGAACAACCCGGTTCCCTCATCATCATCGGATGGAATACGCTTTGTGGCAAAGAAACGTTTATGATATAGTGAGATAATCTTTCACTTTTATACTTTTATATCTGCAATCGGGATTGCATGGAGTTTTGTAGTCTCATTTACCCACTCGTTAGCAACCATTCAATATTTTTAATTTAAAGACACTTTTAAACCTATACAAAATTCCCATGAGAGGTTTAATCAGAAGCTTTTCATATCGGAGATAAAAAAAAAGCAACAACGTTAAAATCTCTTTAGCTTGTGTTAAAGACTTTATTTCAAACGTCTAATGGTGTGTTCACACCGAACGCGACGCGAAATTTCGCGTCGCGTTACTCGCGTGAGTTTACTCGCTCGACTTTATTGGTGTGTTCACACCGAACGCGACGCGAAATTCGAGTGAGTTTACTCGCGTGAGTTTACTCGCTCGACTTTATGTGGTTAATTTCCGTCAACGCAAATTCGCTTTAACGCGGGCGGGGCTTATCTCCGTGGCTTATCTCCGTAAAAACAGTACCGTTTCCGCCATCCACCATTAAACTAACCACTAGTTCTGCTTTAACCTTCTTGTGGAAGTCCCTCTAATGTCGGACCATCAAACGCCCCCGTGTCCGGGTTCATAATATCATCCGTAGCCGCACAACAGCGTCTGAATGACGGCCGCTGCCAGCGCTACTTCTGGTGGATCAGCAGCTGTTTGATTCAAACCGGCAGGACGGCGGTGATGACGCGCAGAGCTTCTCAACGCTGATTGGCTTTCGCGACGCGAATTTTCGCCCGAGTTGGAAAATTTCAACTCACGCGAATTTCGCGTCAAACGCGCCGCGCCAAACGCGTCTAACGCGCCGCCCGGCGAAATTTCGCATCTGTCGCAACCAAACGCGTCTGTGCATTGACTTTACATGTAATCTGGTCGCGCGAAAAATTCGCGTCGCGTTCGGTGTGAACACACCATAACAACCCCCCCCCCAAAAAAAGAAGAAAACCTTCAAGATGAGGGAACCGGACGTGCACTATATGTACAACATCAACAGATTGCATTTGAGACCCTGCGCTCATTAGTTTCTTTTTTCACGCTGACTGCGGCATGAAACACATTTAAGAGTGTGGAAGAGCTTGATTAAAATGAAAACGCCTCAAGACGAACAAGGGACAGAACTTTCAAAAGAAATATTTGTGAGTGATGGCTGGAGTGAGGCTGACATTTCATACATAGTTTAATTAATTGGTGTATGTGTTAAATCTTATTTTTTTGTGAAATAATGAAAAATATAAAAACGTGAGATTTGGGATTGACAGTTTTATCATTTTAGGAAACACTCACATATGAGCTAACGTCGTGCTGTTTCTAACCCATTAAAATACAACATAGGCCTCCGTCAATCATTTAAAATTAAAGTAAAATGCTCCATTCTGCCCTGTTGCTGTAACATAATTAATATTATGGACACAAAACAATAATATAGTGCTACAGGTGCAGGAACGCTGCTTCTCTCAGGGAGGCTCATGACTAAGCCATTTCTCTGATCTGAAAATATTTAGAATTTTATATCTTTTGTTCTGAATGTTTTCGTGATTTGTTGATAGACAGTAGGGGAGAGGAACACGCGTTTAGTAGCAGGAGGGGTTGGCCTCTGGCTGTGAGGTTGCAGCCTTACTGTATCTTAGCAACCCCCCGGCTGAGTGTGTCAGTCCCCTTGAATGCACCGCTGTCACCGCCGAGGGGTCAGGAGGTCAGAGCTCGGGCTCGGGGGCGCTGAAGCGGGTTCATGTGAGCGCAGAGGAGCCGGAGAGAGGTGCTGCATCTGTGGGCCGGCCGAAGGCTTAACGGAGAAGCAGGCGTGCACGTTTATTTCTGCTTTTATTATTGCAAGGGACATCGTCAGCAGCTGTTTTTATTCTGTGTTTCTTTCATCTTTTTCTCTTCGGGTACTACATGATACATATTCACAGCAGCCATCGACCAACGGGTCTTCTTTTGTTGTAAACGGAAGTGTCCTTTTTTCATCAGGGAACACAACAGCTTTAGGATGTGTGGGAATATTCATATGAAATATAAAATCCAGGAGAAATCTGCCTCAGATAAGAATGAAGAAACCTTTCTCTGCTTTGAAGATGACAAACTCCTGTGGGACTCTCCGAGAATCCATTGTCCGTTAGTTATCCAGTACACGAAGGCTCAACTTGAAGGTCACAGGGGTCGAATGCGAGCTACCGCAAGCGAGGCGCCGTCAGTTCCGGTTAGTCACCGCAACCGCGGTAATCTTACACCTGCCTGCTTCTCTGCTGTAATGTGTTAAGACCATCCAAAGGTAATGGAATGATGCAATGTAGCGCTCCGTGTGATACTGTGTGTGTATTGGCTTCTCGCTGTCTGGTCTCAGTGCAGGTTCTCTGTGTGTGTGTGTGTGTGTGTGTGTGTGTGTGTGTGTGTAAAGCTGGGAGCTAGGCTGCGGTGCTGTCAGCCAAGGAGGAGGAGGATAAATAATAAATGCAGTCTGAAGTTTGGATCCAACGTGTTCAGACTACTGAGCAGAGCGGAGGCCTTTCCATGGCCCCGGCCCGAGCCAATGCCTATGACAAGATCTTTTTTTGGTGAAGGGGCGGGGTGGGGGAGGGTTTGCGGGGGTGGTGGTGGCGTTGTAGGGGTAATGAATTGGAGAACCAATTCTCGCCTGCCCTCCCCTCCCTCTGCGATGATCTCTCTCTCTCTCTCTCTCTCTCATGCCTCTCTCTTGCTTTCCCTTTCAACCAGCACGCCTCACTCTAGCCAGCCTGCGGCAATGTGAGTGTTGTCATGGCAACGTGGAGAGGACCACGGAGAGAGAGAGGAGGGGTGCAGCTCATCAATGTCTTAAAGCCCCCCTCCCCTCCCCCAACAAACGCACACACACGTACACTTCTTCAGGCTTACTGTCGAAAGAACAAACATCACAAAGAGCTTGAGCCTAAAATGTGCTGCAGAAAAACTCAAACTCTGCTGTAACTCCTCATCTATCTATCTATCTATCTATCTATCTATCTATCTATCTATCTATCTATCTATCTATCTATCTATCTATCTATCTATCTATCTATCTATCTATCTATCTATCTATCTATCTATCTATCTATCTATCTATCTATCTATCTATCTATCTATCTATCTATCTATCTATCTATCTATCTATCCCTATCTGTCTTTTCTTCAGTCCTTTACATGACCCTCTCTTTCTGTTTCCTTTCACCTTTTCCAAATGTTTCTATATCCAATGCTCTTTACTGTGTGTGTGTGTGTGTGTGTGTGTGTGTGTGTGTGTGTGTGTGTGTGTGTGTGTGTGTGCAGCCCCGGCTCATTTCCAGCTCCAGCCCTCTAATAAGCCCCTGTGCCAAAGCTGAAAGTGTGACATGGATCAATAACTGGATATATGAATCTCTTCATGCACACACTGACATGACAATGGTAATTCACATCTTCTCCTCTATTTTCTCTCAGACAATATGGAGGGAGTAGAAAGTGCCGGTGTGTGTGTGTGTGTGTGTGTGTGACATTGCAGTGTGGATCTGAGAGGCTGCGGCAGCTGTCGACAGACAACGACAATACTTGCCGCACCAGCTACTTGATTTCATACTAATGTTTTGGTGTGACGTATCTCTCTCTTTCTCTTCTTCCCCCCACCCCGCCATCAGCCCCCCATCCCAATCAGCCTCCTTCCCTGTTTTCCAATTTCTCCTCCCTCCCCCTCCAATCTACTTTCATATATCTCTCTCTGTCTTTCTTCTTGCCCTCCCTCCCACCTTGCTCTTCACATTGTGTGGCAGTGATATGGCACTGAGCTGCTGCTGCCGGTACAACCCACCCACCAACGACAAACAAGAGATACATCTGCTCGGGACTAGAAGGGAGAGACAAGGGCTGCAAATATAATATTGTTCAATATTTATTATTTCCTGATTTTCAGAAGATAGTACCGATGACCAAAACAGGCACTCTAACCTGTAACAGAACTGGCAACTAAAATAAAAATAGCAGTAACAAAAAATCATTAGATGCTTATCTAATCTTTCAGTTCATTGTTTTGGCCTGCTGACCCACACATTAACTGTTTTGGTTCATCCTAATAATGTCTGGTCACAGCCAGCAGGTGTTTCAGTTAAAAAACTCTCTTTAAACCGGTCAATACCTGACCTGCATCAAACGGCAGACAATTAGCCACTAGCTGGGGGAAGGAGTGGTGCATTCTGCTGCTACAGGGACAGGCTTTTCCCTCAAGTGCTGGTGGAGACCAAAACAGAGATAAAAGGAGAGTGAATGTTGGACTGGCATTCAACAGGTGGGATTAAACACAACTCCAAATCAACTATAATGTTTTCTAATGAGACAATTGTCTGCAAACACATTAGCCATATCCACGTATGCGGCGTGTAGTGTTTACAGCTTGTTTCTGCTGCCCCCAAGTGGCTAACAATCACTTCAAAGAGCTTTTTGGAGATCAATGATGACTGTTGATCGGAGACGGGATTCAAGAAGTGAAGTGAAAGTGAGGCGCTTAACCATAGCACTGTGTGGGACACAAGAAGTCTTGTGTCAGGGAATTAAAAACACAGATTATTTCAAGTGTTTGGATAAGTATAAACCCAATACAAAAAATATAGAACAGATAATCATCACATTGGAGAGGCTTGAACATGTGAACGTCTGGATCTTTTGTTGATCTACTGACCAATTAATCCACTAAACGTTTCTGCTCCAAATATTGCATACGGCATTCTGCGCCCGTTCAGCTGAAAGCTCTCTGACTCACGCCCGTTAAAACCTCTGTAGCTGCGACAGAAACATGGGAGCAGACAGGTGAGTGACGGATTGTTAAGCCTGAAGGGAGGTGAGAAGTTTCTTACTCAATATGAGGAAGTTGGAGCTGATATTTTGGGTTCTCAGTGAATGTTGAATGTCTGCTTTTTCTGAGGCGGAGATTAGCTGTTATGGATTTGAAGATTTTGCTGCAGTAAAAATGTGTAAATGAAAAAGAAATCTGTAAAAAAATCTTTTTTGCCCACACAAACAATGGGAGTAGGCTTTCTTTGCCAGGATCGTTGCAGGCCGCTGAGAGACAGCAATACAAATGTTAGAACAGCGAGCGCTGTGCGAGACAGAGTGTGATCGGCTGCACAGAGAATCTGTTGCAAGGCTCACTGTGAACAGACCAGTCAAGTCTGACATATGTTTTCAAAGCAGCCCTCTTGGCAGCTTGCAGCAGTTGCCATGGAAACCCCAATGCCATTTCCCCCCATTGTTTGGACCGCTTGATATCCCGAAAGCTTTTTTCAGAGTCCTGGTTCATTTTAAGCCGAGAAGACCGACAACGAGAGCTGGGCTTTACGCGTGCATCCGGCATTTATGTGTGTGCATTTTTACAAGATTTGTGTGTGTGTGTGCGTTTGTGTGTGTATGTGTGTGTGTGTGTGTGGGGCGGGTTTGAGCAAGCAAGTTCAGTCTCTCTGTCAGAGGTGGCGACAAGGAAACACGTCCTTCAATTGACCTTCACAGTAGATAAGGACATGGACTGAGTCTGTGCTGCTCTTTGTTGCCACAGCTGATACATATGTACACTGTAAAACATTTCAGGCCAGTTCAACTTACAAACGAAAGTTCGCCTGCTGCCTTGAAAAAGCGATTTCACTCAACTTACAAATTTCCTTTGATTCAACTAGGAAATGTAAGTTCATAAGGTTGATGTAACTACAACGAGCTAGTTGTCTCAACATGATGAGTCAAGTTGTCAGAGTTGAGTGAACTTTTAGTCCCTTGTTGTTTAAACTTGATCCACCAAGTTAAAATAACTTTACCATGTGTGTGTACATTTTAAGTACTTGCCATTTTAAGTTAAGATGACTTACATCACGAATTTGTTTCAACTTGCATATAAATGTTATTTTGACTGATATAAAAAACTGATAAAAATTAAATGACCAATAATTCTTGATTCTGTTAAAAATATATAACATTTATTGGAAGAAAATATACACAGACTGAAACATTGGCTACAAGTACATCTCAACACACCCATATATACATGTGTTAAATACATGTTTCCCACACACAAGTGGAGGCACTCTGACAGACACTGACAGTATGTGTGGTTGTACAATGACAAATGAGAGATAATTACAACAAGTTCATACGTTTTCAATATAAACATAAGAACATTGTAAACACCCCAAAAAATGGATACACACAACTTAATTGCATACTTTCAAAGAAAGGGAAACATATAATTAGAGACAGCTGGAGATAAGGTAGTGTGGCTGTGAAGAGGCAATATGTGGGATACTGAGAACTTTATAAAATCCATATAATACATTTCTATAAAAATGTATTATGTTTAATTTCTTAAACACAATTCTAACAGCCCAACAAAAGGTGTTACGTGTCAAAACAACCAATCTTGTAACGCGGAACGTTAGAACCCAAGCGCAGGACGAAGGACTCGGGCGACAGAGGACTGAGGTGAAAGCTTTTACTGGAGCCTCGGTGCACAGATAAACAGTTCAGTGGATAAACATAGGAGCACGAAGGTGACCGGCTGGTTCGGATCCTGGCGAGCCGACGGGAGCGTCGGGCTATCGACGTGCTGGCGAGTCGGAGAGTCGGGGACAGGCGTGGTCGGGTACGAGGAGTCAGCCGGAGATTCACTGTGGACACGAGCAAAGACATTGGACGATCTGGCAAAGGGTGAGAGTGAGACAGAGGGTTAAGTATGGGTCTGATTACGTCAGATTGGAAGCAGCTGAGTGTGCAGGTGAGTGGAATGACACCAGGTGGTGGGCGTGGCCAGCAGCCAGGCCGAACTGGTGACAGAACCCCCCCCTCAAGGGACGTCCCCTGACGTCCCCATCATCAACAAGCCAGGGTGGGAGGTGGGGGAACCCGGACGGAGGGCTAAAACTCAGGCGACCCTGAGACGCCGTCCCCCTCCTGAGCCGAGGGCGGGCCCGCTGCCGGTCCTCCGGCGGAACGACCCCTCGCCCGATTACCAGGGCCGGGCTGGTCTGGGTGCTGCTGGTGGAAACGCCGGATGATTCCCCGATCCACGATGTGGCGTGCAGGAACCCAAGACCTCTCCTCCGGACCGTAACCCTCCCAGTCCACCAGGTACTGGCAGCCCCTTCCCCGTCGGCGTGAGCGGATGATCCGGCGCACCGTGTAGATGAGACCTCCATCCAGGAAACGCGGGGGCGGCGGCGGAGGTTCCTCCGGTACCAGGGGGCTCTCGTTAAACGGCTTGATCCGGGACACATGGAAGGTGGGGTGCACTCGCATCGCCCGCGGCAGTCTGAGCCGGACTGCCGCCGGGTTGATGATCCTCACAATGGGGAAGGGCCCGACAAACTTCGACGCCAGCTTATTTGCTTCTACCTGCAGCGGGAGGTCCCGGGTGGAGAGCCACACTCTCTGGCCCACCTGGTACTCCGGGGCTGGCGAACGGCGCCGGTTAGCCGTGGTGGAGTAGCGGCCCGCCGCCTTCAGCAGGGACGTCCTGGCCCGAGCCCAGGTCTGGCGGCAGCGGCGGAGGAACACCTGCACGGACGGGCACGAAACCTCCCCTTCCAGAGCCGGGAAGAGCGGGGGCTGGTACCCGTAAGCCGCTTGGAATGGCGACATCCCGGTAGCGGAGCTGGCCAGCGTGTTGTGGGCGTACTCGACCCATACCAGCTGCTGAGACCACGAGGAAGGATCCTGGGATGCCACACATCGCAGGGCCGACTCCATCTCCTGGTTCATCCGCTCGGTCTGCCCGTTAGACTGCGGATGGTACCCGGACGTTAGGCTGGCGGTGGCCCCCAGAAGACTGCAGAACTCCCTCCAGAAGACAGATGCGAACTGCGGCCCTCGGTCCGAGACCACGTCCACTGGAATCCCATGGAGCCGGAATCCATGGTCCACGAGGAGCTGAGCGGTCTCCTTGGCGGACGGTAGCTTCGGGATCGCCACGAAATGCGCCATCTTTGAGAAGCGGTCCACGATGGTCAGGATGGCCGTCTTCCCATCCGATGGGGTCAACCCGGTCACAAAGTCCACCGAGATGTGTGACCAGGGTCGATGTGGCACCGGGAGTGGTTGCAACAGGCCGGACGGTGCTCGGCGGGACGTCTTGCTCCGGCTGCAGGTCTGGCAGGCCCGGACGTACTCCCGTGTGTCCTCCTGTATGGTAGGCCACCAGAACCGTTGACGGAGGACCTCCTCGGTTCTCTGGGCCCCGGGGTGATAGGTCAGCTTGGAGGTGTGACCCCACTGGAGCACCTGTGACCTCAGTGCGGGAGGCACAAACAGGCGACCGTCGGGGCATGCACTCGGACCCGGCTGACCCTCCGTTGCTGCCGTCACCCTCTCCTCGATGTCCCAGGTCAGGGACGCCACGACGCATGGCTCCGGCAGGATGGTCTCGGAAGCCTCGCTGCCCTCGTCCTTCAGGAACTGCCGGGATAATGCGTCCGGTTTGACATTCCGAGAGCCGGGCCTATAGGAGAGGGTGAAATCAAACCGGGTGAAGAAGAGAGCCCACCGTGCCTGCCGGGAGTTGAGTCGCTTGGTGGACCGGATATACTCCAAGTTCTTATGGTCGGTCCAGACCAAGAACGGCTGCGTCGTCCCCTCCAACCAGTGCCGCCACTCCTCCAAGGCAAGTTTGACGGCCAGGAGCTCCCGGTTGCCGATGTCATAGTTCCGTTCTGCGGAGGAAAGGCGTCTGGAGAAAAAAGCACACGGGTGAAGCTTCTCGTCGCTAGCCGCGCGCTGTGACAGCACGGCCCCTACCCCCACTTCCGATGCGTCCACCTCCACCACAAACTGTCTCTCGGGGTCGGGAACCTGGAGGATGGGCGCCGAGCTGAACCGTTCCCTCAAGACCCGGAACGCTGTCTCCGCCGCCGGGGACCACTGAAACGGAACCTTGGGGGATGTCAAGGCAGTGAGCGGGGCAGCAACCGAGCTGTAACCCCGGATGAACCGTCTATAAAAGTTGGCGAAGCCCAAAAACTGTTGCAGCTTCTTACGATTCTCCGGGGTGGGCCACTCCTTGACGGCGTCCACCTTAGCAGGATCCATCATCAGTCGTCCCGGAGCCACGATATACCCCAGGAAGGCCACGGACGACTGGTGGAATTCACATTTCTCTGCCTTTACAAACAGTGAGTTCTCGAGCAGCCGCTGGAGTACTGCCTGCACCTGCGGAACATGCTCCTCGCGGGACCTGGAAAAGATAAGTATATCGTCAAGATACACAAACACAAACTTATCAATCATGTCCCGGAGAACGTCGTTGACCAGCGCCTGGAACACTGCCGGAGCGTTGGTGAGCCCGAACGGCATCACCAGGTATTCGTAGTGTCCAGAGGGGGTGTTGAACGCGGTCTTCCACTCGTCTCCCTCCCTAATGCGGACGAGATGGTAGGCATTGCGGAGGTCGAGTTTAGAAAACATGGTGGCCCCCTGTAAGAGCTCAAACGCCGAGGAGAGGAGGGGAAGGGGGTGCCGGTTCTTGACAGTGATGTCGTTGAGGCCCCGATAGTCGATGCACGGCCGTAGGGTCTTGTCTTTCTTCTCCACGAAGAAAAACCCCGCCCCTGCCGGAGATGACGAGGGCCGGATAATCCCTGCCGCCAGGGAGTCGTTGATGTAGGTGTCCATGGCCTCTCTCTCTGGACCCGAGAGGGAGTACAGGCGGCCCTTGGGTGGTGAGGAGCCCGGCAACAGATCAATAGCGCAATCATAAGGTCGGTGGTGAGGAAGCGCTGTCGCCCTTGTCTTGCTAAAGACCTCCTTGTAGTCCTGATACTCCTCTGGAACCCCATGGATCACCGGAACGGCCTGGGTGGACGCTGGCTGGAACGGCACGAGAGCCCCCTTCAGACAGACCTCGTGACACGAACCTCCCCAACCGAGGATGGCCCCTGTGGCCCAGTCGAGATGGGGGCTGTGCCGGCGCAGCCATGGGTACCCCAGGATCAGCGGGGCGCTGGAAACCGACAACAGGCGGAACTGGATTGTCTCTCGGTGGTTGCCCGAGACCACCATGTGGATTGGAGGAGTCTGGTGAGTGACCACCTCCAGCAGATGCCCATCCAGGGCGCGGGCAGGTACGGGGGTGTCCAGTGGAACGGTCCCCAGGCCCAGTTGGGTGGCTAGGCTCTGGGACATGAGGTTTGCATCGGCCCCGGAATCAATGAGTGCGGCCACGGATCAAGCTCCCTCCTGAAGCACGAGCCTGACCAAGAACCGGGGTCGCAAACTGGTGGGGGAAGATCTCTCTGCAGTATGGCTCACCCGGACTTCCCCGGTCCCGAGTGAGCCGGGTCTTTTGACGGACATCGTGCCACAAAATGTCCAGCTTGCCCGCAGAGCAGGCATAGGTTCCCGCCCCGGCGGCGTGTCCGCTCCTGCGGAGTGAGCCTGGTGCGCCCCACCTGCATTGGCTCCGCCTCCTCTTCCGAGGCTGTCAGCTGAGCCGGAAAACCAGAGGTTGGCCCCCCCACCGACCCGCGGGTTAGGGCGTGATGATCCCCTGTGGACCGTCTCCTCTCCCTTTCCCGGGTCTGGATGCGGAGATCCAGCCGTTCCGTCAGCTCGATCAAATCCTCCAACGACGTCGTCGGAGGGTAGGCGACCAGCGCGTCCTTCACGTAGTCCGCCAGCCCATGCCGATAGGCGTCGCACAGCGCCGCTGGGTTCCAGTCGCTCCGTCGGGCTCGGATCCGGAAGTCGACGGCGAAGTCGGCGACGCACTGGTTCCGTTGGCGCAGGGAAAGCAGATCCTGTCCCGCCTCGGGTCGAGCCACGCCACCTCCAAACACCCTCCGCACTTCCTCCGCGAACGCCTCGAACGACGCGCACGCCGGGGTCCTCCTGTCCCACTCGGCCGTTCCCCAGAGAAGCGCCCTACCGGTCAGATGGGTGATGACGTATGCCACCCTAGCCCCCTCCGTGGCGAATGTCCGGGGCTGCAGGCTGAAGAGCAAAGAACAGGAAGTTAGAAATGAATTGCAGCGCTCCGGATCTCCCCCGTAGCACTCGGGGCTTCCCACCCGGGGCTCGAAGATTCCTTCGGTCGGTGGCGTAGCCGGGCCCGGAGGTTCCGGAACGGGAGCTGGGGCCGGCGAACGGGCGGATGCCACCAGCTGCTGCACCTGGTTGGAGAGAGCGGTTAGCATGGTCGTGCTAGCCTCCGCCGTCTGGCGAGCGAACGCATCAGCTGCCTCAATCCGCTGCTGCTGCTGCTCGAGCACGGCCTCAATTCTCTCAAACCGGGGTCCTGCTGGGTTCATTTTTGGCCAGATCGTTCTGTAACGCGGAACGTTAGAACCCAAGCGCAGGACGAAGGACTCGGGCGACAGAGGACTGAGGTGAAAGCTTTTACTGGAGCCTCGGTGCACAGATAAACAGTTCAGTGGATAAACATAGGAGCACGAAGGTGACCGGCTGGTTCGGATCCTGGCGAGCCGACGGGAGCGTCGGGCTATCGACGTGCTGGCGAGTCGGAGAGTCGGGGACAGGCGTGGTCGGGTACGAGGAGTCAGCCGGAGATTCACTGTGGACACGAGCAAAGACATTGGACGATCTGGCAAAGGGTGAGAGTGAGACAGAGGGTTAAGTATGGGTCTGATTACGTCAGATTGGAAGCAGCTGAGTGTGCAGGTGAGTGGAATGACACCAGGTGGTGGGCGTGGCCAGCAGCCAGGCCGAACTGGTGACAAATCTACAGTTTAGAAGAGTTTTAGTCTAAAGCTTGACTTTGATATGTGCTTTAATTGTTTTACTGGCTATATTTATTATTATTATTATAATCTGGGGCAACTGTGGTTCAGTGGTAGAACAAGGACGTCCTTCAATCAGAGGATCGGTGGTTAGATCCCCGGCTCCGCTAGTCCATGTCGATGTGTCCTTGGGCAAGACTCTTGACCTCTCTTGTGTGACTGTTAGTTAGTGATGGGCAGGTGGTACCTTGCATGGTAGCTCCTCCCATCAGTGTGTGAGTGGGTGTGAATGGGTGAATGATGACATGTAGCATTAAAGCTTTGAGTGGTAGGAAGACTTGAAGAGAGATATCAAATATACAGTCCATTTACCATTTATCTGAGCAGTTTGCTTCTGAGCACATGGAATCTTGCTGAGCACTGGTCCGGTTTAATGTTCATGAAGGAACTCAAAGGTGTCGTTCATATTACGGGGGCACTCCAGGTTAAGGCAGTAGATTGTGGCCATCAACATGGCAAAGCCTGTGGTACGTCTCTGAGCTCGTGTTGGATGATCTTCTCTGCTACTTCGGCCACATCGAAGACTGTCAAAGGACCTGGAGACATATAAAGACATTCACATCTTAACAGACATCTCCAAAATAGTACTAGTTCAATGTTTGGAGAATCCTTATTAAAAATCTCTAAAACAAAAAAAAGGTGAAGGAGACTATTGAAAAGACAGTTTGTAATTATACAAAATCTCTGTAAAAAAAAGTGTGGCTAGGGGTAATAAAACTAATGAACACAAAACATGTTACCATTGTCACATTACAACCATTGAGTGTAGTAAATGTGTAAATACAGTGTCTTACATCACACATCCGGATATTGTCAGAGGGATCCTTTGAAAGATAGCATGGAAGACCAAGCAGAGCAGCTGTTCTTGGGTTTTGGTTTGCATCCTAGGAAAAACAGATAAGGGTAGATGAATGCAATACCAAAGGTATAATCCTAACTTGAGTCCTAAACACCACCGATGATGATGTCCATGATGATATTTATAATACTGGATTATTCTTCTTTGTCAATTAGAGGGGAATTCACAAAACTTACATTTCCACGTCAAGTACTGGACATTCTTGATGACATCTGTAAATTAACAAAAACAAAAGAATTGCATATTTAGTGAAATGAGTTTCAGACAAATAAAACCCACATATATTTGTATTTATTATAAATATAACGTGCATTTACTTTATGCTTCAATTATCAATCTTTTACATTTCTAAATGCTGTCTGCTGTGTGGGTGCAAACATGCACCACGCGGCGCGCATTAATACAAGTAATTACTGGCATACAAACTAAATATCAACCCATTAATAAATACATTTTGCCCACTGACAAAGAGCAAGCAAAGAGCAAGCAAAGCATGGGCACTGACTCAGCCTTCAATGTGAATCCCTCAGCCATGACTCTATAGCCTGCTTAATGTTCGTGGATGCTCGTGTTAGGTTAGCTAGCACGCGCGAGCTAGCTAGCTAACCTAACAAGCTAGTTGGCGGGTAATGAAAGAAAATTGCGGTCACTTAAGAAAATGAACCAATAGCTTCTAGTTCTACATTAATTACGTTTTATCAACTGCAGGACAAATAAAATAGGTCAACCATTTGTCTTAGAAGTTCATGGGAAAAACTATTAAGGGAAATTGTTAAGCTAGCTGAATATTAACGCCACACAGTTAGCTAGCCTTTCCAGACCATTGAAAAGCACATTACATTTACAGTTACATTACTAACGTTACCCATGCTATTAATTAAGAAAAATACTTAAAGTCATAATTTAAACTCACCTTCATGTGCCGAAGCAAAGCGAGAGGAATCCTCAGCTCTGTTCAGTCCGCTCTACTTGATGCAGGTGGAAAGTAACGGTGAATTGCTCCGCCTTGATTCAAATGCCGATATTTTCATTGGAATTTAAGTATTTGACTTATCTGCAGTGTTTATCCAGTAGATTATGGCTAGGCTTCACCCTGGCCATGGTTTAAAAAAAGACAGTTTCCCTAAAACTCAAACATGACAACATTTGTTCTTTTATCCCCTACTCCCGCCTTTTTCCAGTCTTTTTTTTTTTTTTACTGACAACTTAAAGAGCCAAGTTGAATTAACTTGAACAAATTTCAAAGAAGTCAACACAATGCATTACTGTAAGTTTAACCACGTTTAACTTGAACAGTTAAGTTCAAAAGCTAAAACTTATCAGAGCTCTTTGAGTTAAAGAGAAGTAGTAAGTGGAAGTAACTAAACAGGGCTGTGATGTTTTACAGTGTATGTATATATATATATATATATATATATATATATATATATATAATATTCTAGTTTTGAATACATCCTTTATTTAAGTAGTTAAAGTACTTTTAATCTTTAAATCTTCTTCAGAATGACCACCTGGTACCTTAAAAGCCCACTTCCCCCTTGTGATTTGTCAAATATTTATTTCAAACACGTACAATCTGGCCTCGTCCGGACTGCTGCTGTTTTACTCTTATAAGCTGCTCTGCATTTAAATTGGAGTGTGGTTGATATATGAAATCCCTTGGTCAATAACTTTTAGCTTAATTCATTCCATTAAAGTCTTGATAAAAGGGCTCTCCTTCAATGAGCGCACACAATGTGTCAGGGTGAGGTGTAAGCCCTGTTGTTAATGCTAATGCTTCATTTCACAGGCTCCTCACTCGGCAGTGCTCTGACTAAAATAATGTATGGTTTACTGTAGTAATTGATGTAAATGGTTATTGAAACACTGTCTATAGTTACTATATACTTGTGTACCAAACTACACTATTTATGGAAACCTTTCAGGAAATTACAGACCTTTTCCATTATTATTTATTTTATAGTTATAATAATAACTAATAACAACATTTGTATAATTTAAAATTCAATTAAGATACAAATCTTCACATTTTAGCTGCAGATGATGTCTCCCATAAGTTTGAATAATGTGATGTACTGATATAGTAAATAGTCCAATCTCATCTTAATCAACAGATAACACATTTTCTGGCACCAAATGCCCCTGTTGTGAAATCTAATATAGGCCCGTATGATCAATCTTTGAAGGACTGCGTGAGGCCCCTCCCCCTGTCTCGGATGCTGTCCTGGCCAATCGGCTGACATGGGCGGGCCGTCAGCTTGATCTCGTTGACCTGAGCCTCCCAGGCAACGCAATCTGGTCCATGTGCACTTCTGTTGGTGTGAGTTTGGTTTCCTCTGGTGTTGTGCATCCTGAATCTCTTGGTTGGCTTGTGAGCCTTTGTTTAGAGGAACCCGATTGGTGTGCTCCTTTGGTTTGGCGCCCATGTTTAATTGATTTTTGTTTGCATTTGGTAATTGGAATTTAGTAAAAGCAGAGCATCTTGAACTATGTTTGTCCTGCTGCATGTGACGTGTGATGGTTTTTGGTCCTCATTTTGAGATCATTTTGATGTGTGCAATGGTTTGGGGGTTAAAACTCAGTGATAACTCACTGTCATGATGGCATGTTGTCGTTATGGGGACATTTTTGCGGTTATTTCTAAATGAGAGTCATATTAATGGCTTTATTGCATTGTCTTGGGCATGTTTTGGGTTTTCACTTTGTTCAGCTAACCACCAAATGAATTTCCCTGGTTACTTACCGAGGTTGACGTCAAACGTGACATATTGAATAAAAAAAAACAAATGCTAGGGCAACAACATAGTCTCAATTGTCTTTCACCCATTTTAGTGCGTTGTCTTGTATTTAGAAAAACTCCAAATATGTGCTATTTTTACCTTTTATTTTCACCTTAGCATGCTCAACAGGCCCTGCTTACATTGCTGCTCTGCCCCTGGTGTTGTGGAGGCAGTGGAGTGTAACACCGGTGTGCTTTTTGGCCTCTTTATTAATTTGACACCATTTTTACCGTGTCAAATATTGACACGGTCCACATTGCATGATCATAACTGTTTGCCCTTTACTCGCTGCAGCTGTTGGGCTTATGTGGGTGATGTGATCCTCCTGATGGTGGCATCCATCGCTGTGGTGGGGTGCGGCAGCAGGACCCTCCTCCCCTCAGATAGTCCTTGTCCCGTGGTGAGCTAAAGCCCTGCTCTTTGCATCGTCTGCTTCAGTAATAAGCTCATGTGTTGATGGGATATTGTACAACATTTGACACAAAGCCTACTTGTTGCAGCACTAATGTTTATCATTTAAAAGCAAACTGACAATTTCTTTGAGTCACGCCTCCTGTGAAGTATTCTCAAACCTGTGTGACCTCCCTGAAGTTTTCCCTCCAGTTGGAAAAGTGTCCAGAAAACTCATAAAGTAAGGGCGTCCACAATTCAAGCTGCAGTTCTAGTCTTTGCTTCTCCATTTCTAAAAAGCAGGCCTCTTTTCAACTTTGATCGAAGTTCACCTTCAGGCGCTTCCTCTTACTCTCATTACCTTATACTCATTAACAAGACCTCAAAGACATTTGAATTCCTACACTTGGAACAGCAACCCACTTCCAGCTCAGTGAGCCATCCACCGTTTCGCCACTTGAGTACCATGACCTCAGACTTGGAGGGCCCCCGGTTCTCACTCGGCTACAAAACCATGCTAATTCAAGCAGAACCACATCGTCTGTAAAACAGTTCAATAAAATAAAAAAGCAGACGTGATCCCGAGGCCACCAAAACGAGACACTTTCATTCCCTGTCTGCAGTGAGAGATTCTGTCCATAACAATTCACACGGGATCAGCATCCCACTGTGTAACTAGGGGCTGGAGAGATGTTTGCACAGCAAATATCATGGTGACAAAAATGATTTAACCTTTTTACCTAATAGTTCCCACTCTTTAGATGAAGAGATGGTTTCCACACCGACACCAGAAATATTCTTATCGTCAGTTCTCATCCTGACAGTTACCTTTCCTAAAAGCCGACTTGACAGAAAATACTATGTTTCCATTCCCGGACTTTCCTCTCATCTCCCGATGCCTCGCAGGGCCGCCTTCCCAGGGTGCTTTGTGTATGTGTGTGTGTGTGTTTGAGCCCTCATTCATTCTTGGGTCAGAGTTGAGGCTGCTGGATCAGAGATGAATTGGCCGTCGGAGGAGCCCTAAAGTCCTGCTGGGCAGCCATCTGCGGGTTGACGAGCCCTGCTGCCCAGAGTCCTCGAGACCGGGGGGTTTGGCCGAGAAGGATTGTTCATTAGAAACGGTTCTGGCAGGCGAAGTGGATTAATAACACTTTGCCCTTCCTAAAGAAGTGCCTCAGCAATTAGCTTCTGTTGAGAGAACTCTGAAGTCACGCAGCCATTTTAGCGTCTGCGTCGTTCCCAGGACGGTCAGAATCCCAAAAGAAATATTTAGTTAGCCTCCTCTGTCATGCTATGATTAAATCATTCAGGAACTTTATAAGTAACATTGTATGTGTTGCTAATTGGAAAAGACGTAAACATGTTTTTGACTGCTCGTGTGGTGGTTTGGGTTTTTAACACTGTTAAACTTATTGGAACGGATGAATTATGGCAATTGTTAGGGAAAATAAACACCATGATTGTTGACCTATTGGTAACTTTGTAAATATCGTTTTCTTCTTCTGAGCACGTATGACGCTCGGATAAATTAGCAGCCAGTAGCGGCTTAAAAAATAAGTAAACAGCCACCCTTTTTCACTTTAATTAAGACGGCACCAATCAATTTCTTGATGTTAACTATAAATCAGATGACCATATGTGGTGACAAACCCACAGAGAATTATCACACGACTCTTTGGAGCTTGTTGTCTTAGTTTCTTTGGCTCGCAAACTGTTCTCATCACCATTTCCAGCTGCAGCTGTCTCAGCTATAAGTTCTTATTCTTAAGTACCTGCACAGCTCCAAACAGCAGACAACGTTAGCACCTAGCTCGGGAACATAGTGGAGCAATGGGCACATCATTTTTGTCTGAAATGTGAATGCCGTGCAAGTTGTTAAGAATTAAGTATAATTTGCAGTTAGTTAGTTTAAGTTAATTTGCAGACTGGGTCAGTTAGAAATATTTTGATACACTTATCAATGGTTCTTATTTATGAGTAAATAATTGCTTTTTAATATATTGAAAAAAATAATACAAAGTTCAGAACTGGATTAGAAATTATTAGTTTTTTAAATATAACAAAATGCCACAGTGATATTTAATAGTGCAAGGTCACTATATAAAGTCATTAATATCTCATTGGAAAAATATCTAAAATGTCAATAAAATGCTGCTCAGTGTGTTTGTGTGTAGTTTGAAGAGCTCTGCCCTGACACTGAGAGCGGAGGACATCCTGAAGCGTGACGATGAATGAAACCAAAATGTATAAATAAAAGAACCTTTAACATTGGAGCCTGTTTAATACTGGTGTTTGCTACCCATCACTAGGAGGAACTTTGTGGTTAACCTGCTCCTCTGCTCAACTATAGATTAGCTAGTTGTACAGTGTTCACGTGGACATCACGTGAAGAGACAATAGCCCAGTTGCCGGCCCACCTGGATCCGCCAATCACCTGCTTTTCCCTTTTGCAGCCTCAGTTCTCATTGTGGGCCTCTTCCGGGTTTCGTCACATCTTTCTGTCAGATGAGCTTTCTGCAGTCCTGGTGTATAAACACTGGACATACAATCCTGCCTCCCAGTGCTCTTCTGTCGTCGCAGCTCTCTCTAATGTCGTTTTGCACGTTGGTTGGAATACCATTACTGCTCAGCAATCAGAAAATGTAAAATTTCACGACACTGATTGAAACCACCAGAGTCTTTGGCCGGCACTGCATCATTTCTGGTCCGCTGCCTGCCCAACGTTATGGTGACATTAAATTCCATCGCATCAGACAACGGCACACTTGGCCAAGAGGATACCACCCTACTTAGATGACTCCTCCACGTTTCTTGGATGTACGGCTCTGTTTAGCAGGGATGGGCCAGCGGTTCAGTATGCCTCTTAATACGAGTACATTTAATATCAACAACATTGTGGAGTGAGACCACCTAAACATTATTACAAAATTGGATGCAATTTTGCGAATGTTTTGTTTACCACCATTGATGCATTGAAGCTAGAATCCATTGAGATAAAATGCTAAGTATTTACATAATTTATGTTAAGATAAAGTCTCATCTTTTGCATCAAATAACTGAAAATAAGGAAAGAAAATAAAATATGTAAGATATGCAGTACTTTTTTTCTACATTCCCTGACCTCCATCTATCTTTGCACATTTATGAAACAAATCCTGTGCGTTCACAGTAATCCAAAAAGGGACTGTGCTCTATGTGTTATGTAACTCACAGAAATGGGTCAGCAGCAGTAATAGTGTCGCACCCTTTCATACAGTAAGTGTTATCTTCCCCTTTTTTTATTTCAGCAGACTTTCAACATGGTTATCTAATCGTTTGTGTAACAGATAATATGCACCAATTTTATAAATGTAATGGGGTGGTGGGATGAAATGGATTTAATGTTATTTACCTGCAGAGTCTGTCGCTGGAGGAGAGGCAGTGCACTCCGCTCCCCTCTCCCTCTCTCTGTGCTAACGTCGTTGTGTTGCAGTTTCATTTGTCGACTGAACCTCTCGTGTTTTCGGGAAGGTCTGTCACTCCATAAACTGACTTATGTAAAGGGGATAAGCCGCCGCAGAGTGTGTTGCATAAATGGTTCCTTTTGTATTCCGACTGTCCATCCAGAAAACTCCACCGCTCCTCCACGCTTCCATTTCCATGGAGGAGCAGAACATTGACCCGACCCCCTGACCTCGAGAACAAGTGGCTGTGACATGATTTAACTCTTCTAGAGCGCAGCAGCTAGTTGTTCACGTTCCAGGATCGGCGCGGGCCTTTTACACAGGCAAGGGCCCAAAACGGAACAAGAGGAGGCAGTGGAAACCTTGAGATTAAATAAGTGGCCGCTGACCAGACACTGAACAAAGTGAAACTCAAACCAAGGATTTACGACCAGAAAACACATGTGTTGGCTTCAGTAGTTTTTGGATGATAATTATTAAAGTACTAGTTGCTGCGACCATGACTGACCACCCAAAATATTACATATTTATATACAGTCTTTGCTGCAATGAATAATTGTACTCCACCAGTCAGCCTGCATTGTCTCCATTTGGGTGCTATTCCCTTTTACTCTGCACACACCAGCCATGGCAGTCAATGAGAGGTCTTGTTGGATGGATTGTGTTGGACTGACTCATGCTTGCAGTTTCCAGTCTTTGTGCTTAGCTAAGCTAACTGACTGCTGGCTTTAGCTTCATATTTAGTGCAGCATGGCAGACGTGAGTGGTTTCCTTAAGTGTCTGATGCAGAGGACCCCACTCATCTGATAATCTCACGATTCTTCTATTTTTCCTCATTTTTCATTTGGGATGTTTTCCAATCAAAGGAGCACTTATTATCCACTATCAAAGAGACACACTCAAACTGTTTGAATTATTTTTGGTTTTGAGTCTATAAACTATTTAAATTGTAAGCTAATATGAGACTGTTCCTGGCATTTCTGCAGATATACTTTTATCTTTCAAACTAATGAGCGAAGAATATTTTGGATTGGAAACCTTAAATTGTCTGTCTGGCCCAGAGGAATAAAGAAAGCTGCATTTCATCCTCTTTATTTCCAAGCACTTAGCCTGATCAGATTATCATTCAGTTATTAAATGACCGGGGAGCGTAATAACTTAAAAGCAGAGCAAAGGAATGTAGAGATTCAAGGTTACTTCAAGGTCACCCAAATCACAAAATCTCTTCTTGAATCCCATTTAGTCATGACGTTTATTCTCTTTCTTTTCTTCTGTCGTCTTTCATTGTCCATCGTTACAATGAAGATGTGCCTGTGTTAAAAGGGGATTTTATTTACGGAGGTTTTGCTGGAAAAAGGTTACGACATAACCATTTGATAAAAATGGTTAATTCCTGAACGGAAGTGACCGACTGTCATCGCTCACCAGTTTCTTGTTTTTCAAAAGACATGTATCTTACATTTTAGGGGAAGGACTGTAAGATGAATTTGGACAGATCTTTGGGTGAAATTGTGTATGAAAGGTGGGAAATTAATTGTCCACGGGTGTCAAACAGCTTCTATTCCCCCACCGGTCTGAAGATTAAACATGTCGCCCTCCAGGATCTACGCAGTTTTCTTCTGAGCCGACAAACTCTTCACCTTGTTTTTACTCCTTATTTGTTGATGGCTTTAGATTTGTATGTGACAAACAAGCTACAATGCAATAGTGTCGATTGGACAACATTTGAGCAGCAATGTTTGAGAAACATGTAGAGGAAGGGAACACAAGAGCTTGGGGTCCATCCATAAAAAGAAAATAGTTGTGGAGTAGAGCGGACATTCCCATTCAAAACAACCAAAGCAAGATGGTCAGTGTGGCGGCCATTTTTATGCGCATCGTTGCAATTGCGACTGTTGCAGCAAAATAATTTATGTAAAAACTAAACCAGGAGCCTTTGTGTTAACGACTAAAATGAATAATTTTCGAGGTGTTCAGAAAATGAGTTACAATTTAACAACTTAATGCTTCATCCACACACTCTTGTCACAGTGTAGAAAAGCACATTGCTGTCACCAGATGAGTGACAACTCTGTTGTGCTCAGTGCAGCATTAAAGCGTGGTCGAATTAGCAGCTAGCCAGCGAACTAATGCAAGATGACTAGTTCCACCATGCTCTAATGCTGCACTGGTTACTGAGAGTGTGCCGAACAGCCAATTATTGCGTACCTGCAGACCACATTTATAGGACCCTGGTTTTATTCTACCCAAATACTACTTTCAGTCTCATAGAAACAGCCCCTTGACAAAATATTCTGTGGCGGTTGCATGTAATGTGCTCAATTACCTGCCACCAACGTGGAAACCATTTTAGGAAATTATTTCTTTATCTCTTTTTTAGGTTAAGGACAGATTTAGGTTTAGGACAGAAAAGATGATGGTTCTGTTTAAAGAGAGGGAGATGCAAAAAAAGATATAGAATGAGCATGTCATTGACATTTAACAGGATGATAACACGTATTGTGGGGGTAAACAGGCAGTCAGCACAGTTAAATTATTATTAAGAGTATTTAAACTTATCTAAAATGGCAAAAAAAATATTACAAGATAACTTACCCTGAAGACAGTAATAACTTTGCGGGGAATTAAGGGCCTAGTCATGCGGCCCTATAACTGCGGTCCAGAAACTGCAGCTTAAGAACATGTCCCTCAGACAACTAGCCAGCCGCCCGTCTTCCCTGAGCTGCGTCCACTCTCTTCCCGGCGAGCTGCGACCGTGCGTTACGGCCCCACTTGATGTGTGTTGTCACCATAACAACTGACAACAATTGCCATTTTCTTTTGTACTTGTCATGGAAAACAGTTCAATGTCCATTTTACTCCCATTCTATAGGTCCTTCAGTGGCAGATGGACAAACAAAGAATCACACACACACACACACACACACACACACACACACACACACACACACACACACACACACACACACACACACACACACACACACATCCACACACACACAAAACAAAAAGTAACCGTGAGCGACAGACCTGACTTGTGCGTGTGTGTGTGTGTGTGTGTTTTGTTGCTCCCCTGTGACTGATGTGCAGCAGCCCGAGGCCAATCAGGCCGATCTGCTGCGTTCGCGCTGTTCTCTGGCTGACTTCCATACATCACAGAAAGTCTAATGTCTCCCGACAGGGTTGGCGTGATGTTCTGGGGGTCTCAGAGACAGGTGGATAGTCTGCCCCGCTGGGCAGAGCCCAACATGTCGGGGGACTGCTACACTGTGATTAAAAATGACTCTGTAAGCTACCTGCAAAGGCTTCCTCTGGTTACCACAGAGGAAGCCTTTGGTCATAAAAATATCCCAAGTAGGAAAATAAATTCCTTTGTCTTCATCAGGGGAACGAGGCTTAGTGGTGAGGTTTGGGGTTATATTTTGAATTCTCCTTAACTGGGCTTTAATACATAAAACATCCGTACAACATATCCTCAAACGTAAAACTAGTCTTTACTTAACATTTTTGAACTCGGTAACTCAGCGAACCCATTTCTCTATGGCTGCATTTTATTCATTACTTTGTATATCTTTATTTTGAAATTATTGACATTAATACATCTATTTTGTACAACATTGAGACCATCCCGGTGTTGCTTCTGAGTCTCAGTGTCCCAGGATTAAATCCCACCACAGTTCTTGTTTCCTGTTTTATTTTGAAGTCTGTGTTTCTTGTGTCCTCTGTTTTCCTGCACTTCCTGTCCCTGTGATTGTCTGCTGATAGTCTGCCCTGCTCCTGATTGTTTCCTGCTGTGTCCAATAACCTACACCTTCCTTGTGTATTTAAACCCTGTTTGTCTACTGCCCTGTTGGTTTGTACTGTTTGCCTCGTTAGACTGAGTGAGTGAGTGAGTGAGTGAGTGAGTGAGTGAGTGAGTGAGTGAGTGAGTGAGTGAGTGAGTGAGTGAGTGAGTGACCTTTCATTGGTGCCTTGGTCCTTTCTCCAAAGCCGACATTACATTTACGTTGGATATTTCACACAGTGACTTTAATTTAAAGGTACTACAAGGAACCTCCACGTTGTCACTTTCAGCGACCCCAGTGGAGTAAAGTGGTAGTGCTTCTGAAACATAAACCATCCCTCACAGTAACTGTAATAATAAAAGATCTTTAGGTAATTTTATCACCTGCAACAAAAATACAAATGGTGAAAGGTAGTAGAAAGTAGCAAAAATTTTAAGAAATGTATGGATCAGCAACAAAAGGTAATCACTTGTAGCCTGTCAACTGTGGTCAATGTTTAACCCAAATTAATATGTATCTGTCATGTCATTTTCATCTAACAAACAAACAACTAAACTGGATATAAAACACAACCTGGTGTAGGCAATCTTCCCATTCGGTTGCATGCCGTTGTTCTGTAGTCTTCCTGTTTGTAGTCTTCCTGTCTGTAGTCTTCCTGTTATATTTTTCCTGTTATATTTTTCACACTAGAAACATTTGTTTTACTTTGAATACATTTTAATATGAAGACAGTATATTAGTGCCTTGCTGTTACAGTGGAAGTCGAGAGCAATCAGATCACATAGTAAACTAAACTATTCATGGTGTTTGAAGCACATGTAACACCCAAAGCACCATCTTGGACCTCTAAAGAACCGTGTTTACAGAGTGCAGAGTGAATGAGGGCCCGTTGGGTTAGGGTGATCTGCCGGGCCAGGAGGGAAAAGGTTGGTATTGTAAAAATAGAAACATACAGTGATTAAACTGTGTTTCTACGAGCTACAATAACTGTGCTAAGTAAAGTATCTGCTTTAAGGATTTATAATGTCAAATTGGAGTCAGTCACTGTATGTATGTATGTATGTATGTATGTATGTATGTATGTATGTATGTATGTATGTATGTATGTATGTATGTATGTATGTATATATATATATATGTATGTATGTATGTATGTATGTATGTATGTATGTATGTATGTATGTATGTATGTATGTATGTATGTATATGTATGTATATATATATATACTCTACCTGCATCTCAGCTGCTGTGCATTTACAAAATATAAAAAAGCATTTGACTGTGGAAAATGTCTGAGTATGTTCATGTATGTACTTTCTTTTTCTTGGTTTCGTTCCGAGTGTACATACTGTATATGCACTGTACTTATACGTATATATATAAATAAATGACACCTGCCTATACACTGAAGCCACAATACGTGTTCACATAAGCAATGTTTTAATCCATGATGAACACATTTATACCGAGCTTTTGATGTAACCAGATGTCAGACATACTCTACACTCTATACCTTTCTCATGCAATGATGCACAACGGCTACCATCAACACACACTAAGGGTAGTTTATTTTGACTCAATCCCACATATTGCCTGCTGCTGTAAATAGCGTACTCACTACAATACCCATTGATCCACTGCTGAAAGTAGTCCCAGACAGATCCACTATTTACAGTTGAGGGAAATGCAGAAAATGGGCCATTCAGCAGTGTTCAGCAGGAAGAAGAGTGAGATTTACATTTATATTGGTATTGTAAGGAAGTCAAATCTTTTAAGGATTTTCATTGAAAACTCTGTTAATAATTTATTTTTTTAAATGTGAATGAATAACAAGCCCTTGACATCATAATGGATTTTAAATGATAATGTGAACTTGAAAATTAAGATTTTTTTTAAGAATTAATCTGTTTGATGATTTTTATATTTGAGTTAACATTTGAATGTTGTCCATTATACAGTGGGGTACACCTTTAAAAATGTAATCTATGTACGTACGTGTGTTTTCATATTTACTCAAATAACCCATCCATCCATCTGAACAGCTTATCCCTTTTAGGGTCGCGGGGCTGGAGCTGATCCCAGCCGGCATTGGGCGAAGGCAGAGTACACCCTGAACACGTCAGCAGACAATCCAGACTGTCCAGGGGCGGACACACAGACAGACAGACAACCCTTTTACGTTCACATTCTGTGGGCAATTTAGAGCCATCACTTAACCTCCGCTGCATGTCGTTGTGCTGTGGGAGGAAGGGTCCCAGTCGGGACCCTTCGATTCTGACCTCAGCTCCTCCCGCTGTGAGCTGGCAGGGCAAGCGTCTGCACCCCCATGCAGCCCAAAAAATAACTCATACAGTATGTATTACATACATTATCATTTTAATACAGGCTCATATGGGCTTCCATATTGCATCAATATGATAGGGGAAGCAGAAGTATATTCAAAGTTGTGTGTCGGGGACTTTGGAAATTCTTACTTGAGAGTACATTTTGCTGGGGAATTGATTTGCTGTTTTTAGCTGACAAGCAGTTTGCTAGTTTCAGATGTAGATGTGACAGGTCGCAGTGGAAAAAATATGTTATCTAAATATGTGAAACAAATGTAGCGGATCAGCTTCTGTGACTCATTGTTAGGAATCATCTTGCAATAGTTGAAACCTACATATTAGGTTCCCCAGCTCATGGTGAGCATTAGAGCAAAACATTCTTCTCATACAGAAGAAAAACATCTGATTGCTGTATCACTACTAATGAACTGGAAACCACATTACATTGATGATCGAGCTCTAGGAGATCATTTCTCCATTAAACACATCATCTACACTAACCAGCTGTTGACATCTGCACTCGTGTCGGATAGTAAAAAAGACAAATGTGTCATGTTCACTGTTTTCAGCGTTAACACGGAATGACTCAAAATCTTGTGATTGAAAAATATCGACTATAGCCTTTGTATATACAGGCACACACATTTAGGATGTGCTACTAATTTGTCTTTACTATCTTCCTCACCCGTTCATCCACACAGCCTCGCGCTGCAAGCAGTTCATATTCGTATGTTTACAAGAGCGTCGACAGAAGCCGCCTATATATATCCTCATTATGCTAATCTGTCCTCGTCAGCCCACACAGCAGCGCTGGATGCTGCTCTCTTTTCTTATTCCCATTTTAAATCATCCCGGTGAATTCAGTGAAACAAAAAGCTGCATACTTGAATATTTTAGAAAAGTTTGAGCCAGAGAAGTTTTTAAAACATGGAAAAAGTATATGACACCCGTTATGGTACTTATTCTAGAGCCGTGATGTGGGTCAGATCCTCATAGTTCATGTAACGGCGCTACATGTTCTGCGGCCGTCTAGTCCATTTAAAATGGATCAGAGCAGCTTCAAACGTTCATCCAGACACGTCTTACCTTCAGTGCAACAAGCTCCATTTTCTTTCCTGAAAACATCACGAGACACAAGGTAGAAATCTGAGAGGACGAGTAGAAATAGAGTAGAAAAGAGCTTTATCGTCTGAAATAAGAGACCGTTAGAATAAGAGTATTTTTATGTTCTTTGTAAATAAAAACAGACACCAGCAGAAGAAGGGAGCAGAAGAAGGGAGCAGAATTTGTTTGCGTTCTGGTTTGCCTCCCACAGCAACCAGTTAGACAAATCAAGCACTGCGTAGGCTTCCCTTTGTACTGTAGAAAAATGTATTTATTAAAGCATATAGGCCCCAGAACAAAAAAACAAAAGAAAAAGAACAGCAGCTGCAAGATTGCAGAACATATTATGTACCATAAAATTGATAAAGAAATCACTGTACACGCTACAGTGCTTTTTAAATCACAGCCTTTGCAATGCAGTTAATAGAACGCACGGTCGATGTATTATTGTTTTTTTGTTTTGTTTTTTTACACACATTTCTTACATACAATAATGTCTTCTTTTGGGAACATCTAGATTAATGTCAAATAGCTGTACGTTTGAGTTAGAAATGTTATCACAGCGGAACAGGCAGCATAGAAAAAGTACAATCATTGTTCGTTATTTAGCTCAGCTGACTGGCGTTCAGTGGAATTATGGATGAAAGACGAGGGTGAATATAAATCAAATAAATGAATATTAGGGTCCAACGGCTCTGTGGGACTAGAGATCTGTGAGGGCTCTAATGTTTTCAGTGCAACCAGTTATTTCTCTTACACTTGCAGCGCATCAACAATTCACTTCACTTTCGAGGTCAATATTTGAAGGTTTCATTACGTGTCACTGCTAGAGACTGAAAGCGCTGCAGCACACAACAGGAGGGATTTTAACAAACCATCTTAAGATCACATTTGGCTCAATAACACTTTTCTTTTGTTAAAAGTTCTTTTAAAATTCACGCTCTTTTGTTACAAATAGTTTTTGAATTGCCAAAAAATATTAATTTGTATTTGAATTATCATACAAAAGATATTCACTTTTAAAAGCCAATATCTTATCAAACTGTGAGATAATCATTGTTAGAATTTCATATAAAATACGTGATGTAAAAATAACAGCTTTCATTCCAGTGACAGGAGTTTGGCTTACAGCTGCTCTGCATTTCTAGAAGATCTTCTGAAATGTGTCATCCGTTAATCTTTGCTGGCACTAAATATGTCTTTTCATAAAAACAACAATGTTTTCTTGTGGCTGAGTTGAAGTAAAGCCCCACCGAGGACGGAAACCTCTCAAAACAAACAAACATTTAGTGTGTCGGCTGATAACAGTTTTTCAGAGCATGCGACAAATTGTGACCCATTATTCTAATATTTCTCTCTGCAGGGCATTAGGGCAATACTATAGCAGAGCAGATAATAGCTTGTGCATTTTCTACTCACCGAGTTCACACGTTTGAGATTTAAGCGTTTAAATAAAGCCCTTTTGAAAAGAACCCCTTCAAGCAAAACCCCCCTTCCTACTGTGGATTCAATTAGGCGGCGTTGCTCAGCATGCAAATTGCCAAGAATTAAGTGATTGTGTATCTTTCTAGATTCAAAACATCTGCTGTTTGTGCTGGCACAAGCTCCACCGCTCGATGTAAGAGAGGAGGTGGGAGGATGAACACAGACAGAGGTGCAGAGGGAGTGGAGAGTGGTGGCCATCATCTGGCTGATTGCTATGATGGAGATTCGTCTCGGTGAGCTGGTTTTTATTTTGAGATGTTTCCTTTCCTTTAAGGTGGCAAAAAACTAATTTTTTTATGCCCTGGTCAATTTGAGATTTGGGGTTATTTTGCTTCCATAACATTGTCTACTTTTAGACTTGTGGAAAGAATAATTCTGGATATTTAGGTGTTTTATTTTATTTCTATCTGTAGATTTCTCCAAAATTAACAAAAAAATATCATTAGATAATGCTATATTTGCATATTTATTCATGACAAGAAAACTTGTCATATTAATGTAAGTAATAAATGAGGGATGTTTCATGGTGATATATATATTACTTTTTTTTAACCCCATTCACCTGTAGTGTCTTCAAAAATATGTCATTTTACAAAACATATTTTAAAGGCTGTTTTCTCTAAATGAGTTCAATATCTCTACTTTAGTAGCGCTTAAATACACCAAACGTTATGCTTTCATTTCTCTATATTCTGGAGATTTTTACAGAGGGTTCACTTATCAGTCATACCCTGATTTATAAATCCTTTCCTAAAAATATTATCAGAATGGATTTTATTATGGCTGTTGACAGTATTTTGTGAGTGATACAAAGAGAAATCCAAAATTCCTTCCATTAAAACCGTTGACGCCAATGTGTCAAATGATTTGGCTTCATCCAATGTTCTGATTTCTGTTCTGTAAATGTCTGCAAATCAGCACATATTATATAAGATAATGCCCCATTCCCATATTCAAACACAACATTTCAGAAGAAACATGTCTTAATGTAAGCAATCAACTGCAGGAGGTGCATGGTGGTATCCATTAGTTACATGTGTTACCCTATTACCTGTAGTGTCTCTCCTTAATCACACAGTGCAGACAAATTCACATGTAAAGAAAACATTCTCGTAACATGCCATTTAGTCAATGACAGTGCTGCTATAAGACAGAGAAAGAGAGGTGTGTTATATAGTGATATATACATTGGAAGGATTTTATCCCAAAATTAGATAAATGACACATCAGCTGTTTGAAAGATTTGTCCCCATACCAACTCTTTGCAAGTTTCCTGGACTTGCAAAATGAAACATAATTAGACTCAAGCACACTCTAGATACATCATTTAGCAAACCAGCATCAATTCTTCCTAATACAGAGCACACTGGAGCTTTACTTGTATCCCTGTGACGTGATGTATGTCATTGACTCCCCCATAAATTAGCTTTACAATATCTAAATGTTGCCTTTAGTGACATCGACCCCTCCAGTGCTGTTTAGTCCATTGATTGCCGACCGCATGGCCTCAGCTCATTTGCTGGAGTGCTGCAGCGGTGGGGAAGAGTCCGCCCCCTCGTGATAAAACCACACTCATCCAACCAGCAAGAACTCAATATCGAAAGACTAACTGAAGAGGTGGTTGCACTAGAGGATCGGTATCACCTGTGGAAGTGAGCTGTGGAAGTATCACGAATGCTATTAAAAACATGTTGCATTCTTGCTCTTCCAACAGGGAACCATAAATACTCAGAGGGATTGATTACGTGACTGATTAATGACGATTACTGATAAACATTAACGGTTTAGAGGGGATGCTGACATTTCTCTTGTTGTAGAGCCCTCTCAAACCTTGCATGCCAGTTGTAAACCGGGTCTACCCAAGGGACGGTGAGGCAGCCGGGCAGAGAGACATCCAGTATTCATGGTCCCACAACATCAATAATTCGCTCTAATGCTCTCTAGGCTTTACCCCCCTTGTGCCTGCCTATAACATGGATTAAAGATGCATTGGTGTGTCTTTAAGGCTGTGCACTGCATTGGTGAGGCTTTGGTTTTGTTCAGTTATCCTCGAGGGCCTCATCAGACAGAATCATCTATCATGTGGAATCCCCGATGAGGTCAACAATCTAAGTTTTGTCTCAGAAATCACAGACGTGAAGTGACACGGGCGTAGCATAGTTATGAACACAAGTTACTAGATTATGAAGGTGAAAGAGTGACGTAGCCACGACGTATACGGCTCTGGTAGCTGCAGCGACCTGCCAATCACAGTAAGCCCGCCCTAAAGCATATGCTGCTTTATGGTTTGTTTGACTCTAAATTACCATCATTTACTAAATGAACATCATGCTGTATTGAAGAAGACTTGAAACTAGAGTTTGAGACATAAACTCATGTTTACAATGTTTACTGAGGGAATAAATCAAGAGAGAAGTAGAGTCATTTTCTCATAGACTTCTATACAATCAGACGTCTTTTTGCAGCGAGAGGAGTCGCCCCCGGCTGGTCAGTAGAGAGAAAACAAGTTTTTGGACACTTCCGCATCGGCTTTTATCGGCAGAACCGGAGGTTGCCGCCTGAAAGCAAAACACATAGCACACACAGGTGGGCTACAGGCGAGGTGCTTTCATTGGCTTTCGCTCCCTGACATAATTCCCGAAGGATCCAGATATTTAGCATGCTAGGTATCTGGAATGCGTCTACGCTGCTCCGGGAAACAGCTCTCACGTGGGGCTCGGGCGCCAATGTGCAAACGAGGATTTGTCAAATCAAGGCCAAAGTCGAATAGTGTGAACTAGGCATAAAACAAACACTTTTAATAGTACAATTGTCTGATCAGGGCCTGAAGCTGCAGGTGGACAACTCAAACATTTGGTACTGGCCTATTTACAAAAAAAGCTCCATTGTTAATGTCCACATTAATTCTCAGAAACAAGGCCACAGCTTTGTATTCTTATGGGAAAAGTATAGGAACTACAGCACAACGCATGTGAAGGCTCAGTAAGGTTACCAAAATATAGGCTGTCGTGTGAAACTCTTTCTCTGCAAGAAGCGAGCCATGGCAATTTATCTTCATTCCTACTTCCGCCAGGACTTCACATGAGCAACCTGGGAATTCTTGTGAACGTCTCCTTCGGGGTTTACTGAGATCTATTCTGGGAGTTCACATGCGCATGTGAAAGAAAGTGAACGGAACAGATGCAGGGGGCGAGAATCAATATGCAGCCTCTAAGACGAGAAGTGCTGCGCTAAGGCTAGCACCAGCTAGCATGAGTTAAGGGATGACTTAAAATTATTAATTGAATCACTTTGACTGCCTGTGGTGGCAGAAAGGAGCTAATTGCAGTGGCCGAGCGACGACAGTCGCAGCTTGAGCGACAATGGAGCGCCCTGGATTTCAAGTCTGTGATCTGTATGTTGGGTGCGAAGCCTACCGGAGCGCAGCCAGTTTATCATAGTAGCTGTCACATAGACTCCTCTGTGACTCACACAGCTGCTGAATCTCTACAGGCTTTAAGTAGGTCAACAGTGACTGAAATACACTGAAACACCTTTAAAACCAATTAATAGATACCTCCAATTACGGTGTAGATTATGTTAAAATATGACTATATTACAAGATGGGTGAAGCGGCCTGTGGTTAATGAGGAAATACTCTTCAAATTATTGAATGAATGTCATAAAACGGTTTAATCCATTTTAATCTGCTGAAAACGTGTATCTCATGTAGCTTGTATATTCAGCACTGATCTGTAGCCCATATTTTAAAGCAGGAGCATTATTCAATACATAAAAACATTATGTTTTATAAATGCACAATGCTGTAGCACTGTAGTGAGGTGCCATCTTGCTTTCTTTGACTTTATTCTGCTACAGCATTTGCAGTTTCGATTATCTGCGTTTTACTGTCCTTGCAGAGGCCCAGTTTTAGCTATAATCTCTCCCTGCATAATGCACGGGACAACTGTTTCTAGCTGTACATGGATCCAGGTCATGTAATCATGTTTCTACAGAAAAAAAACATTTCACCTCATTTCACCTCACTGTAGCTTCTGAAACCACTCTGAGCAACTTACCTCATGTATCCTCAGAGGCCTTTGTGGTTCTGACACAAAGTCACGGCACCTTTGAGAGCTGATCTAAGGCACGTTAACATTCGTACACCCGGTTGTATCCCTGTGGACAATTTTGTTCAGTTCTTGATGCATATTCACGCCTAAGAAGATATTGACAGAGAAATGTTTTTTGGGGCCAGACATAATTGTTCAGCTAGAGTCTCGAATAGATTTGTAGTTTGTAGTATGCATGGGCTGACACAAAATGCAGTTTTATTATATTCAAGCTACTTTTATCTGCCTGGGGGGCCCGTGTGTTTGCAGTGACCAAACTTATCAGGAGTGTGTATCATTGTGTATCACTTCATATAGTATATCACCATACACCCTAGAAAAACACCACAGAACGCCTTGACCTTCTTGCTGGAAGCCGGAGGAACTTCTTTAGTGGCATATGGAGAGAGGTGTGTGGGAGGAGTGACAAGAGAGTTGGTCGGACCATGCTGTGAATTGTGACTCCATTTCCCAAGGGGCTTTGCAACAACAGCTTCAAAAAAGCCACTAGCCGCTTAGCTGATGGCATGAGAGGGCTGAGACGATTTGGCCTGAGGTCACAGGAGCTGGTTGGTGGAATCATGGTGGATGCAGGGGTGCAGGTGTTGGTTGATCGGATGACTCTGGTGCACAGGAGGATTGTGGGTAGATGGATATGTCAGAGAGTGGAACCCCACCCCTTCTTAAATTGCGATGCCGCTGTCACAGGGAGGACGCCGATGTTTGAAAGCGGATCAAACCCCGATTGTCTTTCATTCTTCACCTTCCCTAACACGTTGACCCGACTACATCAAGCCGAGCAAATCTCAGAATATCTGAATGGAAGCACATTACCAGGTGCCATGTTGGATCAACTTTTACTGCGGAAACTTACCTCGTAACACTGCATCTACTGCATAATCCAAAGTACCGTTCTGGGTACTGACTTTACAAACAAATGCGTGAGGGCTTACTCCTTAAGACTAAAGATGTTAATTTGCTTCAATGGTTTATTTTACCCATAACCATGTACAAATAAACAAAACCTTTACAGCTTTGTATGGTCACACATTTAGCATTCATTGGTCCATGAGCACTCCTCACGGGGAACATAAAAACACTGTTGTGAGGTACCGACATTGATTCCTAGCGTCGGCGTCTCAGCGTTGCACTGACGTCACAAATGTACCATCCATTCTAACAGTTTCATTGCAAATCAAAATAGTCACATGCAATGATTGAAAAAAATTACATTACCTCATGTCACATAGAAAGTAAGCGAAAAGTTCCATCATTTAGAAATAAGTACTCTTCAGAGATTTGTCTCCATTTTTTTCTTTCTTTTTTTAAGTCCTAGACATTCTTTCAACAGCGTTGTTGGTCTCATTTGGGTTGTAAACATTAGTTACAGTGCCTAGTTCATTCACCTGGCTGGCTATGTAGCGTTGGTCAATCAATACTATCAATCAACTGATCGAGAGGAATTGGTCAGTAGTCAATCAGTTGTACAAGGAATTTATCATGGAAGGACATGATCGTCTTTGGGCTCAGTTCGGGGCAACAGGACACCAGTGAGAGACTGCAGAACAGACTGAACAGTAGATCAATATAAGACACCCTGAGAATCACAACTACGTCTCTTTCATCCGTCATCCCTCCTTCCTATCCTCTCTCTTTCTCTATTTCTTCTTCTATGGAACGGTCATAGCCAGGTGGGCGTGGCCTTGGTGGTTGAGGAACATGGTTGGTTGGTTTGTTGTGGCGGGAGCCGGTTGCAGTGCAACTGGCCCCTCGGTGGTTGGCATGGAGACAGGTTAAGGTGAATTCTGACCTGGTAAGGTAGTATGCGGCACATACAGTAGTATGAACGGTAGAATGTAATATGCAGCTCTGGAGAAGAATACGTGGATTTAAAATGGTTTCAAACAATGAGCAAAAACAGAACGAGTGCACCTCGTGCAGATTATTAAAGGGCCAGTTCATCCACGACTTTAGTGGTATTTCAATATGCAGATAGTATTTGTTTTGATACATCTGTGTCTGACCATCCATAACGAAAATTCATTGCATTTAGTTTTTGGTGCAGGAAATATTAAAATGTTTTCATTCAAACTACTTTCTCCAGAGAAAATAGTGCCAATACAATCTGTGCTGAGTGAGGTCTGTGGTATAACCAGAGCAACAGACAAGTTGCTGTAGATGTGGTAACGTTTAAATGCTGGAGCACCTCAAACTAAAATCCATTCACCCTCCATTGTTCTGGATTGGAGGCCGAAATGTTGGAGACAGATATCTAAAAAATTTGACTAAACATTTATCTTTTGTGGTGAAGTAGCCCTTTATAAATCACTCACCTTGAGTTATACTTGCTTTTTTAAATAATTATTTTAGAGCAACTCGAGCGACTGCTTTGTTTATTTTGCAAACACTTCCTAATCGCCGCGGTGAAAAAAAAAGCAAATTAGTGAAAACAAATCCAAGCGTGCCTCAAATTGAGAGCACTTGAACGTCCAGTCTAGACGAGTATTGATCCCCAGAGCTGTCGGCATGTAACAGTAGGTTGTGACAGTAGTATGTTATCGATGGAGAACATCACATGGGGCTGACGTGGTGTGCAGCAAAAAGGATGGCGCAGGGGAAGGCGGTAGTGGTGGACAGTGATTGGTTGATTTGGTTTGGTCAGGTGACTGAAGGGGGGTTATGAACAGTCGAGTTGAGTCAGATCACATGATGAGGGTTTGCAGCTATAACGTCAGGAGGTTCCATCAGGAGGTATGGAAGCCTGACCGGTTTTAGCTTTTGTTGGTGGACACTGGACAGAACACCCACCCTGAACCCTGCCCGCACATATCCAGCACTCACACACACACACACAAACGGCATACATAACTGAGCAGACACATACACAAACACACACGCACACACACATTTAACATAGTTTGCATAGACAAACATAAATAAACACACAGGTTTGTTAACGTACACTCACACGTGCATTCATGACAAACACACACACACACACACACACACACACACACAGACACACACACACACACACACACACACACACACACACACACACACACACACACACACACACACACACACACTCTTGCCCACCCCCAGACTTGCGATGTGTTACTGTGATGATGCAGAGTGTGGTGGAAGGTGAAGAATAAGACAACGGAAGACAGGTGATGCTAAAATGAACATTTATAATGACTGCTGTTGCTGTCGCAAAATAAGAATCCTTAAAAAAAGACCTCATATATATTAGCACTAGATTGCCCACTTCACTGGTAATCCACAAGTCAAGAAACACAACTCACTAGGGTTTTTTTCTCTTTACAAACACAATGCTACAATTACATTAAATATTCAATACTCTTTAAGTCAGTTAATGAATGTTGTTAAAAGCAACCACTAAAATACTAAAAAAAACAAAAGAAAAACAATACTAATATTAATTCAGTTTTTCCAGTCGTTCCCTTTTTTCTCGTTGTTATTTATTAATAGTATAATAATAATAGTCTGAGAAATAAATAGCTCATGTGGTGTTTTCAGGGCAATGGGGCAGGCAGCATAAATCAAGAGTGGAGCTCAGAGCGATGCAATGAAATGGTGGAGTCTAATCTCAGGCAGGTCACTTTAATACTTTCAAAAATGTCTCGGATGCACTGGCGAAATGGGGAGATATGCCACGAGTTTTAGTTCTGCAGGCAGCTTGATGGTTGAGAGGCACCTGCAGAGATTAATCCTCTCTAAACTATCATTCTAAGTTATGTAAACTAGGACTGTATTGCACAAAGGTTAGCAGCTCAGCTTCTCGTTTTGTAGCCCGGGAGGAGCGTATTCATTTTTTTGTTCTGTCCACCTCCCTGTTTTTTTTCTTTCTCTTTTGTTTCTCCAACCTGGAGGAGCCGAGCCGTTTTTTTTTCTTCCCACGATGATATGTATCTAACACAACCAAGCATTTTCAACAACTACGGCTTGATGATAAAAAGATATGAGCGCCACTGCAACTCACTGTTAGGAAAACACCAACAAATGCACAAAAAACAAGCCCCGGGGCTACTTCTCAAGGCTAGTCATTATTGTTCGGTGAGCACAGGCATCTAAAGAGTTTGCTCGCCAACATGGACGCTAAACAGCGAATACAGTAGGTAAATCAACACTAATAACAACAGCACAGGTTAACACAGTAGAACTAGCATAGCCGATTATACAGGCAGACCTAACTATCTGATACAGAGGATGAGGAGTGTGATGATCGTCTACCGCGTCCACTAGTACCTCTTTATGCTGCCGGCCCCTTTCTGCTCAACACTTCTCTCTTTACAGCTCGGCAAAAAAATCGGACAAAAATATTTACAATGAGAGAGAAAGAAATTGTGGAGAAACAGTTCTTTAGTGTGTTTTTTTTTCTTTTTGTTTGTCTGCATTTCTTTTTTTCTTTTTTTTCTTCCTTTCGTATGTTTTTTTTTTGTTCATTTTTCGACTTATATCTCAGAGAATTGTCCCAAACGATGAGCAACAAACAAACAACCCCCCCAAAAAAATCCAATCATATCAGCTAGCATTGCACAGTCTCAGAGAAAGGTTTTGGGGATGGAATGGAGAGTTATCGTCCAAACAGTTGGATGAACACAGAGGGAGGGGGTATAGGAGGAAGAAGGAGGTCAATAAAGTTCATGAGGGGGTGAAAGTTCAAAAAAGTTCAAGAAGACAGAGGATGGCTGCGCAGCTGGCGGTGCGGAAACGCTCCCCGCACCGCCGCGCGGAGGAGGTGGAGGGGAGGCGGTGCGTGTGTCGGCGTGCGTGGTTTGGATGTTAAACAACAAAAAAAATCATCATTAGAAAATGGAGTTTTTTGAATCTTTCCCATCGAGAAAAATCAAATGGAGCGAGAGAAGGGGGGGGGGGGGGAGGAGAGAGAGAGAGAGAGGGTGAGGGTGAGGGTTGGGGAGGGGAGGGGTTGAAAGAGGGAGAGTGAAAGGTGCCCCCAACACTATGGCACACAATCAATGGAGTCCCACAGGCTGAAGAGATGACAGAATTAGGAAAGCAGCTGGCATGAGCGGTGGGGCTTTTTTTTTAGGTAGGTTGAGTGTCGGGGCAGTAGGTAGGTAGCCAACCTGCAGAGGGGTTAATCCTTGTCGGGTTTAGCTCTGTGGGGGGTGGTGAGGAGGAGGAGGAGTAGGAGGAGGAGGAGTGGTGGTGGTGGTGGTGGGGGGCAAAAGGTGCTGTTCAGTTGAGGCGTCATGAGCGACATCATGTTATGAGGGCGGAGCATGCTGGCTTCATGGGTGCTTCCAAGGATGGATGTCCGACACACAAGAACAACTCAAAGAAACGCTTGGAATGGTAGTTGTTGTTGTTGTTGTTGTTTTTTTCCCTCTCTGTTCTATTTTGGCACTCGAGAGAAGAGACTCGTGGGAGGAAGGAGGAGGAAAGTGTGTGTATGTTTGGGCTGAAGGAGTGGGCAGTGAAAGTGCAAAAAAGAGGGCATGTAAGTGTGTGTTTGTGTGTGTGTGTGTGTGTGTGTGTGTATGTGTGTATGTGTGCTGGAAGGGGTAAACAGGCTACACACAGAAAATGGCATTTTTGTATAAAAAAACTGGTCTAGGTTAGACAGAGCATACAGTACAAATAAAAAAACCAGGAAAAGAAAAAAAGAAATAAACAGCGAACGAGAAGAAGTGAACAGAAAAACAGTGATATGACAAATGCAGTCGACAGTTGCTGGTGCTTCGATGGGGCCCGAGTTGGGGGGTGGAAAAGGGAGAGGAGCGGGGGTCCCATAATTTGTCTTTGAAGAGGTCAGTGGTGGGTGTGGGTGAGAGTGGGTTTGTGGAGGTGGAGGTGGAGGGGAAATCAAGACAATAAAAAAAAAAAATCGGAGGACTATGTCGGAGAGCCACACCCACTGAGAAGCGATGAGGTCACCTGGTGAGCAGGTGGAAATTAAGTTTGCATTCCTCTAAACATCACAATATCGGAAGAAACAATAATGACTAGCCAGCTATACGTTGCACACACAAGACAACCACGAGCACGGAGCTGGCCTACAGAGCAGACAGAGAGAGAGAGAGGGGGAGAGAGAGAGGAACATGCACGTCTAAATACACCGCTGGATAAAAAACACCTAACAGTAAAGATACACATCTACAGTAGCCTCGCACAGCGCCCACCGCCGCCCAGCCTCGGCTCGGCCTGCCATGCACAGTAACAGTGGAGTTTAGTGCAAACATGGAGCAGGAATGGGGTTTATTTTTCTTCTTTTTTTGGGGGTGGGGTGGGGGGAGGGGGAGAGGGGTTGTAGGAAGCAGGCCATCTCCCATGACAACATCTGTCAGGATACAAAACATGACCACACTGGAAATACTGGTTGCATAATAAGGAATGAGAGAGAGAGAGAAAGAGAGAGAGGGGGGGGGGCGGACTTTGGCAGAATCTCTCTTCTTTTTTCTTTTTTGACATTGAAGCCAATAAAGCATCTAATTGAACTGAGTTTGGAAAATAGAAAGAGAGAAAACACACTGGTATGTCCAGCGCTGTTTCTCTCCCTGAGATCAGAGCCTTGGATTGCATAATAAGGGAGTGAAAACACAAACTGTCCCAAATTCTGCAACGAGGCACCCGAGGGAGACCGAGAGTGCAGCAGACATTTCTTTTTGTTGGGGGGGGGGGGGGGAGTTTTCATCACCTCCCTTTGTCTCACACACTCTCTCTTTTATGAATCTCTCCCGTTGGAATATAAGGAGGGGGGGGGGGGGGGGGGGGGGGGGGGCTGCAGATGCTCCATGTCATATTTGAGGTCAATAAGGTGCATATCAATGCGAAAACAAGCCAGAGCTCAGAGAGTGGGGGGATATTAAAGAAGGACAGACAACATACTGAGAGCTCGACGTGAGCGCGTCGAGGGTTAGTAATGTTAGAATACACAAAAATACACACAGCAGAACACACGTAAGCCTCTACTGCACGTCAATGGTCAGAGGAGTGATATGCAAACTTATGCAGAGGTGAGTACATTCATGGACAATCTGAGTCTTACTTTGAAATTATATATTTTTTTTCTTTTAAGTAGTTTTTTTTCTGTCTAGGTTAGGCAGCAACTGAGAACTTTTCAGTACAAGCTCGCTCGGCAAGTATCAAAATAGTCTCAGGTTTGTTGGAGAGTTTTTATTCGTATCCCGTCGAAGATGGCTGGACAACTTCACGGCAAACTACTCTCTCGCGGTTAAACATTTTGTTCACCTTCGGCCGGTGGACTCAGACAGCAAAGATTGTAAAACAATATCAAAATGCTCTACCCTTATCGGCATGCAAAGATGTGTTGAAAACTGAATGACACACACTGCCTAATTCATTTTTTTGTCACTTTTTTTGAAAATGTTTCTTAGATTTTTTCTCTCCTTTTTTTTGTCCAAGTTTCACTTTGATATCATGCAATATAGACGTGCAAAAAAGATAACATCTATTTCCACAAAATACATTTTCATCGTAACTATAAAAGGCTGTATTTAAGAATGCTATCAAGTCACATTGTTTATTTTCTTAGCATAATTATGCTAACCTATCGTTATGTTGATTTGTCTAGCCCCCAAGTTGCAGTGCTGTTGCATCCTGGGAAATGTGGTTCCCGGAGGACTGACTGAACACTTTTGCTAACATGGCGGTCCCTCCTCTTGTGGCAGGAACTGAGAGGGCTTAAACAAACGTTGATACTGACTCTTAAAAACTGTCACGTGGACTACTCTCTCCCCGTGTAAATCATAAATACGGTTCATTTGGCACTTTTCGCATTTTCTTAATATAAAAGTATGTCTCCTCTTATCTAATGTGGTTTAAATCGACACATTTACAGACCTAGTTTGGCACAGGTTTAACTTGTTCAGGTTAGCATTACACAATTATTAACTTATCGTCAGCTTATAACAGAGCTTGTATTACACTGTCGCTTGAGACTAGCCTTTCCAGCTAAAGGACAGATTTCGATATGTTTTCACTTAGTATTTTTAGTACATCAGTAATTATTAAATAGCAGCATTTTTCCCACAAATTGAAAAAAAATGAAGATTACTCGTGTAAACCTATTCAACGTCTAGATCCAAAGCTCCAACAGCAGACACAGGATAAAGGACAGGACAACGTGCCACTACGTGTATTGCTTCCAGTACTCGATCACATTTGATCTCCGTCCCCTAACATCGAGACGACTAAAGAGATTGGCCGCTGTTTAAAAGACAAACCGAAAACGACCATTCTAAGGTTTAATTAATGAGATGCAGAAGAAACACATGCGCCAACAAGCTGCTTCCAGCACAGCGCACTTCTACAGTGGAACCAAAGCACGCTACATCTACGACAGCTCCCTACCTCCCTACGTTCTTATGAGTTTTTTTGTCAACATAAATCCAGTCAAACCCCGTCAATGACAAAGTATTCCCTCACGATATGTGTATGTTTTTAAGGTATTCCTTCACGCACTGATCCGAACTACAGACAGGACCGCTCGTGCACTGTGCGCTGCCGGCCTCGACTACCACTTCCTCTGCAGGTGTGGTCGTTTTCCTGTTGGCCGCCCCTCCCTCCTGCCCCCTCCCTCCTCGAGGAGGCAAAGAGAAGAGAAACAGCAGACATGCATTTGATCGTCACACATAGTCACCCATGGAGCGATGTGGTAGGAGGTAAAGGGGGTGTCGGGATGGGAGTGCGCTGGAGGACTGGGGGGGACGGGTGAGGGGGGCGGGGGGGGGAGGGTGAGGAGAGTGTGGATGGTGTTAGATGGGAGTAAAGAAGCCTCCTTACCAAGCTGTGGAGATACACCCTCACTGGCGCTCCAACAGAGTGACACGTTCGATAGCACAGTGGAGGACTTTGGGTCGGATTTTTTTTTTCTTTTCTTAATCTTAAGAGGAGTTCCCCTCCTTCCCCTCACTGGGGCTGTTTAGGTCAATGAATCAAATGCACCCCCCCACCCCTCCCCCCAGTACTTTTAATTTCTTACATTCCGTCGCACTTCAGCTCCTGTTGGACTTAAATACGTGTCCAGGGATTCGCCCGTTGGGATGTACAGTGCATGACCAATTCCAACTGCTCATGAAAAAGACACAGCTGCGATAGAAAAGTGATTTTTATACAATTTGTTCCAGTCTCTTTACACTGCTGCTGGACTCCTAACACTCCCCCCAACATCCCGCCCTCTGATCACAAAAAGACTCTTCAGTGGACTCTAATAGATCTCGACTCGTCAACTCAATTGATTGATATCCTCTTCATCGACCTAGTCTCTTCCAGTATTCAGATATGACGTACAAGTTCTTCATATGCATTCTACATATATTTCATATATGTGATTTGTCCCCCTCCCCCATGCCACACAAGAAAAACACCATCCGATTGCGATGCCGTCTACAGCACACGTCCCTGACCTCGTGGGCAGAGAGAACCGCTCCCTCGCTTCACAGTGCATTAAGACAAACAATTCAGTGTACTCCGATTGTAAAAAAAAATAAATAAAAAAAAATAACACGACACAAAATAAAATAAAAAAATCAAACAATCAAAGAAAAGACAGCATCTTCAGCAGCCTCCGGGGTCTACAGTGGGCGGCACACCTGTTGCCGTGGGAGACCTGCGGTTTGCCAGAGGCGGGAATGAGCTCAACTCCCTGGACGTGTGTTGAAAATCTCTCATGTCTGCCCTTTGCCTCACCGGCAGTCGGACGGTTGTTTGACAAGGGCGATGATCAGTGAGGCTATTTATCTCCTGAACTGATATGCACGCTGTCCTAAAGGAGCAGCTCTACACGGAGCTGTGGACCCCCGCACGAGAAACGTCGGGTTTCAGTGTTTTCTCAGTAGTAGTATGTTGTGAGTCTTAAGTGCTCTTGCTTGTTCTAGTCTGAGGTTTTTGGGTTAATCGAAATGGTTTTGGGGTACACCACAGGCCGAGCGGCTCGCCTGAGTCTCATTTCGGTTCCACTGTAGGCAAAAGCTGTAACGGGACGTTTTGCGTACAGATGCAGAAACAGCGACGGCTTTCGGAGCATACGAGCGAGGCTCGCCGGGCGTGACGGTCCCGGGTGTTAGGGCTGATGTAGCCGTGGATGTAGACGCTGCACTGCGGCCTGTGGTGTGAGTGGTTTACAGGTATTCTCTCGCTAACCTGGAGGTCGTACTGCAGTCTGCATCATAAGATATGGTGAATTCCCTTTTCTAGCACCAAATATGGCATCATAGTGTTTCGTTTCAGTGCGTGTGTGTGTGCATTCCCTGTTCTGCTCTTTGACTGAATATATATATTTATATATATAAGGTAATCCTTCACTGTAATGATATTAACCCCTGGGGCGGCTCACTGGACTTAAATAAGACATATATTACACTATGTAACATTACTATTCAGCTTCAATCCACTTAAATTAAAACAAAAGATTAAAATCAAAAAATAGTCTCATTTACATTCATGTCAACCTGAATTCACAGATAAAAACGAAAAGAAAATAAAGGAAAACAAAAAACAACTAAGCTTTTTTTTTCTGGGTGAACTCATTAATAAATAATGACGATGGCGATGATCCCTAATAAATCATGACAATCTCGTGAACAGAATTATCACAGCAGACTGCAAAGAAATGCCGTGGATCCCGCGTGTTAGCCGCAGCTTGCACAGTATCACTCTCGTCGGTTTCGCACTACGTGAGGTCATCAGCGTGCGCCTCGGCATTCTATCTCTAACACGGCTGCGTAAGGTGTGTGTGTGTGTGGGTGGGGGCGTGGGGGCACTGCACTGCTTGTGGGATACAACACAGGGTGCACAGGGGGTGGTGTGCAAATGAAGGAACGCCCAGCTGATTTTCGCCCCTTCCTTCATCTCCCAGAGAGAGGGGGAGGAGGTGAGATCATAGGCTGGGGAGGCGAATAAGAGAGGGATCTGAGGACATTTCTTCCCTCACACACCAGGCTTAAGTTTGCAGTCTTGCTCATTATAAAACCCTTGTAAAACGGAGGGGGGAGGAAGAGAGGGGAGGGGAGGGCAAGACTGTGGTAGTGAGAGAGGCTTTGGGAGGGGGCGGGGCAAAGGGCAAATCAAAACTAAGGAAAACAAAAGCCAGACGGGAGGGGGACGGGTGTGGGCTGCGGGGGGAGGCAGAGGTAAGGGTTGTTCCCATAAAGGATTTAGGGTTGGGGATGCGGGGGTGCAGGGGTGGAGGGTTGTACCCTGTAAATGCAAGCCCCACCCCCCGCACCCGTGTCCTTCCTTCCCTCCCCCAGCCTCCCGTAGCCTCTCAGGTAGTCAGCCTGTCTACATGGCATTCAGCTTTGTCCACACAATACACAAACAAACAGACAGCTTAATTTACTTAACCAAACAATAAAACAATGAAACAAAACAATAAAAAATCCCAAAAGGTCAAGACGTTAAGTAATAAAACCTTATTTACATGTTACACAATTTTTTTCTTGGTTTTTCAGCGTGATAACTCGCTCCTCTCCCTCCTCGTCTTCTCAGCACATTTTTGCTTCGCGTCAACATTTTTTTTTTAATAGAGAATACTGAAAACACGCAGAAGAAAACAGCGCGGACGATTCCTTCTGACATTCTTGCTCTCCTCTCCTTTTTTCCGTTCTCACTCACTTCTTTTTATACTCCTCCCCCAAGCCCCCACTCTTTTATTTTTTTCCTCTTTTCCTCCTCATTTCTCATTGGCTGTCAGGTTTAGCCCAACTTCTGTGGGTTGGTGGCACGTACCCCCTGCTCATAGGTGATTCGCTGGCTGATCAGGTACTGTGCAGCCTGCGTGGCGGCCTGGGAACCCGTGATGGTCACCTTCCTGTTCCGAGTTCCAGGGATGAACTCGCCTTTCTTGGAGATCTGGATCCTGGCGCCGGTCAGCTCCTGGTACTCCACTAGCGTCTTCCCTCCTTTCCCCAAGATGGC